>JAQMYJ010000008.1:24251694-24275714 GCA_030014305.1 Clarias laeviceps | reverse complement strand
GCGACAGTGGCAAGGAAAAACTCCCAGAGATGGTAATAGGAAGAAACCTTGAGAGGAACCAGACTCAACAGGGAACCTCATCCTCATCTGGGTGAAACAGAAAGCACATGGGGAGTGAAGGCTACAGGCCCGTGTAGATAAAATTGATGTAAAGGTTAATACTGGTTGTGATAGAAAGCTGTAAGAACACACAGTGCATTATTGTCGTTATGGTGCCAAAAGGGGGACCTACTCAATATTAGGCAGGTGGTCATAATGTTATGGCTGATCGGTGTATTAAAAAATATATATATTTTTTTTATTTTTATTTTATTGCATTTCTGTTTAATTATATCATATAAAATGGCACATATACTTTACATACTTTGATTTCAAAATAACTGTATTTATAATTGTATCGTATGTTCTTTAAAAGTAAAAACTTTCTTTTAAACAGTAAGAATAAGCAAAATAAATTAAATATATGAAATCTTGTTTACAAACGAGACAATCTAAATAGCATTTGGGTGGGTGTGGCCTAATATGCTAACGACAGTATTTGATTGAAAGCCGCTTGATTAGAACTGTGGGAACAGAAAGTACATAAAATAATATTTTTATCTTGTGTGTGTGTGTATGTGGGTGTGGCATGCGATGGATTGGCATGTGTGTCCATGGGGTACCCCACCCACCTCATGCCCTATGTCTTCTGAGATAGGCTCTAGGCCCCCCGCGACCCTGTACACCGGATAAACAGTATAGACGATGAACGAATGAACAATGCAAAATGTTTTCTTGAATTTAGCATTTTCATAATTTTTTTATTTACTAGGCAAATCCTACTTGGATAAATAAATGTTGATTTTTGGAAAAAGTTCAATAAAGTGTTTATGTGAATAATTAGCACTCAGTTGGAGAAGATCGATGGCGATATCTTTTTGAAAAATATCGCCATAAATCTTCACCACCTGACTGCTGATTAATCACAAAACACCTTGTTTAACTTTTAAATCTTCATAAAAGTTCAATAAAGTTAAATGAAGTTTTAATCCTTTATGTTACTATAAAGAAGTTAAGATTCAATTATTTGTCACATGTACCTTACAGCACAGTGAAATTGTATTTTTTTCACACAACCCAGCTGGGACGCCGGGGTCAGAGTGCAAGGTCAGCCAGGATACAGCGCCCCCTGGGGCAGATAGGGTGAAGGGACTTGCTGGGGCTTGAACCCCTGACCTTCTGATCAGTAATCCACAACCAGCAATGTGAGCGGTACGAGCATCATTAACCTTGTGATTTTTTTTGTTTCTAAGCTCCACCTACTTTCCATTCAATCCGCAGTGATTCCGACATGCAGACATTTAAAGATAAAAAAAAAAAAGTATTACCTTTGAGTATTCACTCAAGACTAGAAAGCCAAATTCGAAATCGCTCCCTGATTGGACTTTGTTCTAACCAGGACAGCGGGAGGTTGTGAGTTCAGATCCCATGACTGGCACGAGATCCACTTAGCAGTTTCCCTTATCAGGATTATTAAAGGATATCAAGAGGCGTTAAATTAGAGTGACTTCTGCCTGTCTTTTTTTTTGTTCCTCTCTTCTTTATCTTACCGAGTATAATTAGGTCGACGCCTCCCCTGTGTGAGCGACAGCGGGAGTTCAGTTTCGGTCCGCGCCTCTGTCTCCGGCTTCAATTACGTTTCCACTGCCCGTGGCTCTTGCGTGAAAATTATAACAGCTTTCCTCGTCGCGCGGTCCGCGGTCCTCGGCTAATCGTTCATTATAAAGTTTCACCTGACTGTATCTCGCGCATACTCATGCGGTGCGAGCGCGTCGCGCTACAAGGCCGCGCTTTGACGCGTGACCAGCAGAACGCAGCGGCGGAGTCGTGTTTATGAAATAAAGGCCGCTCGGTCAGAGAAGAATGCAGGCAATTACGGAGAAAAGAACGCCGCGAACAAACACGACGCAATTAGGAAAGCAATCTGGGCTGGAATTGGCTTTCCCTCAAAGAGCCGAGCCCTTCAAATAATTGCGTTTCACTTTTTAACACAAACAGTAATTAATGCGGCCGAAACCCATCACGTTCCCCCATGATGCGCTTTGCATATATATATTCTCTCAGGCGCCGGGATGGATTTTAGTCCCGCTGTGTCGTCTCGAATCGAATACAAAGCTTATTGAGAGAGGTTTATGAAGTACGTACTGTAATTACATTAAACTTTTATCATGTATCATCGGCATCTATAAAAGTAAACATGTAAACACTTCACTAAGGGTTCTTTAACATTCTGTTTCAGCACCGGAAAACTGTTACTCTACAGTCAAACCTCACTTCCTGCATGCAACCTTCACGGCCTTGCTGTCCAAGATGGCCGTCCCTGTAAGCACATGACATTCTCCTCCACTGGTCCACCGATCGTACGTCAAACTGCATCCTTGTGCGCCGGCTAAGAGCTGGATGTGATTTAAGGCATAAAAACGGACGTCTTGCTCGTAAAAGACGCTCGGCGCTCATTTCTTTAGTAGCGTCCGCCTAGAGGGCGGAGGAGATCTCAGATCTCGGCGCAACACGGCGAGCATTTTAATCGCCAGAACGAGCAGCGAGTGTGAGGGGACTAGATAAAGCGGAAGACACGGACATCCTCAAGGTCATGCCTTTGTATTAAGAGATGAGCGATAGCCAGGAGGGAGATATCACAGAGCTGCTGAGATAATGCAAAGAAAAATTATCGCAGCTTAATTTTTCTTTATGCACACACATGCACGGACACACACACACACACACACGCGCACATGCTCTTCCTCCCTGATACATAATGCGCTCCAGTCTTTTCATCGATGGTTAACTGTGATGGCATTCATTCATAACTGTCAGCTCGGAATTGAATTATTTTGCGGGATGACTTCACACCACTCGTGTAGGCAATACGCGGCGAGCCGAGGCGGCTGACGAATTGTCACAATATCTAATGATTTTTTTTTTTTTTCCCACTTTTAAAATCCGGTTAGGGTTTTAAAGAGCTATTCTCATCAGCTCGTCCATGTGCGGGGAAGAAAAAAAGATTACAGAGAAGGAGCAAGCGAGGATCGTCCACGTCCCTCTGAAAGCCCACAGACAGCTCGTACACGCCGTTTAAAGGGTTCTTCTGGTTTAAAGCTTCTATTTAAAAGCATACAGCGGAGTGTTTCCTTTAACTCAGCGTCTGGATCCTTCAAAGAAGGAAAAAAAATTCATGTCTCTTTGGGTTTTTAAACGTAATTCAATGTTTTACATCAAAGCTAGGAACTTAAAAAAACACACCGAAAAAAAAAAAAAAAATATATATATATATATATATATATATATATATATAAAGAACCCTTTTCCATAAATGTAATATAACTTTTTTACCTTAAAAAACATAACATTTGTTTTATTCAGTTGTTTTAAGGTTGAAGATAAAGCACTAAAACCAGGAACCAAGCAAAGAACCTTGAAGCAATATTTTTTTTCTAAAATCTAGATCTAATCCAGAGACTTTTTTATTTAAAGGTATTTCTACAGTACATACTGTATAAACTTGAAAATTGTATATAAGTTCCAACAAGAACCTAGAAAACTTGAAATACCACTAACCATCTGTAGAACCCACAACCTCAAGCCTTAAGGTCCTTAAGACTTATAAGGTCTATTAAGGAACTAAGCTAAACCTTGAACACTTTAACCATCTAAACTAAATTGAAACCAGTTCCTCATCAGTTATCCAGAGATTGTTCATAATATTTGTCCTCCTCAGGTTTCCCAGTGATGCAGGTGAAGATTGATATCTCGCGCCAGCAGGTGGAGAAGATCTTCGGGCTGGAGGATTTTTGGTGCCAGTGTGTGGCCTGGAGCACAACGGGAACTCAGAAGAGCCAAAAGGCTTACGTACGCATTGCCTGTGAGTTACACGACGCATCAGACCTGAAACTGTGAAGCTTAGGTACTGTATAATGTCCAGGGATGAAGGTTTTTAAGAAGGTTGCAAAGCAGACATGCTTTAATGGAATGTTTCACCTTACCCCGTAGGTAGTCCATCAACTGTGTTTCTTTTCTTATATTACACCAGGCAGGGAAGAGCTATCTGGTGTAATATGAGAAAAGAGGCAGATAGATGGATAATCTGTAGTAAAACAGGTCAGGGCCAAACCTAGAAGTAGTTCGAGAAACAAATATCAGGGCACGTGGGAAACTAAGGCTTGGACGGCAGGAAATCATAAGCCGAAATACATAAGGTGAGACACAGAACAGGTGAACACAGTAGAGTAGTCGGCCAATGCAAGAACAGAACTGAGAACTCAACCAGAACTCACCTCATTTGTCATTTGGCAGACAGTTTTATCCAAAGAAACTCACGTTTATCTCTTTACATACCTGAGGGTTAAGGGTTTTGCTCAAGGGCCCAACAGTGGCAAGTTGGTGGTGCAGGGGTTTGAACCTGCGAATTTCCGATCAGTAGGCCAATGCCTTAATCACTGAGCTGTGGGGAGAAAATGAGGTAAAAAGCAAAAAAGAGGGGCGATTACTTAGGTTTAATTTATAAAACATTCACAGCATTATAAAGGCATGCAAAAAGTACTGTAAGTTGAGATATGCATTTATTATTAGGTAGACGTTCAAAATATGCAAAAAGATGATGTCCGTGGTTCACAGTATGTGTTTGAAGTTCCTACAGTATATGTAGTGGATTCCCTCTGGACTCCTGGTTCCTTACCACAATCCAATCGGTTTCGGATTGCCCAATTCTGTTCCATGCGATGGGTTGGCACCCCGCCTTGTTCCCTTAGTTAGGCTCCTTCCCCCGCTGTGACCCTCCACAGGATAAGTGAATAGATGAAGCACAGACGAGACTGAGTAGGGTTGACCAAAAGAGAGACTGGGCTTGTTCAGGACATCCATTAACAAATCTGGTCACTCAGTGCTTAGTGGGATCAGCCATTCCCGAAAGTAAATCTCATCCCAGGTATGAGGAAGAGCTGCATTCGCGATGTGATACGGTTTTAAAGCTTCAATAAAAAAAGTCATTTTCCTTTAATGAGTCTCTTGCTCTTGTGGAATTTGCTGGACCTGACACTCTGTAATACAAAGGAAAAAAAAAATTGCTTCAGAATTGCATTTGGGCCAATCAGTCGAGCCACTCGAGCCATGTGTTCCCCCGGGGCTGATTGATTCAGATGGGTTTGTACGACTTATTTAATGTTTGATTGGGAAGTTTGATCGGAATAAGCCTGCGGCGTGGTAATCCACTAATCTGCGACGGCGCGCTCGGTAATTGCCTCGAGAGGCCGCGTGGTTTCCATATCCGTCTCTGCGATAATGCGATTAGGCTCCAGAAGAATCACGTATGGGCCAGTTATCATGTGGCCTCGCACAGGAAAAAAGGGGACGCTTCATTTTCCTGCTAATGTCTCCGACAATTCAGCGGTGGCCAATCCTGGGCTGCGTCTGTCGCCGAGAGCTCCTCGCAATCAAACCGGATTTGTCATGCGTCTCAGCGTGCTATTTCAAAATCTGCCACGAGAACAAAGAAGGCGTCGGGCTCATCTTCGGTGTCGGATGCGCGAAGATGAGACGCTTTTAAGTTGTTTGGGATTTTTATAGGCCTATTAATCTTGTCGTAAAAAACATCTAGCGTTTAAAGCAGGAAGTGCTTTCGATTCTGACCTTCCTTTGAGTTCTGCCTGTCAGATCAAAACGATGACGAAACGTTTCCGCGCCGTCCACCGTGTCGCCCCGGACCGTTAAATCCGGTTTAATTAATACCGAATGAGGTGGGGCTCTCGTCAGCGGTGCCGTGATTGTTCTGGACAGGCGTGCAAAATGACTGGCATTGATGTCTTCACACACACAAACTGCACTTCCTTGATTTTTTTCAGGCCAAGCATCTGATGAACATTTATGTACATTTACACAAAAATCGAACTCTGTATATTGGCTGTAACATGATCTGGAACGGCAAGTTCAATCAGAATACCATCGACACTTGTGTCAGTAGCCTGTGGATATAGAACACATGCTACGCTGTGTGTGTGTGTGTATGTGTGTATATATTTCCGAGTCTGTGTTGTGGATCTCTCAGTGTTGAAAATGTTCAGTGTGTGCACAGGGCTAAGGAAGGATAATGCAATTGCTCTCGGTTGATTCTTGGCCCAGAGGGCTGCAGCCATCCTCGACCTCATCCGTGCAGCTCGGAATAAGCTCCAGGGCCTGTGCTGTGGTTCCATCTCATGCAGGTGGATCATTGCAGGCTCCTAAACAAACAAACAACAGCTGTAGACAAGACTGTTGACGCCTACGCCTGGAGTTGTGGAGGAACCTTCGCCTTCCTGTCATAACAAGGCTTGCTTCTACGTGTTGTGCGTCATGGCTTTGGGTTGCCTTCAGACACGGTTTTCAGGGGGTTTTATTAGTCACAATGTCTTGAAACATTAAATGGGATAAAAATCATTGATATTTATTTATGGTATCTGCTTATGTCATGCAAACCTACTCCAGATGTTTGTTTTTTTTTAATATTCCCGCACTCGCTTTACAGATCTGAGGAAGAACTTCGAGGAGGAGCCGCTAGGCAAAGAGGTAGCGCTCGACCAGGAGGTGCTCCTCCGCTGCCATCCTCCAGAGGGCGTCCCGATTGCCGAGGTAAGAGCAACCTGTTTATTGATGAAGCCATCTGCTAATTATGCTGCTCGTTTGATTTAGCCTCACGTCTCTGTATTGGCCAAGTTTTCCACCACGCGAGAGGTCCAGCTCCGGCTTTTTTTGGCACCGGCGTTAGCTCCATTAATAATGTAGGCAGTTTCGCGGAGGGCAGAGGACTGGACCAGACTGCGTCCAGCTGCTTCCGCTCGCGCTGCTCAACGGAGCGGCCTAATAATAACAGCAGCTCCCGCAGAAGTTTGACGCATGAAATATTCAGCTCCAAGCTGACTCGGTTCTGCCTGCCAAAGCGTCCAGGACTGGCTGAACACTCGGGGTTTCAATTCAGTACTTTTTTTCTGACTCTTCGGCTGTGGCTGAAAAGATTGGAGCTAATCCTCTGTCCTGGTCCCCAGTGACAAAATTAAACTCTCACGTCTTGAGCAGATGTCAAAGGGGCATCAAACAGAGACTGTGAAAATGGCTTTTTATTGTTGTTCGTGTGTGTGTGTGTGTGTGTGTGTGTGTGATTCTTCAGGTGGAATGGCAGAGAAACGATGAGCTGATCGACCCCAAGGCTGACTCCAATTTCTTCATCACAGCAGACCATAATCTCATCATCAAACAAGCCCGGTTGGCCGACACCGGCAACTACACCTGCGTGGCCAAGAACATTGTGGCGCGACGCAAAAGCTCCTCGGCCGCTGTGATTGTCTACGGTGCGTCTCATCTGCATCTCCTCGCCCATTTTTCACACACTCAATGGCTTTCACCTATGCGATATATATGTAAGGAGTTAAACCTCAAGAGGGGAGAGAGAGAGAGAGAGAGAGAGAGCAAACCGAAAGAAACGTTTGTCTCCAAAATCCATCAGCGCTAATAACCGCATGCTAACATTGTAAAGAAGTTTGAATTCAGCATTGCTGCAAAGCACCAAATTATCCACACTATACTAAAAGTTTCTGAAAGTAAACTAGCCATGTATTCAGGCTAATTATTAGCAATAACCTTTTCAGGACTTCATTCAGAGAAATCATTCATACTCGAGTCAGATTTTGACGTTTTAAAACAAATCTTATTTACAAGAGATGAACTTTTTTAATCTACATCTGACTAAACCACTAGCTAAATTTGATAGCCAGCTAGCTAGCAAACTCATAAGCTTGTAAACAATCCGACAAAAACTTATCCTAACTTATAACAACTAAACTAAAATGACGAGTTTTGATGTGTATAAAAAGTATACACCAAACACAGCTTGTACCAAAAATGCTAATCTGTACGAAAGCACTAATACAGCAATATGCTAGAAAGTATGCTAATGTTAATATTATTGAATTCTATTCGTTAACAAAATGTTGCAGTTGTGAAGAAACTCAATACTCGAGTATAAGTACTCGCCTAAAAATGAACTCCAGAATAAGTACCACTTCGATTTTCATTTTTATTTTTTGAAGTAGAAGTGCTAAATATGTGCTTTAAATACAAAAGTACAAGTACAAAGAAACAAGATTTTTTTGGATCTCTACCTGCCTGAGTTACTGATAAACAGTATTTGAAAGTATTTTAAGCACAGTTGAAGTTGAAGCTGTTGATAACATGTCTCGTGAAAAGGTTTTACATTAATTAAATGAACGGCGGCGGCACGGTGGTGTAGTGGTTAGCACTGTCGCCTTGCACCTCCAGGGTCCGGGCTCGATTCCCGTCTCTGTGTGCATGGAGTTTGCATGTTCTCCCTGTGGTTGGTGGGTTTTTTCCATTTTCCTCCCACAGTCCAAAGATATGCAGGTTAGACTGATTGGCGTTCCCAAATTGCCCGTGGTGTGTGTGCCCTGTGATGGATTGGCACCCTGTCCAGGGTGTACCCTGCCTCGTGCCCTAAGTCTCCTGGGATAGGCTCCAGGCCCCCCGTGACCCTGAATACAGGATAAAGTCGTATAGAAGATGAGATGAGATAAATGAACGGCAAGCAGCATTGTTAGCATCTTTCATTACTTTGGCTAAGCTAGCTAGTTGCTAACATTGCTACTCTGCATAATACAAACTGTTATTATATGGGCAAACTGCAACCATTCAGAATAGAATAAGTTTAAAGGACATGCTAAAATGTTATAAATATACTTATAACATTGTTACTGGCGTGAAACGCAAATCAAATGTGTAAGAGTTCACAACTTTTTTTGCTCAGTGTGTTAGCTAGTTATCTAGATCACGTCTAATCTTACCTTAACAAGTACACCAGAAGAATCTGCAGCCCAGAGACCAAGTTGGTAGGATTTGTTTGCCCAGATTAATAAGAAATTAATTACAGAGGAAAATCTGCTCGGGTTGTCAATCAATCGTGGTTGTCAGTAATTTCTGTAAGCTGGTGTCACTCAGATGTGATATGGAGTTTAGATCAGAAAACAATACACTTATGTGTGATCATTATCTGAAAAGTAATGTCTATTTAAAATGTAGTGAGTAAAAGTACAGGTTTTTATCAAAGATGTATGGAATATAAATGAAAAGTATCATATCACTAACGGGAAAGTGTAAATACACACACAAAAAAAACACATAAATAAAGTGATAAAGTAGTTGTACTTCATTCCTTGCCACCTCTGCTCGTGAATAAGAAACAGCAAAACACCTCAGTAATAAAGCCTGTTAAAACGTTAGACTAGAGAAATATTAGCAACACCCTGTGATAACATGCAAACCCTGACGTCGCTAGCTTTTCCACAGCCGTGCATCTCCTTCTCTCTGCTGAAATCGGATAACGAATCGCCTTGATAAGTGAGCTGACCTTTATTATTATGCACAGCCTTAGGCCATTCCTTATTGCAGACGGAGGTCCCAGGACTCCTCGGACTAAAGCTAGCATATATTAAAGGCAAGATAATGTGCTCGGCTAATCAGGGCAGAGTCAGTCACTCGCTCACACCAGGCGGAATTCGAGAGGTCCAGCCTAATGGACGCACACAGGAAATGTTTAGTCATTTTTAAAAAAAAAAATCTTATATCTATTTTGTCATTTTTAATATAGATAGATATGGATGTTTAAAAAAGCGTCCTTTAATAATAAAGAGACGATTTGTAAGGAGGAGGAATCAAAGGAGTTTTTTTTTTCTCTTGCGTTTTTGCATCATTAATCAGAGGCAGGGAAACAGCGAGTGAACGGTAGGTCCGGCTCATACAATTTGCGCCAACATGACGGCCAATTTGCCTCCATTGTAAAAAATTAATTACAGCGGAAAATCTTTTGAATAGCTTTTCATCAAAAGGAACTATTAGACCTGATCCTGTTTTTTTTCTTCTTCTTCTTCTTTTTCTTTTTTTCTTCTCACTACGGCTTCACATTAAAATGTCAGTTTACTCGTGTGAAGCTTTTGCGTGAACGCTCATTGGCTGTGGGGTAAGGGCTGTTATTATAGCCGCGGAAGAAAAAAAAAAGAGAGAAAGAAGGGTAGAGATGCATTTTAACGAAGCCGGCTTTGACATGGCTCGACTGTGCACTAAGAGGTAATCAGGGCCCTCGCACCAGCCACCGCCGCGCAATTTCCCTCTCGGCGGTGGGCAATCACTGGCGCTAGAGAGGCTCCGGAAGTGATTCAGCCTGTGAATTAGGAGCCCTCAGCGGCCTGACTGGTGATCAAGGCTACCCGAAAACAAATCAGAAGAAATCAGATTTTCCTTAAAGCTCTGAGAGAGAAGCCAAAGAGAGACGTGGGGCTTGATTAAAAACTAAGCGTGAACTTTGGACTCTGGATCGTCGCGCAATCCCCCAGCCTCGTATCGCTCGCAGAGTAACGTATCAGCGTCTCGGGGTACACCGGGGCAGTGAGCGAGCGTGCACACCGCACAAGCTTGCCGAAATGAATCCGGTGTTAAACAAGGCTGTTTTAAATCGAGTAATCAGTGTGTGTGGTTCAGGGAGGAACACTTCTTTAGAGAAGCTGATTGATTGCAGGCGTTGTAGCTTGACAAGGCCAACAGAGCGATAAGATGTGCATTAATTCTCACAACGCGGCCATGTTGTCGAGGGGAAACTCTTCGACCGGTTGCTTTTAGAAGCGCTCATCACATAGTCTAGCTTCAGTGTTAGGATTAGCATTGCTTGTGGTTCCACACTGAGGCTCCATCTTCATCGTTCTGGATTTTCGATACGATTTTATTGGTCCAGAGATTTAGCTCCGCCCACATCAGGAACAGAACTGATATTAAAGAAGATATGCACAGTATAGGACATTTTAACAGAACTTATAAGTTGAGTTTAAGGGATGATAAATGCTTGTAATTAAATAAAAAATCTTAATTATTTTTTGTATTTTTTTTTGGTCAAAATTGCAGTCCACTTCGCAGCCAGCAGAGGGCTCCAAAAACAACTGATCGTTTCTGATCATACAGCGCGTGACAAAATATTAGCCTTATTTGCTATATTTGCCTCAACCGTATTTGTTCGCTGTATAAGCCATGTTAAATCCCGCATCTTTGCGTAGACACTGCAGCAAATATGTAGCGGATAAACCCTTCAGAGTCTTTCTGGAAGTTAATAAGACGACAAAAATTGCAGCTTGTCATCCTACACTCGAGAGTCCTTTTATCAAATTAAATTAACACCTCCTTACAGAAAACGCTACAATGAGAAGAAATTTCAGATCTTGACGTTAAATAACGAAGCATTTTTCACAGCATCGCGGCGACCGGCGCCTTCTTTAAATTACAGCGTGAACCGTTGACCTTCTCGGAGTCCAATATCACATCCAACACGAAATCAAGCAAATAATACTCTGCTTTATCTTTCATTGTCAGCATGCAAATCCTCTCATCATTCGGGAATAATGAAATCATTTCCCAAAGCAGACGTTCTGGCCCTGAGCTCGAATCAGAACGAGCGAGCTCTCAAGGGAATCAGGCAACTGACACGAATCTAAAAGGAGTCGACGAACAATATTTTTCTTCTTGTTATAATACGTTCTTCAGCTAAGCCATAGAATGAGTCAGTATCAAAGCGTGAGCACACACACACAGATACACACACACACACACACACTCTACTGGAGAAGTTTTTAATGAGGACAAGTGAAGACACAAAGTCTGTATCTGTATAGAAAAAGTTAGTTCTGTTATGTGTAATGTACAAAACATGAAATATCTCAACCATGACTGCCAGACGAGGTTACAGTATTGCTAAAAAAAAAAAAAAATTGAATCCACCTTATCTCAATGATGCTTGAGTCTCGATTCTGATTGAGCGAAAGGTTTTAAGAACAGCAGCTCGGACAGTCTGTCTCGTCGGGTAACCCTGACTTGCTGTGTTCGTTTCTTTGGTGGGCGAGCAGTGAACGGCGGGTGGTCCACGTGGGCCACGTGGTCGGCGTGCAGCGCCGTGTGCGGACGTGGCTGGCAGAAGAGGAGCCGGAGCTGCACTAACCCCGCCCCCCTGAACGGAGGCTCCGCCTGCGAGGGCCAGAGCGTCCAGACGAGCGCCTGCACTGCCACCTGTCCAGGTAAACGCCCACCGTGCTCGCTTTCTAGCTCGGCAACGCTGCTTTAAAAAGAAAAAGAAAAAAAAAAAACAGCTTAGACTAGTGTAACTGGATTAGGTCTGACTATTTAATCTGCCATCAGTAATGCGCTAATCTGTGTAAACCTGTCTAAGCTTGGTCTAAGCTGTATTTTTTTTTTTTTTTTTTTTTACCCCGGTGGAACTGTGTGCTACGAATCGCTCTGCGCCGTAGAAACTGTGCCTCTGAATTGTCATTCAGGTTTCCCACCTCTACGTGCATCAGCCTGTCAGATGCATTTTTTTTCTTTCATAAAGAGATCACTGACTCACCTGATGTTAACTTGAGCGAAAGTTCAAACCGTCGCTAAGAAGCTGCAGAGCTGACAGTGAACAGCATCGGCTTCAGTCACGTTGGACTGACAAGTTCTCGTTCACTAAAAGCCTACGTGACAAATCCTCAGCTGTAGCTACGTCCTGGTTTTTAGACAAAAATGATAGGATGTTAAAGGCGATAACAGGATTATATCATTCTCTTGTCAGTCCCAGGTGATAACACATTCTATGAAGGTCATATCCTTAATTATTTATGGACACCTCCATAGCATGCCATAATATATCCATAGTGCAGTATAATAATCATTTATGAAAGTGTTTATCATGCATTGTGAAGTGCTTGGAACACATCATAATATTAATAGCATTAAATAAACTCTGTTTAGATGTGAAGATTTGGAAATACTTTCTATAGCTATAATAACCTATGAAAACCATTATATCCAGTTATAAATGCATCCATAAGTCATTGCATGCTTTATTATAATCATAAATGTAAAGGCATTCTTGTGATGCTCTTGTGAATTGGTGTTATAAAAACAACTTGAACACTACAACAATTCATAAAACATAATAACGATATACATATTGTTTGACTGTTTTATTGCATTTGGTTTAATTGTGAAGAAGTGTAATATTTTACATAATAGCTGATGGTAATTATAAACCATTATAAATGCAGCCTCCGTAAAAAGCATGTCGAATTCTTTAGCAAAAGCAAATTTATACCAAGACATGTTCGGTCTCTAAAGTTTTGCTTCAAAGGTTAATGAGTGCTGTAAGTCATTCTGAAGCAAAATCTTTAATTTAAATCTCATTATGTGCTAGTCTGATTTTTATGCTGATTTTACAAATAAAGATAACGGCAGAAAGTGGTATCACTCTGTAAATCTGTACAATCTCTAATCCTCCAAGCCACCAGGGGGCATCGTAGCAATGCATTGTTTTAAAATGAATAAATAAATAAATAAATAACTTTAAGTCATACGTTATATACTTGTTGGATGAGAATAAACAGATGTACATTTTGTTCTGTTTCACTTTTATACCGCATTTCTACAAATTTTAGATAAACATTGGGAGGCGGAGCCGCGGAGTGATACTGAACCTCACTGAGGTAAAAGTGAGCATCAGTTAACTTGAAAAGATCCGCCTCTTTAGTGTACACGGTTAGCTGTACACCTGTAAACATTGGGAGGTAAAGCCAATAGACCTCCAAAATGGCCGTTACTGAAAAATATCATTAAACATAAAAAATAAAAAAACATTTAAAAAAATTATGGTTAGAATTTATGAAACCGTTATACCTTTAAACATTGGGAGGCGGAGCCATTAGAGGTAGAGTCATATCAAACTGCTCTGAGGTAAAAGTGATTCCTAGTTTAGTCCAAAATGGCCACTTCTTTAACATCTATACAGTTAGCCAAATTATTACTAAATATATCGAACATAAAAAAAAATTGGATGAGATTTTTTAAGACTTTTATATCGTGAAACATTGGGAGGCGGAGCCATTAGAGGTAGAATGATACCAAACTGCTCTGAGGTAAAAGTGATTACCAGTTTAATCCAAAATGGCCACTTCTTTAAAACCACAGCGTTTAGTTACACAGTCAGCTGTAAATCTTTAAAAAGTTGTGAGGTAAAGTCACTGGGGGCGGAGTGATACTGTAACAAACTGCTCTGAGGTAAAAGTTATCCCTGGTTCAGTCTAAAAGCTACTGCTGCTAACAGCTATACAGTTGACCAAATCCTTCCTAAAAATATGGGTAACATTTTTCTAAAACCTTTTACAACTTTAAACATTGGTACCAAACTAAAAAAAGTACAGGTAAAAGTACAGTAGTACAAATTTAATCCGAGTTCTTAAGGTGAAATTTTGTTTTGCGAAACGCAATACACATTTTCCCAGAGGAAATAACTGTAAATGCAGATAATCTGTTCCAGCCACCCAGAAATATTACCAATATTGTCAATTTACTGTACACTACACTATCATCATGTTTTTGCATATAAAACAATCATAGCGTTTGGTAAATATAGTAAAATATGAAATAAATAGACATTAAACCTTCATTTAAGCTTGACTTTCCACTCAAACAAACAAGTTTTGAAGAACTTTAGTTAGCGTTCAGTTTAGTTCTGTCTCTTCGCTTGTACGACGAAAACGCGTTTCGGTTTTGCAGCAAATTTCTTGCAAAATTTCAGTTCAAGGGGAAAATTCTTAAGGCGGGTTGTTCGTAAACCGAGGTACCACCGTATTACCTATTTTAATCCAAAATGCCCCAAAATGCCTGTAGGATCTACAGTACACCAGTGACGGAGACTACAAAGCACTTTTGTAACTCGCTCTGGATAAGTGTAAATGTAAATGTGCTAGAGATATGAAACTTAAATGGAGATTTTATAAGACTTTTAAACAACGGGAGGCGGAGTCATTAAAGGTAGAGTGATACCAAACTGCCAGAATGGCCGCCTTTTAAATGGGAAAGAGTTCAGCTACATGTTCAGCCACATCACGATTTTCACAGATTTGATGCAAGAAAATAAACATAAATCAAATGTCGGACGTTTAAAAAAAATAAAATAAAAAAAAGAACACATCCTGGCTGATCGACTGCTTTCACCAGCTAGCAGTTTTCGCAGCATGCCATCGGTGGTTGCTTGGCCTGACGCGTGTGGTGTTTATTATTCATGGCTAGTCCTCATGCTTTTTTATTTGCTGTGCGTGCTTCGCTGTTGCCACATGTGGGCTCGGTGCCTCGCTGCGAGTCATCCAGAGTTCGGGATACGGCCGAGCTGCTTGTGCACTCATGAGCATTAGTGTGCGATTTCACGCAGCGTGCTACTGACACATATGCACACACACACACACACACACACACACACACACACACAGAACAAGAGAGAGAGAGAATGAGAGCAAGTGTGACGGAGAGAGAGAGAGAGAGAGCAGCATGACTGGTTATCCTCGGGTTTTATCGATCGTATGCAATTTGAAATGGATGTGCTGATGCTTTGCTTCCACACTGACGTCGGAGACACAACCCACTCCTGGCTGCATGGTTCGTTGCCAAAGCAGCATAATGAAAGCATTAATGCCCGGCAGGGGGGAAAAAAAAAAAAAAAACACAACATAAGCCAAACGGTGAAGGAAATCGACTCTGTCAGCTGTAGCTCCGTCTTTTTCTGTCTTCGTCCGAGCTCGGCTACTTAAGCTCGTCTCCTGTTTCGGGACGCAACAGTGAGCGTAATTTAATAAGACGCAACGCAGTAAGTAAACGAAGCCTTGAAACAGTACAGCAGGCAACAGGGGCATCGTAGCAGCCCGACGGGGGTTCAGCGTGTGGATGGATTTCACATGATTAGGGCACAAATAGCATCTTCCTGCATCGAGGGGGAAGGAGGAAGCCGAGGGAAAGGGAAGGTGGAGGAAATGAGGAAATGGAAATAGACTGCATGTGAGAAGAACGATTCAATAGAGAGAAATGAATGGAAGGAGAAAACGGAAAAAGAAGAAGGAGAGGTGATGAATAAAAGCTTTGTTGTGTGGTAAAGGGTGGAAGCTGGGACCCCATATGTTGTGCAGGCCTCCCCATTCCACCCCCCCCCATCTCTTATTTCACTAAGTGTCATATTCACACAATTAATCTACTTTTTTTTTTTAAATAAGAGTTAAATCTAGAGCATTGAGAATCGGTTCTTCGGTTTGTCCAGCTGAGGAACCTGTATGGAAAAGAAATGATAAGAACTATCAGGACTATAAATGATAAAAATGTTGCATCCCGTCCACGTGAAAATGGCGAACATTTATGCAAGATATTTTCAAAATAATGTTTTCGCAGATGAAGATACACCTGCTGACCAAAACCAAAAGTCGCCCTAGGATTTCATTCAAACACCTTTAGCTTTTGATTACACACACACACAGTGGTGTCCGGTTCATGTATGGAAATGACTCCTCAGAATCCCACATGCATTTTTCTAAAATCCGAGTCCTGGAATATGCCATTAGGATCTCCATAGATGTGATAATCTGACCATACAGTACATCGGTACTTCATTTTATTGCCACATAACGTTGCTGAGCCTCGACCTGAGCAACTCCAGATCATAACACTTGAGGCTTGTACTGTACAGTGGACACTTTGCATGATGGGTGCATCGCATCATGTGCGTCCCTTCTCACCCTGACACGCCCATCACTCTGGAATAGGCTCAATCTGGACTCATCAGGTCACATGACCTTTTTCACTTACTCCAAAATCCAATCGTTTAGTTTTTTTTTTTTTTTGCTGATGAGTCTCACTAACAAGTGGTTTTCTTATGAACACACAGCTGTTTAGTCCCAGTCCTGTGAGATCTCATCACACTGTGTGTGAATATGCTTAAGTGTTTAAGTGATCTCCATTCATTCATCCTAGATTTTCTTCTGACCACAATTCATCCACAAAGTTGACGGATCAGCACAATCCTTCCTGGTTTTGATAATGCGTTCTTGTCTTCTTGACCCATTTCCAGTCATTTCAAATCTCCTTTGTTGTTTTCTTTCCTTAATGCAGCCCAGTAATTTGTCCTTTAATGATATGCCAACCGTTGTTTTTTTTTTCTGGCCAGGCCGTGCATTTTTCAAAAATGTTTGTGCGGACAAAGAATTTTTCTGAAAATGTTTGTGCAGATGGAGAAAGGTTTGAAAAAAGGTTATGCAGACCAGAAAAAGACAAAGATATATTTTATGTAAACAAAAATTTTTTTGAAAAAATTCATGCAGACTGATATTTTCAGAAACGTTTGTGCAGACAAATATTTGTGAAAATATTTGTGCGGACAAAGATATTTCAAAAAAAAAAAAAAAAACATTTTGTGGGGACGAAGATATTTTCCAACGATGTTGTGCTGCCGAACGGCTCTTTGAAAACGCAAGTGGGAATGAAGCTATTTTTAAACATATTCACACGTGTGATGCAGACAAAGAGCCGCGCATCTCCGCAAGATATTTCCGAATGTTCTTTCAGGAAAAGATGTTTCCCAACATTTTCGGTTGCGGTTTTTGAGCGCAGAGATCTTTTTTCTCGGGGGTTGTGGTTGAGGGGGTGAAGTTTGCTTTGCTTGGAGATCTTTTTAAAGCACTCGTGTGGAAAGAGATATTTTTGTGGATGTTCATCAGTTAGTGTTCATTTCTTTAGCGTGGAGACATGATGAGACGTGATTTGATTCCGTTCCATTTTTTTCATTATTGTGAAGATACAGGTGAACCCTGTGACCTTGTGTGATCATTTCAAGGAGGATGAACTCAAAGTAAAAACAGATTGATGCATGTGGAAGAGTAATAGAGATCGTGATAGAGATAGCGATCGAGTGAAGGAGAATAAAGGATATGTAGAGCGAGAGAGAGACAGAGAGATCTGTAGATGTTACGCCTCCCCCCAATAGCCCCCCCCCCAACCCGCAATGCTGGCGTACACCCTCAGCACCGCCGCGTTCACCCGAGACAGAGAGAGCGTCCCTCTCTCGCACATTCATCACCGCACAATCGCGCACTCGGACAAACCGCCGGCGCTAAAAATCACAACGCACACTTCATCTCGATTTATCAAAGCCACCGGCGGTGAGCTCGACGGGCATAAATCATCATTTGCTGACTGGCATCAGGTGCCCGAAAACAGCTCAGCTCGGCACACGGAGACGTCAGAGAGCACTGATAAACGACACACGCACAGCACCTCCAGGACAAATCTGGATACCGTGTCTGTCTCTGTGTGTGTGTGTGTGTGTGTGTGAGAGAGAGAGAGGTGATATTTTTAGGAAGCATTTGTGTAAAAAAAAATATTAATAATAATAATGATCAGATAGTGCTGACAATCAGTGCTGAAATTTAATGACGAGGTTCGAACGCTTCTGCGTCTAAACCATTAGCGAGTGTAATCAGAGTGCGACATCACGGAGGAATTAATCATTTAAATCATCTGGATGCTGATCCGATGCTCACTGACTACATTAGAATAATGTAAAGTGTGCGTTATATAATAAAGCTCAGTGTGTGTGTGTGTGTGTGTGTGTGTGTGTGTGAGATTCTGTAATCACCAAGCACTAGCACTTCGGCTATTATTTGCTTCTGTGTGAAAAGCCTAAGGTAACACTGTAACACTGTATGTGTGTATAGCTAGTGGTAGTAGTGTGTGTGTGTGTGTGTGTGTGTGTGTGTGTGTTGTAATGGCTACATTGATCTTGATGGTCCTCGTGTCCATTGAGTCACGCTGTTTAGGTCTGCAGGGCACTGGAGAGGCTCTTAAAGGCCTAACGCCGCTCATCAAAGACGTCACACAGAGCGACTCGACCGACACACACACACACACACACACACACAAAATATATCAGTGTATATGGCCGCTACTGTAGGTCGCCCTCACAATAAAGGGACACAAAATAGCTGTACTACATAGAGACACCATGCAGAAGGACAACTAAACAACAAAACCCCACTAAACACTACACATGGTACATTATTCTTTCACTAAACACTATATAGGGAGCCTACAGGATGTACAGCATTATTGTCTCACTTGATAATACGTAGGGAGCCTACTGTACATCACTGTCTCATTGCTACGTAATGAGGCTACTGCACATTATTGTCTCACTGAACACTACACAGGGACCCTACTGTACATTATTGTCTTACTAAACACTACACAGGGATCCTACTGTATATTTCCATCTCACTAAACACTATACAGGGACCGTACTGCACATTATTGTCTCACTAAACACTACATAGGGAGTGTAATGTACATTACTGTCTCACTAAACACTATGCAGGGATCCTACTGTATGTTACTGTCTCACTTAACACTACATAGGGAGCCTACTGTACATTTCCATCTCACTAAACACATCGTAGGGAGCCTACTGTACATTAATGCCTCACTAAACACTACACAGGGAGCCTATTGTACATTATTGTCTCACTTAACACTACATAGGGAGCCTACTGTACATTTCCATCTCACTAAACACTACATAGGGAGCCTACTGTACTGTACATTATTGTCTCACTTAACACTACATAGGGAGCCTACTGTACATTTCCATCTCACTAAACACTACATAGAGAGCCTACTGTATTTCCATCTCACTAAACACTACATAGGGAGCCTACTGTACATTAATATCTCAATAAACACTACGTAGGGAGCCTACTGTACATTTACATCTCAATAAACACTACATAGGGAGCCTACTGTATGTTATTGTCTCAGTTAGCACTACATAGGGAGCCTACTGTACATTTACATCTCACTAAACACAACATAGGGAGCCTACTGTACATTATTGCCTCACTAAACACTACACAGGGAGCCTACTGTACATTATTGTCTCACTTAACACTACATAGGGAGCCTACTGTACATTATTGCCTGACTAAACACTACGTAGGGAGCCTACTGTACATTATTGCCTGACTAAACACTACATAGGGAGCCTACTGTACATTATTGTCTCACTTAACACTACATAGGGAGCCTACTGTACATTTACATCTCAATAAACACTACATAGGGAGCCTACTGTACATTTCCATCTCACTAAACACTACATAGGGAGCGTACTGTACATTAATGTCTCACTAAACACTATGTAGGGAGTCTAATGTACATTACTGTTTCACTAAACACTATGCAGGGATCCTACTGTATATTATTGTCTTACTTAACACTACATAGGGAGCCTACTGTACATTTCCATCTCACTAAACACTACGTAGCGAGCCTACTGTACATTATTGTCTCACTTAACACTACATAGGGAGCCTACTGTACATTTCCATCTCCCTAAACACTACATAGGGAGCCTACTGTACATTATTGTCTCCCTAAACACTACATAGGGAGCCTACTGTACATTATTGTCTCCCTAAACACTACACAGGGAGCGTACTTTACAGTCCACACTAAACACTACAGAGTTGGACAATAAATGCACAGTAGGTTACCTATGTAGTGTTAAGTGAGACAATAATGTACAGTAGGCTCCCTACGTAGTGTTTATTGAGATGTAAATGTACAGTAGGCTCCCTATGTAGTGTTTAGTAGGCAGTAATGCATAATATACACTACATAGGGACACTACTACGTATATATTATTGCCCTACTAAACAGTAGATCCTACACAGCTGTACATTGTGAACTAATTAACTCTACGTCATCAGCCTATTGTACATTAACGCCACACTACACACTACATAGGGACACTATTAAATCTAATAAATACCACATAGGGACACAAGTGGCGTAGTTTCCCCATAAACACTACACAGGGACACTGCTGTACATTAATGCATTAATTAAACACTACATACAGTATGTACACTACTAAACATTAATATGTACTAAACACTACATAGGGACACTAGATATGCTGATGATGCACAAAATAATTTTTCTAGCACACAATGACAAACCCACCTCAAGTATAAAGACATTTGCATGCATGCACACACATACGCACACACAAACACACATGCACACACATACGCACACATGCACACACACACACTTTTTCCATGCACTTAGATATAATAGCTTTTGGAGAACACATCAGTACTGACACCGCTTGTCATCTTTTGGCCATGAAAAAGCAGCACCTTCATTTGCGGAAGGTCTTGCGAAAGTCGACACCCACCGGCGCTGATTAGCGTTTCACAGTTTTTGTTTGCTAACTGCATTCGTATGTCGTGTCCTTCCTCCTTGAGTCCATCAACCGTGGGCAAATTGAAATATCCTGAAAAAAAGGGAAGAGTGCACAACAAACGGACACCTTCTATTTTTTTTTGTGCAAACAGATTAGAGTTAGATGAGATGAGGAAGAGAGATGAGGAAGTAAATCTGAAGTAGATGAAGAGCAAAGAAAAGGGTTCGGTAGTTAACTCACAGGCTAGTTAGTGAAAACTGCAAGATTAGGCTCAGACAGCATAGCCTTAGTGAAGGAGGCGTGACCTTTGTGCTTCCATCTCATGAAGGGGTGTGGCCTTTTCGCTTTAGGCTCTGTGAAGGGGTGTGGCCTGTGCTTTAGTCCCTGTGTAGGGGGCGTGGCCTCTGTGATTCAGTCTCTGTGCAGGGGAGCAGCCTCTGTGCTTCAGTCTCAGTTAAGGAGGCGTGGCCTCTGTGTGTCATTCTCAGTTAGGGAGGCGTGGCTTCATTGCTTCATTCTCAGGTAAGGAGGTGTGGCCTCTGTGCTTCATTCTCAGGTAAGGGGGTGTGTCCTGTCTGGTTCATTCTCAGTTAAGGAGGCGTGGCCTCTGTGTGTCATTCTCAGTGAAGGAGGCGTGGCATCTGGTTCATTCTCAGTGAAGGAGGCGTGGCCTCTGTGTGTCATTCTCAGTGAAGGAGGCGTGGCCTCTGTGTGTCATTCTCAGTGAAGGAGGCGTGGTTTCCTTTGCTGAATTACACGGTGTTGCGTTTTGCTTATAGTTTGTTGATCCTTCTACACACTCATGGAGTCGTACATAATCCAAATACACACGGAGCAAATCAAATTCCTCATAGACGATGAAGATTCTCATGAGCTGAACTCTTTCTCATCTTTATATTTCCTGTATTTCACTTTTCTTTGCTTTTCATAGTCTTTCGTTTTTCCTTCCTACTCCTTGTGTCGTCTTCAGTTTTTTTTCTCTTGTGTTTCACTCTGTTGTTGATCGCTTTATGCTCAGCTTTTGACTCTGTATGGCTTTACATGTAACGCACACACTCGGTGCAGAAGATGCGTAACCGCGTGCAGCGGCTGAGCCAAAATAGATCAAATGGTAAAATATTGCTGTTTCTTGCACGCCCGTGTTTGCGTGAAGAACCGAAGATCTGTTCGGGATTCTGTGTGTGTGTGTGTGTGTGTGTGTGTGTGTGTGTGTGTGTGTGTGTATTGGGGTGGTGGTGTATACGGGGTCTTTTTTCTGAAACATTTCAGTGCCTCCATCCTCAGCGCTACTTCTCATTTCACTGACTGCAAATGGAGGGAAAGAGAATAACGGATTAGAGCTGTCTTTTCTCCCTCTCGTGTGATGAGTGTGATGGGGGACTAACAGGGCTCCTCGAGGGAAGGAAACGCATTAATGCTCATAAGGCTGATGCCTATGTAGTGTCCCTAGATAGTGTCTTTAGATTGTATCTAGTGGGACAAGATCCATGTAAAGTGTTCAGTAAGTGTAGTGTGCAACAATCTGCCTATGTAGTGTTCCTAGATAGTGTCCCTAGATTGTAGATCTAATTGTTGTGGTCGTGGTTGTTTTTTCATGGTGATTCATTTGTCGCCATCCTGAATCCAAACATTTTTTTTTTGACTATTATTTTTTTATTTATCATTTTTTGCATTTGAGGTGAGGTAAAATGTTGCAGTTCCTCTATAATCCTGCAGGTGGTGCACTCTAAACTTACACATTCACAACTTGGATCTAAATCTGTAAATCTGTAAAAATTACTATAAATAATCGGATTATTTATAAAATCATGACACTTGTCTAGGTATCGTATCGGGTGGCCCCTTGTGATTCCCATCCCTTCTGAGTATGGTGCCTAAGTAGTGTTTAGTGAGTGGATAGTACCATGTGCCTAGTGTGCCTATGAAGTGTTTAGTGAATGTACAGTTCATTAGAGAGTACTCTCTGTGTAATGTCCTCAGGCAGTATATAGTATTTAGTTAGTGTAATGTACAAAAAGCTCTATATTTAGGTTCCCTATGTAGTGTTTTTAGTGTCGGTATTATACAATAGTTTCTTTATGTAGTGTGTCTATGTAGTGTTTAATGTCTGTATTGACCAGTAGGCTGTCTAGGTGGTGTCTCTATATAGTGTTTAATGAAAGAATGGTCTCTCTATGTAGTGTCCCTGTGTAGTGTTTAGTGAATGTAATGGACATTAGGCTCTCCGCGTAGTGTCCATATGTAATGTTGGTATTTAATGAAAGTACTGTATGTAGTATTTAATGAAAGAATGTTCAGTAGGCTGTCTATGTAGTGCCCCTGATGAGTGTCTACTTAGAGAAACGGACAATCGGCTCTGTATATAGTGTGTAGTGTGGCCCCCTACAGAGTGGTTAAAACGTATAAAAGGTAGAAGGTAAAGGTCAGTACTTGCAGGTAGACTTTTGAGGCATTAGGCCACGCCCCCTGCTCAAGAAATGACGAGAACTTCTTCACTGAGACTGACAGACATACAAGCCACACCCCCTTTCTCTGGATCTGAGAGTCACAGAAGCCACACCTCCTGTACTGGGTCAGACAGGCACAGAGGCCACACCTCCTTCACCGAGACTGACATGAGTACAAGCCACACCCCCTTCTCTGAGACTGACAGACATACAAGCCACACCCCCTTTCTCTGGATATGAGAGTCACAGAAGCCACACCTCCTGTACTGGGTCAGACAGGCACAGAGGCCACACCTCCTTCACTGAGACTGACATGTGTTTAAGCCACACCCCCTTTCTCTGGAACTGAGAGTCACAGAAGCCACACCTCCTGTACTGGGTCAGACAGGCACAGAGGCCACACCTCCTTCACCGAGACTGAC
>JAQMYJ010000008.1:24234666-24245557 GCA_030014305.1 Clarias laeviceps | reverse complement strand
TGTCTTAAAACGACTCCAGTGCGTTAAAATTCACTTAAACCACTTCAGCGCTGTTATTTCAGCCAAAGTGAAAATATGAACTCATCCCAGTAAAAATATTCACTTTATCTTTTCTAATTAATATCTATTGCTGCAGGTGTTTGTTTACACTGCATTAGTAGATTATTTTAAAGTAGATTATTAAATCCGGCACATACAGTAACTGTTCATAACATCTTCAGGCAGAGATCTAAGGACTGCAAAAGTGTCATTAAATTCTATCCTGCGGTGGATTTAAGACGCGTCCACAGTTTGACGCATGCGCGGTACACCGTCAAAACACTTGCGGTTCTGAATCTGGCAAAAAAAACTGCTCCTAACTTCAGTTCTACTCAACATTTTGATTTCATTTATGACGCAAGGTTTAAAACCAGGCAAAACACTACGGACTGGCAAAGCTTTATAAAATTGTGTCCAGCCAGTGTTGCGTGATGCTGTGACAAAATCCGGCTGGACAGACAGACATACACACCTTTTCCATTCTGTCCTTTTTTTCACCTTTACCTTCTTTTTATTCCTTTCATTTCTTTATCATCTCCTGATCTCCAGATCTTATTCTCCTTTCATCCCATCATCCCATCTTTTTTTTTATCATCGATGAAAAATGTTTAAATTTCTGTCTCTCCTTGTTTTGTCCTGAGCTTCTCTTGTCCTATTCCATTCTTTTCTTTTCACATCCGTCCCTTTCCTTCTATATCTTTCAGACCTTTACTCCACATGTTTGTTTTCATTCTTCTCATATCTTTCTCCCTTGACTTTCTCTCCTGACCTCATCTCTGCCGTCCATGTTTGTCTTCCCTTCCCCTCCTTTTTGGCGCCTCCTCTTTCTGTTTTCCTCTTTCTCTCCGTGTTATAGATCTCGCTTTGAGACTCGGAGCGAAAGCGTAACTCCTGCGCTCCTCCGCCTCTTTGGTTTGTCAGCAGGTCAGGGCTGAAAACACGCTTCAATTATTTATCGCGTACAGAATTTTGCATAAAATAATGGCCTGCGTTTTTGCATGCTTAACCACAATGCCACTTTATGCAAACGCGCGGTGCTGAACTCTGCACTGTCCCTCCTAAGTTGTTTTGAAGACATCCAGCCTCGCTCCATACAAAGTGTCTGAAACTGTGCCGCGCTCCGTAATCCCTGCTTTACATATTATAAGTATTCCAGTCAAGCCAGGCAGCTCAGTTGGGAAGCTCGGGAAGCTTATCGAGTCTTTTCTGACATAGAATTCTGATAGAGAATGTAAAACTACTTCCTGTTTCCTGAGTGATCTTAGCCAGTCGTGTCTTAAACCAACAAACAGTGAAAGAAATAATACAAAAAAAAAAAAAAAAAAAGAAGAAGATTGCACTGATGCAGTTTTATGGATGAACAGAGAAGTGATGAGAGGTTTCTGATTTTTTTTATTTTTTTTATTTTTTATCCAAAAGTACAGTTCATGTCTGATTCCTGCACTGCGGTTTGAGGTGATACTGAAAACCCCAATGCGGTTCTTTTACACCAACATAGTGGAAAATCTCGAATCTTTTTGCGATTTTTATATCAAAATACATTTCAGCAGGAGAAGTAGTAATGTAAGAAGATGGGCGGAGCTTATTACAACATGGCCAACAAAGTAAAGTCAAGCTTAGTGCAAAACAATCGTCAGTCAATAATGTGAATAAAGTACGATAAGCAATAAAAAAGGTTTTGAAATGAAATTATAAAAAATGAACAGTAATTTAAACAAAGTTCTTGGAACGGAAAATCATTAACACTAGAAAAGCTTGCTTTAAAAAAAATGACCATCAGTTAAAAGCATACTGTACAATCGGCCAAAACACAGTATTGGTGCTGATTTTATTAATTTTTTTTATTTTATACATATGATACAGAAAATGTGTGGCCAAAGAAGCTACTTCTGAAGTTTATGCAACATGGAAGTGACTGATCTTTCTTCTCTGAAAATGTCAAGTTGCTAACTTTAGCTGTTTTGGAGAGATGATTTGATTATACAGTATGTGCCCCAAATATGACCAGCGTTATACTGTCTCGCTTTGAACAATAATAACTTAAAATGCAAATTATCCATATTTTTTTATGAGTTCTGCTAGTAAAATACTAAAATTACATACTAAACTTTTGTTAAAAGCTTAAAAAGCAAAAAATCTGTAGTGTCCGTAACCATGTCAAATTAATGTTAACAACTGTGCAATATCTTAACAACTGTGCATATTAGAATGATAGACTTTTTCATGTGAATTCTAAATTGGCCAAGTTTCATCTAAACGACAGTCAAGACCGTTGAAAGATTAGAATTCAAAAAAGTTACAGGCCATGAAATTGTATTTAGCAAATGTGTTTCTTTTTATCTGATAAAAATATAAAGTGTAGCATATTTACAAAAAAACGAAGCATAGATCAGGAGATAAGAAGCGTTAAGTATTATGAAAAATTGTGTTTAAATGATCTTATCTGAAAATTCACTTTTCAGCACGTTTGGCCTGAATATCATCAGGTGTCTGGTGTCATGTGCTGGATGTTGTGTGAACGGTTCTCCAAGCAGGAGATCATACTTTAAACCTCAGCCATGTACACAATAGACAGACCTGGTGCAGACTGTGATTATATTTTGCCACTGGAAGAAAGGATGAGAACTGAAGGTGGTACGGGTAACACTCCACGCTAGAGGGTTCGAGTGACCCCTCCCCCCCCACCCCCCCCGGGTCAGTGTGGGTGGAGTTTGCATGTTCTCCTTGTGTTTGATGGGTTTCCTTCTAACAATCCAACGACAACTTTATTGTCATTGCATGGTATATTGTAGGTGCTGAGCACCAAAATGTAGTTTAGCATTTAACAGAAGAGCAAATACAGTAGTGGTGTGTGTACATCAGTGTAAATATTGGCATTGTGTAAATTATAAGGAAGGTGGATGTAAAATGCAGATGCATATAGTAAATGCAGTGAATATTATGTAACATGGCTATGCAGTGAGTCTGTGCAGTAACTACAGAATCCATAATGCTATGAAGTGGAAAAGGGGATATAAGCAAGAATATAAGCAGGTAATGTTCATAACAATTTAGCAAGATACAGTATATATATATATATATATATATATATATATATATTATTGTATTATTGTGCAATGCATATAGAGATTAAATTGTATACAGTATATATTAAGAGGGTTTAGGGATATATATCGAAATCTATAGTTACATGTACAGTATAAATGTGGATTATGGGGGGAAAGCACAGAGTAATACAGATGTGAAATGAATTACAAGTAAACTGTATAAGTGGTTTAAGTGGTTTGACAGTGTAGTGTAGGGTTTGAGCAGTGTGATGGCTGTAGTAAAGAAACTGGACCTGAACCTGCTGTTTCTGGTGCGAATGTTCCTGTACCTCCTCTTGGATAGAATGAGATGAAAAAGTTTGTGACTTGGGTGGAACGAGTCTGTGCGAAGACTCTGCTCTGCTGTGGTAAAGGTGTTCAGTAGCATGTAGTTGGATGCCAATGATATGCTGGGTGGTTTTGACCTCCCTTTGTAGGCCTTTCCTTTCGGACACTGTGAAGCTTCCATACCAGACGGTGATAGAGTTGGTCGGGATGCTCTCAATGGTGCAACGCTACTAGCTTTCCAGTATCTGGGGAGATTTGTGCTGGAGGTGGTTTGTTTTAAATTTTAGACATGTACACAATATACAGACCTCTTGCAGACCTTGACCATATTTTGGAACTGGAAGAAATGCTGAGATCTTGGGCCAAGAGTTCAGGATACTGTAGCTTCTCTTTCTATTCGAATAAAGCTTTGCATTGCTGTTGCCTGCACCTCCAGGGTCAAGGGTTCAAGTCCCACCCTGTGTATGTGTGGAGTTTGCACGTTCTTTCTGCGTGTTGGTGGGTTTCTTCTGTGTACTCTGGTTTCCTCCTACATGCAGAGGCTAATTGGTGTTTCCAAATGTGTACATGTGGGGCCTACAATGGACTATCACTAGGAGCTTCAGTTTTGGAGCTTTCTTCCAAAACTTCAGGTATTAAATAAGTTTCTTTTAAGTTTGTCATGGAGGACCAAACCAACGTGTAGATCCAATCTCTTTACAGACTTAGACATTTGTACTAAAGGGCACTTAACAGCTGTAAGTCAAAAACTTTTCATTTTGACTTACAGTAACTACTAACTTAAGTACTCATGCATCCTTCTTGATGTTGGTGGAGACAAATCCATCATTCTGCTCACCAGAACAAAGGGTTATTCAGAAATAACATTCACAACTGCAGAACTGTAAAATTGGTCAAAGCTTTGGGAAGCGTCAACTTGGCACTATGTAGCCAGACAGCCAATATCCCAAATAACAACTTTTACTTGCAAGATTTAAAAGTCAGGTGCTGTTAAATATTGGATGTTGGATGTGATTGTAGAAAAATTAAATCACTAGTGGAGAAAGAGAAAGATTTAAGAGTTCACCAAGAAAAAAAGGGGGGGCTTCAGCCTCCCAAACTTTAACAATTTCATAACGCCGTAAATAAACCATGTGTAAATGTACATTCAGTACTTAAGGACACTTTAATAAAAAAGACTCACAATTGAGACGGCATAAAACTTCCAATCTCTAGCTTAAAACCTTAACCAATGAACCCTCTCCTTGCGTAGTAATTATTTATCGACTTCTAGAAACACTACGGTCCTGCGAAGGTAAGGATGTTCATCAGTATGCAGAATCCAAACCATGACATGGGAGTTGTAGCGCATGCTAAACGAGTTACGCTACAGTAGACGCTCGCTATTTCCCTGGTTGAGCAATAGCCTAGCTCTGGTGTTTTTTTTAAGAAAAAGAAGGGGGGAAAAAAAATACTACAGGAATTGAATCTCCAGGACTACAAGAATTTTAAATCTCCTCAGCTCAAGCTCCCTGGTGCTAAATCAGTGTAACCCATAACGCAATCTCATCTTACAGTCAGCCGAGCATGGAGGCTTAGTGAACACCTATTTTCATTTTGTTTTCATCTGCTGCAGTCACTGAAGACTAACACGCGCACGCACACACGCATACAGAGCCCTGTTTTAATCACATCACACCATCACACACTTGCAAAGTATACAGCATCGACTGCTGGATTGAATCAATCGCTCTGTGGTGCTGCCGTGTCCAAGGGCACGAGGCTGCGAGCTTCTGCTCAGCGTGTATCACCCAGCTATTGTCAGATGTCTACAGAATCACAGATCTAGTGATAGTCTCTAAATAGTTTTAGGTGAGGAATAAAAAACATTTAGGGAGATGCTGTTTTTTGGAAAATAATCAACGTATCTGACTGCAAAATGAATTTTTATCAAATTTTAGAAAAGACAAGCAAGTTATTTTTTGACGTAATCTTCTTGCTTTTTAACACCCTTTTTAACATCCGTCAACAGCCGTTCGTATTCCCTCATTACAAAATGATTGAGGTTGATCTGGGTGCCACTATATGCACCGCTGTCTTCACTGCTGCATTCAGGGGACCAAACAGATGAAAGTCCGATGGGGCGGTATCAGGACTATAGGGAAGATGCTTTAAACCCTCGAGATTAAGTTTTTGCAGTGTCGACAGTGTGGGCAGAAGTGTGCGGATGTGCATCGATCACGACCTCCTTGGATATCAGTCCTCTATGTTTAATCAGAAGTTTAGGCTTCAGCTCTTCACTAAGCGTCTCACTGTAACGAGCACTTTTGACTGTTGAACCTTTTTCCTGATAAAGTTCCAATACTGACCCTTGAGAATCCCAGAAAACTGTTTTCCAATGGTTGACTTTCAAACTTTTTCTCGGTCGGTGAGTGAGGATGTTTCCGTACCGTTTACTCTCTCGTGGTGATGAATCCGTGTCTCGTCACCAGTAATGATTCTCTTTAAGAAACGTTCACCTTTGCTCCAAATTCTGAGAGCAGATATCCACACGCTTCTGTTTAAGCACTTCCGTGTGTTGTTTCGGCACCAGGTACAGTACGCTCTCGGACTGCAAAAAAAATGAATCACTGCACGCTGCTCTTCTTTCATTTAAATCACAATTGGGACGTCCATTTTACACAAATTACATATGAACTGATTTCCCACCTGCACAGCAGTGACTGAGGAGACAGTCTTGTGCTCTGAACAGTGAAGTGCTGATAGAGGAAGTGCGGCCAACAGAAGTTTCAATATAACCGGAGTGCGGATCATTTTTGACTAATCCTCGTACCGTTCCCTGTGCAAGCCATTTTGTTGTAGATATTGTACATCTGCTGCTTTCCCAGACACCTTTCCACATCGACAGGTTTAACTTTCCACTTTGACTGTTCTTCTTCTTCCTTTTTCTTTTTTTTATTATAATCAGTTCCTCAGCGAAGCAGAATGGCAGGACAGCCACACAGTGATTCTTGTTGCAATCTGTTCCCAGTCAATGACTGTCCATAGACAATGGGTCTGTGATATATCGCAATAAGCAGAAATCCTGCCGCCTCTGGCCTCTCTGCACCATCACTCCTATTTTTTGGCTATAATTAGCTGCTCAGGGAAACTTTCAGGCAAATAAAGACTGTGGACTCAGCCTGCTCCCAGAGCTCCAAGCCTCAAGTGAAGAGAGTGTGTGTGAGAGAGAGAGAGAGAGAGCACGAGCCTTCAGCCCAAGAGGATTCGTCATGGGCCACTTCCTGCTATATTTTCCAGAATAAAAATAAACTAAAGTGCCAGCATGATCTGAAGGCAGCGGCATTAGTCTTCTCCCTCGGAAGGAGCTCGGGGCAGGGAAGGAGGCTTGACTGTTTGCTCAAAGCCTTGTTGTGGGGACGCCTCGCGTCAGAGAAGCAGCGTCTGCATTTCCCAAGCAGGCACTATGCCTGTGTTTCTGTCAAGCAGCAGGAATCTTTGGTGCCAACATAACATCCTGCTTTTAACCGCTGTGCTGCACGTGAGGTTAATTAATGGGCTGGCCGTTGGCCAGGCAGTGAATCAAGGCCAGGTGTTGGAGGGCATTAGGCTGGTGATTGGGGGGGAGTGAGTTGAATGAGGAAGCCCTTCATCACCGCCCTCATTTATGCAACAGCACTAATGAAGACAGCACAAGCACCAGTTTCTGGTAGTCTAACCATAATTGCGTGTTTGAAATAGCACGGTAACCTTTTAACCTGGCCTTGCGAGCAAAAGAGCTTCGTGACGATTTCAGCAGGTGGAAGTGTAATTGATTTCCTTGTCCAAAATTGATCTATCCGCTTTATACCAGCCTAGGTTTCGGAGCATGCGAGAGATTGCATTATGCAGACCCACCGCGGTGGTCACCCGTTCATGGTGAAGATTTTAATAGCCATATTTCCACGAACCGAAGAGCTCGCCATTATTCATCTTGACACCAAAGACCACTGCTAGCCTCAGGGATGAAAAATCTCTACCTCCTCATGACGAATGTTCTCCGATAACGCCCGAGGTATTCGCTGGTTCATATTTATCAGAGAGAACGATTCTCTTTACAAAAGGTTCTCATCGCGTTAACTCTCAAGTAGAGGAACGGATGACCCCATTGCAGTCCGACTCCCAGTTTGGACCACCATCTTTCAGCCGTGAATCGAAACGAGATCTTGCCAAGTCCAAAAGAAAGGTTCTTTAACTCAGTCCTGTACTGTAGGTTGGAAAGCCTCTTGGGGAGTGTCTTAATGCCCTGTCAGTGTGAGTGAAGGCTTTTTCCCTAGTAGTGATGGAGGTGGAGTGTGATCTGTTAGAAAGTTCTTCCTAGATCAGGGTACCCTGTTGTTTTTCCTTTTTTTTCTGCTTGTGTGAAGAACACAAGGATGTTACTGGCTGCTTTTAAGCCGCCCTGTCACATTTCTTACTCATTCTTTCTGAACCCGGGTTCCTGTTAGTTGGTGTTAAAAGCTGAATTTGGAATGCAGATAGTAGCCTTTAACGTTGAATACTCAAGTCTTCGCGATGGCTTCCAGGAAATGGTGCTCTAGTCGAGTTCACAGTGCATAGAAATCAAGCCAGGGAGCAAGCATTAGTTATAAGGAAACTTAAAAAGTTAATAAGACCCTGAAATTTAGGAAATGTGGAAGGTTTCGCGGTGTAATAAGAGAGTGTGTTGCGCATCAGGAATGAATAACCCAGCTGAAGGTGAAACTATGATGATTAGATGGTGTAAGTGGTCAAACTCCACTGTATAGCAGTACTGGGTTAGTAGACTGCTGATTGGAAGGATGTGAAGTTTTAATCTTATCACTGCTTAGGTGTGACTGTTTAGTCCTTGAGCAAGACCCTTATTTTGTGTGTCAAATGTTAGTCGCTTTGGATAAAAGCATAGTAAAATGTGAGGAGGCAATGGGAATACGGTGACCTACCACTCTTTAATGATGGTTCCTCTCTAGATCTTTTCATCCATTTTTTTCTATAACGTGAGATTGAGGCTAAAAGTCAAGGGCACTGTTGAGTATTTTTTTTAATTCCTCTTTCCTTTCAGAGACGGGAATTTTTGTTCATTGGAAACACCATCACCACAGATAGCAGATGCATATACGTACTATAGCTCCACACTACTTAATGGGATTGTTACCAGGGAGAGTGTGGATGTGACACTGGCTATCTGCTTATTTGATCCTGCAGATTTTCTCAAGGCTGTGAGAAAAAGCATTTATTGCAGGAAAAATATGATGTCGTTAACAACGAAACACAGCTTGCAAACAAATTTTAGACCATAGGTAGCTTTTTTTTCTCCTCTGGTTAGTGTATAAGTGTATACCTCATAATGCCTAAACTAATTTCTTTAACTGATTAAAACTAAATTGGATCAAGGGATAGTAAAAGATATAATTCTGACTTAATCTAAGACTTACAGGATCACACATCCCATTTTTTTGATGTCTTCAGGTTGTGGAATGAGTTGGTGCTAAATTCTTGAAAAAAAATACAGTATATTATAATAAAGGATAGGTTGAGCTTTTCTTGATAGTTTCTCTGATCATCAGTACTTTTTTTCATGGGCACGATTACAAATCAATCATGTCTAGTGTGAAAACGCCCTTAGAGTCCACCTGTAGGCATGTTTTGGGAGGTGGTAGGACCTGGACGAAACTCAGAGTAGAGACTGGGAGAAAATGTACTGTAAGTCTCCACATAGACGGTAACCCGAACCCAGGATCGATCAGGGGACCGTGGAGCTGTGAGGAGGCAACAGTAACCACTGTACCACCCCACATTTATTTGTTGCACCTTGGAGATCTCGAGCTGGAAGATCAAGTTATTTGAAATGGTAGGAAAAAATACAGTTATTCAACCACTGTATGGGCCACTGGAGATGAAAACAGTGTTAGCAATGCTTGAATATGGCAATATCATGGTAAAGAAACAATAAGTGCTTTACAACTGAGAGGAGATATGCTTGCATTGCAGAGCATAGTAAAATGGGCTGCCATGGGATCTCGGTTTATGAGAATTTTTCTTAGAAACGAAAGCATAAAGGCATCTCTCTTTGTTGGGTTAGAAAAGCATTTGTAAAGAAAAGTAAACAAGTGTGTATTTTGTTCATGACTAATGGCCACGCTTCATCCGCCTTGGGGAAATTCTGGGGAGTGCTGCTGCGTTCACAAATGCTATCGTCTGATGTACCGAAGCTGTCTCCAGAAGATAAAACCGCTTTAGATCTTTCTTTAACCATACGAGAACTTAAGTCTGCTGCTTTTCAAATGGCAGTGGGCCGTCCCCCAGGGGTAGATGGGCTTCCTGTTGAGTTTTGTACAATGTTCTGGTAGACTTGATTTTAATGTGCAAGCGTGCAGCCACTGGTGAGTGTTGAAGACTGGTATTGATTCTGCCTCTGCGAAAGAGAGATTGGTGTGATTTAAAAGAACTGGCGACCCGTTGCTCTAGTTGGGTACACTTTATAATTCTTTTCAAAGACTGTTCCCAACGGACATTAAATATAAATTTCTGTCCATTCTACTCATTGATCAGGCTTGACAGTCAATTCTGCACAATCTGTCTCTGTGTAGAGAACTTTTCCAAATGTCAAACATGAACTTTGGGTGTAACTCGGTATGGAGAACGAGCCATTGATTTCGTTCATGATGGGAATCTGAATTTCCATGCCTAGATGGGGTTTGGGTTTTGTATAATTTTTTCTTGCTTGATTGGACAGGGTTTCTAAAAATATATTCAACGACAAAGTGGAAAGATGCCTCAACATGAAACTTTTACCACCCAGGTTTTTTTTTTTTTTTTGTATGTGTGTGTTTTCTTCCTTATTTAATAACCTATGAGAATCAAGAATTCAAGAGCGGTATAAGATATATGGTGCTCATATCTTATTAAGGATGATTGTAGTGTTTCCCAGTTGAGCTATATTCTTCGCCAATAGATTTTACTACTTTCACTAGAAGGGAATGTGAAGCAAGCAGTTTTTTCAGGGGAAATTGGACCAATTAATCTCTAGCCTACTGTCAGCTCATCCAGATCCTGTTACTGTGGTAGTTCAGTATAGGTAGGGTGTGTGGACTGTGTGGTATTGGTTACGTTCCTGATCATGTTTTCATCAGCCTGTGGTAAAAAACTACTAGGGCTTAGGAGAAATTTAATCCCATACGGGGCTTTTATTCGACACACAGCATACAGTATGCAGTACCTATTCTGAAAGGATAATGAAGGAGAGCAAGTAAGACATTGAATAGTCAGAATGGATGTGCATCATAAGTTACTGCAAAAAAAGCGCGTTTTTAGCTAATGAGAAAATGTTGCATGATATGTTTCAGTCATAACCATCATATATTCGTGATTTTTTAAACAACATTCACACATTTGGCCTTTCACAGACATAACATTCACATTTTGGGTTTTTGCAGACATAACATTCACACATTTGGGTTTTTGCAGACATAACATTCACA
>JAQMYJ010000008.1:24213194-24234566 GCA_030014305.1 Clarias laeviceps | reverse complement strand
CACACATTTGGGTTTTTGCAGACATAACATTCACATTTTGGGTTTTTGCAGACATAACATTCACACATTTGGGTTTTCGCAGACATAACATTCACATTTTGGGGATTCGTAGATACAGAATTCACATATCTGGACTTTCACAGACACAACCTTCACACATTAGAGGTTTTTGCAGACGTAGCATTCACATGTTTGGGATTGCACAAACAATCACATTTTGGGCTTTCATAGACATCATTCAAGTTTGAGGTTTTGTTGCATGTTTGAGTTTTTTCATGCATAACATTCACGCATTTTGGCTTTCACAGACAAAACATTCATGTTTGGTCTTTTGCAAAGATTTTAGGTTTTTTACAGATGTAACATTCAAATGTTTGGGCTTTTGCATGTCTAATATGTACATGATTGTGCTGTCAAAGTCAATAAGGCACAAAAGAAGGTAGAGCCACTGCTAACAAAAAATACCTGACTGAATTCTGTAAGCGTACAGAATTTTTAACTGAAAACTGAATGTTTTATTGAAAGTCTACACACTGTTACACAGCTCAGTTAAAAGCCACACATACTGTATATACTTGTGCGTATTTGTGTCTTTTAACTGAACTACGTAATAGCAAATCTTTATTATGCCGATCATGTAGGACTTGCAAGTCAATTTGAGTTGTTAGAGAATCTCCACTGTATAATGCAGCATGGAAAACGCTAGGTCTGGTATAGCATTCGGCTTTAGTAGGCCAGTGGCTTGAAGAGTTTTCGGTTTACGCGGTGTGCTGCAGAGGTGTTATTTTTGAATGCTGCATGGTATTTAGAGGTAGAAGCTAGGCAGGTTTTATAAAACTGTAAGCTGATGCAAGATGCACTGAAGGGAACTTAGAAGCGAAAGTCTCTTCTGCACTCTCTCTCGCTCTCGCTCTCTCTCTGTAGCGTGAGTCACTCGGCCAGGCTGTTCCACCTCCAGACAGCTGTCTCACTGCAGGGCCTAGGTCTCCATTATGTTACAGTCACTGAGCTGTGCGGAGATTAGAGGAAGAAGAAGAAACAGCCCGGGCAAGCAGAGAATTTAAGATCAGTTCCTACCTGAGCGGAAATGAAATTTTTGGTGCAACAGAGACAGAGTGAGAGCAAAAGAGGTGCTGGGGAGCACTGCCGCACTGCTGAATTAGGTGGAATCTATCCAATTATAAAACCTGATTAGCTCTGTCAATTACAGCATGATGGACATCCTTTCAATTATCGGCCTTTGCGCAAAAAATCAATGGCTCCTTGAGACGAGTCTGTAGCTAGCCTGGAGGAACGGGGATCCACGTGACACCTGCTGATAAAAACCTGGGCCTCCTGATGCTCTGATAAGCTCAAGGAGCTTGTGTTCTGAACAAAGACTACCTGAAAAAGTGAGACGGAGAGAAAGCACCAGGACAGGTGTCTTATGCACAGTCGGTTTTTGAACCCAGTGGTCCGTCCTGATTACACCTGAACAGGAAGTGACCCTCAGCCTGTTTTGAACTGCTAGCACCAATATTGCTAATTCTACCGAGACCTTTCCCTCACTGTCAACAGTGACGCCGCTTTCATGTGCGAGAAACACACACACACACACACACACACACACACACACATGAAATCAGCTCTAAACCTCGCTGCTGTGTGTACGGGCTCTCAGCAGGGTGTCGGGTTTTATTTCGCCTTATCCGTTCAGGCACCTGTAGTCTCTCTCTCTCTCTGTCTGTTAAAGCCTTCGTCATCACTCGCTATCTCTTTCTCACACACTCCGGCGCAGGTAGAGTTCCAGTTGCAGCTCAGTTTCCCGTGGAAAAGCCATGTGTGAGAGACACACTTCCTGCAGGATGTATAGGTTCATGCGTTTTTATTTATCCCTCCCCAGAAGCCGCTCTCTCGTTTGTTAATCGTATTTCCTTTTCTGTCTCTCCCACCAATGCCATCTATGAAAGAGAGAAAGAGATCGAGTTGCAGCTGTATCGGATGTGAAAGACACGCTCGAGTGTAGCAGCGCAAGTTTCCCACGAGAGCCCGACCCTTTCGCATCGCTTCCACAAAACATAACCTAGATCCTGTTTTACACACGGCCTGATCTGGAATTCCAGCAAGATGTTTATGAATTTATTAATTAATGATTAACCACACACATCTACCATATTCAGGGATTTAATGTGCATACCGAAACATTAATGGCTAAGCAAGAGCTCTCTCATTCTTTATACCTTTTATCCCGTACAGGATCATAGGAGCCTATTTAATGACTCAGGGGAGTCGGGGCAATAGACAGACAGGGAGCCAATCCACTGCAAGGTACAGGCAGTTTCGATATGCCAATCTGCACATCTTTGGACTGTGGGAGGAAACCGGTGTACCCCACGAAACATGGGAGGAACATCTCCAAACCCCATGAACACAGACCCCAAGGCAGGAACCGAACACTTGACCCTGATGGTGCAAGGCGACAGTGCTAACCACTACACCGCCTAGCAAGAATTCAATAGTACAGTGGTACCTTTGCATATGAATGTAATCCATTCCAGGGGGCGGGTTCTTAAGGAGAAAATACGTATTGCGAAACACATTTTCCCATTGGAAATATTGTAAATGCAGATAATCCGTTCCAGCCACCCTCAAAATATTACCAATGTTAACAAATTCCAACACTGTCATCATATTTTTGCATATATGTAAAAGAAGAAAAGACATGTAAAAGAAGTAAAATATAAAATAAATAGGACATTAAACCTCACTTATCTTTAATTTATGATTCCTCTTGGCACCGGCTGCTTTTTTTGGCGAAACTGAAAGTGTCTCCCTTTTCGTCTTCAAATTCAAATTCAAATTTATTCGTCACATACACAGTCGTCATACACAGTACGATATGAAGTGAAATGCTTATACGACTGCTGATGACCTAAAATTTCAAAAAGAAAGTTTCAGTATGAAATAAGAGAAATAAGAGAATTTTACAAATTAGAAATATAAGAGAAATATGGAAATAAACTTTAGCCAGTAATAAAATAATGAAAATAAAATAGTAGAATAAAAATAAAAATAATATAGAAAAATATAATAAAATAATAAATGAAATATAGAAGAGTTGAAATGTTAATGTAGAACCAGTTATAGGCAAGATGATGTGCGAAATAGTGTGCAATTCAAAGTTCTTGCCACCGTCTTCGCTAACATTCTTGGGATCCGTGGTGCTACGCCTTCACTAAATCTCACACAAAATGCAACAAAAATCCACAAAGAAATTTGTAAACACGCTTTGCTTGGCTTTCCACTGACGCAAACAAGTTTTGAACGGCTCCTGGACGTACGGCGTTTGGTTCGGTTCGGATCAGTCGCTCGTATGCTTCGTACACATTCGTATGCCGAGGTACCCATGTAGTATAGTTAAGCTTTTTTTAAAATATCAACATGGCATTGAAAGGTAAAAAGTGATGCACTTCTTCCCACCTTCCTACACTTCGACTGTTTCCGATAAAAGAAAGTCAAACTCCAGACTGACTGCGGTTATGATATTTATTTAGACTAACTAGGATGAGGGTTAATTAGACTGATGTTGGCATTCGGATCTGCAATTGGCAGCTCTCTTAATTGTGATGGAGATGCTGCTACTGGTGCTGATGTTGTTTTTGTTGTTGTTGTTGATAATGTGGTTGGCGGAGATGGTGGTTGAGTTGCGATTGAATTATTTCCTTTAACAACTTCACTATTGTTAAAGCAAAACAAGCAAAGCTGTGTGTATGCGAGGTACTCAGACAAAACAGCGTTCATTGCGTCATCAGCGAGAAGTAGCTGAGCTTCAGTAAGAGTCTTGAGGTCTGCGTTATTCACACACACACACACACACACAAAAACACAGATGCATACTGGGACCTTCTGAGGACCTTCTTCCTTCTATAAATCTAACCTGAACCTTAACCTGAATCCCAGTAACCAGGCGTAAACGTAAACATATACAGTACTGTATACATACAGTACATACATACATTTTATACAAAATAAACTATAAAACAAAAGAAAAGCTGTAGAAAAAAAGAAAAGGTAAAAACGCAGACCTGCTTTTTGGGGACCAGACAAATGTTCCCACAAAGTCCAAACTGTCAGCTGTTTATATCTTTGTGTTTGATATAAAAAACATAAAAATACAGTTACATGCTCAGGTATGAGTTAAAAGAGAAACAGATATGCACATGGTCTGCATACAACACACACACACACACACACACACACAGATTCTGAGATTGCCAAACAGAGATGCAAATGTACATAGATACAGGAAGACCTACACACAGATGCAGTAATACACACACACACACAGATACAAACGTGCACGCACAAATACAGTGCTCACACACATACACAGATACACACTAATGATGACACACACACACACACACATACAGACTGACTAACAGAAAGACAGATGCATACACATGCATGCAAGCACCCAGAGATATAAACAGATACACACTAATAAACACACACACACACACACACACACACACACAGATTAACATGTTGAGAGACAGATGCAAATATAAAAAGATACATACACACAGATGCAGAAGCACACACACATACACACACACACACACAGATGTACACAGATACAAACATGCACACACACACATACTGATCTGACACACAATTTTTACACACATACAGACGCACTAATGACGACAAACACAAATATGCACACACACACACACACACACACACAGATTGACTAACAGAGAGACAGATAAGCACATACTACAGTAGATACGGACACACAGACACACACATGCATGCAACCACACAGAGATATAAACAGATACACACTGATACACACACACACACACACACACAAACAAAACTGATTATTTTGTTTCAGGTCTTCTGAACTTTCCTTTCTATTGAGTTTGATATTTAATTCCATTTAATCTGGATAATGGGATTGAGGAAGTGTGTGTGTGTGTGTGTGTGTGTGTGTGTGTGTTGCATTGGGATGAACGACTCCTAGTCTCTGAGCGTGATTGTAAAGCGCTGACACATGCTATAAGATAAACACACGTTTTGTCAGACTCTCACACACACACACACACACACACACACACACACACCCGAGCCTCAGTGCCACGACAGCGACCGTCACAAAATCCCATTTCCCACTGACACCGCTGATTAGGATTGTTTTGGACGTGATTGTCTGAGTCTCAGCACCGCGGGCCGCAGTGGCGAAGGAGGCAGATAAATCTGTTTTAATTCTCTCGCCCGCTCGCTGACTCTCCCCCGTTTGGGAGCGTCGTTCAATATCGCAGGCGCTAAAACTCGGGAGTGCTGATATAGCGAGCCGCGAGGCAGACGGACGGTACGGCGCGGCGCGGCCGCTCTCATGAGGAACAAAAGCCCCGGTACAGACGAAACAGAGCGCAGATTGAAAGAATAAAGCTCTAAAACAAAGAGCATGTCGATACCGTTCTGCGTAAAGGTACAAGAGTTTATTCTGCCTCTGAGTGTAAGCATCAGTCTCAGTTCCAGTCCGGGAACGTGTTCGGAATTACGATTCATTCGATGCATTTAAATCATTTATGCAGCTTGTCTGCTTCTTTCTCTTTTTCTCTCGTTCTTTCTTCCCTTCATTCTCTGCCTCCTACTCAAGTCATTCTCTCTTATTACATTTCACTCTCTCTTAATACCATGAATAAATTTTTTTTTTTTAAAGTGCCCAGAATGCTTATTATTAGTGTGTTTATGCGTATCCAGAAATGCTACTATTTCATTTAATTCAAGTCAGGCTGTGTTATTGTATACATTTAGAAAATCTAAATGAAAATGTGTCAAGATTAGGCGGCATAGTGGTTAGCATTTTCGCCATGCACCTCCAGGGTCCGGGTTCGATTCCCGTCTCTGTGGGCATGGACTTTGCATGTTCTCCCCCTGCTTGGTGGGTTTCCTCCGGGTGCTCCGGTTTCCTCCCACAGTCCAAACACCTGCAGATTAGGCTGTTTTTCCAAATTGCCCGGAGTGTGTGAATGAGTGTGTGTGTGTGTGTGCCCTGTGATGGATTGGCACCCTGTTCAGGGTGTATCACGCCTCGTGACCCCAATCGTCCTGGGACAGGCTCCAGGCCCACCGCGATAAAGTTTAGGCAGTGGTTACACAGTGGCGTAGTGGTTAGAACTGTCGCCATGCACCTCCAGGTCCCAGGTTCGATTCCCACCTTGGGGTCTGTGTTCATAGAGTTTGCATGTTCTCCCCGTGCTTGGTGGGTTTCTTCCAGGTAATCTGGTTTCCTCCCAAAATTCAAAGACATGCAGATTAGACTAACTGGCACTCCGTCCAAGGTGTCCAAGGTGTACCCCACCTCGTGCCCCAAGCCTCCTGAGATAGGCTCCAGGCCACCTGCAACCTTGTACAGGATAAGCGCTACAGACAATGAGTGTCAAGATTATCTAAACTGTACTAACAAGATGTGAATGATGGAAATTATTACGAAATGTGTATAAATCAAAATAATTCGATCGTCCCTGATGAGCAAGCCAAGGGTGATGGTGGCAAGTAAAAACTTCCTGAGTTGGCAATGGGAAGAAACCTTGAGAGGAACCAGACTCAACAGGGTCATAACAGATAGCAGGGATTGTTTACAGTGATAATCGTTCAAAAACAGCACGTTCTGAAGTATTTTTATTCCCCTTACATTGCAGTAGTTTTGCCAAATGCTGTATGTGAGAGTGAGTCAAAAATTGCCCGCACTCCGGTTATCTGTCTCTCCGGTTTCTGCTGTGCAGGTGTGAATGTGTTACATCACTTCAGTTGAAACTGAGATGCGATGAAAAATGGACGACCCACTTGTGATTTGCATGAAAGAAAACCAGTGTTGTTGTTTTCTTCTGGTCTGAGATGTACCTGTTGCCGAAACGGCTCACAGAAGAGCGTAAAACAGAAGTGTCTGGATGTCTGTGATACTCTAAGGAAGGTGAAAGTTTCTTAAAGAGAATCATTACTGATGACGAGACACGGATTCATCACTGCGAGCCTGAACGTAAATAATGGCAGAGTATGGAACAGAAATCGCTGACCAAGAGAAAGTTCAAGCGTCGACCGTCGCTGACTTTAAGACTTAAGTACTGCAAAATACTCAGCTATCCAATAACTATACTGCTGTAGTTATTAACTTTATCGATTGATGTCTCCTGTGAAGGTGAAACGGTTAAACAAAAAGAGTAAACCTGAAAACTTACCAGCTGGAGTTAGTGTTATGATCACTATCAGCACTACAGACAAAACAATACGACAAAAACAAAAAGAGCGGCAAATGAATAAGCGGGGAAAAAAAACGTTTAAGCAAATCCCCACCGCACACCAAAACTCGTTAATGAGCCGCTCTCCGGTGGCCCCGATGGGACTTGATATCTTAAACGCAGGTCAATTAGAGGGAGAATCAGTTAAACCTATAGATAAAAGACTCAGATACAAAGCCCGGTATTAATTGTTAGACAAATAAATGTCTGCGTGTCTAATTAGACTTATCAAGCTGGACATGTTTTCCAAATTAGATCCAGAATGATTTCGATAAAAACATCACAAGCCTGACACATTTTAATTTCGTTTTTTCACCTTCTTTTGCACTCTATCTCGAGACTCAGGGCATGTTTTTTTTTTTCTTCAAATGATCCTACAGGAAGTGGATGCTTTTCAAAAAAACATACTGCCTTTTTTTTTTATTTTTATTTTTTTATTTTTGCCACAGCAAAATTTCTAATGTTGGTATAAAAAATTTTTTTTTGTACTGTTTAACTCACGACTAATCAGGTTGCACGTTTGGTGGCGGGGAATAGGGTGGGGCTGTGGCTTCTGTGAAAACAAAAATGGAAAAGAAATACGCAAAGTGGTAGTGGCAACTTGTCGGTCATGGGGTTTGAACCTGAGACCTTCTGAACTGAAGCCAGAAGGTCTTAACCACTTGCGTAGCTAACTCGGCCCAGGGTAACAACAACACAAACAGTCAGTTGTTATTTTAAGACATGAAGGTCTTCCAGCTGTTCTGGAACGGTTCTTGCAAGAACATTATTGTCACAAGTGTATTTACAAAACCCATCAAGCACCATGATGAAACTGGCTCTCATGAAGACCTTCCCAGGAAATCAGGACCAAAACTTACCTTTGCTGCAGAGTTCATTTAGAGTCACCAGCCTCAGAAATCACCAATTAACAACCAGCACCTCAGATTAGAGCCGTTATGGAGCTTTACAGAGCAGAAGTAGCAGATATACATCTCAATATCAACTGTTCAAAGGAGATTATTGTGTATTTTGGATAAACGCCTTCAGCAATGTTTTACAGTGCAGAAAGAAATAAAAATCAGGAACGACCCTGGTGTGTAGAAGGTGTGTAATGTATATTTTTTGGTATGTTCACTAGTCCATGATGCCTTACTTTATCTGTCTCGTCACACCAGCAACAGAAATTATTGCGATTCTCCAATGTGTATTTCCTCTGCATTACTCAGAATAATAAATCAAATCTAGAAAGCAAGCTACTTTAGCTAATTAGCCGACACCAGTGAATACTTGCAAATGTATTGTTTTGATATGGTTACAGTGTGTGTATGTGTGTGTGTCGTAGTGCTTATTATAGTTGGAAAAAAAAAGTATGAAAACATCCCTAGATTTTTGTTTTAAGGAGAAACTCAAAAGACGCCACTGCTACGAGGTGATTTTTACAAAAAAATCTAAAATACCAGCACGAGAGATTTCCTTTAAATCTGAAAAAAAAAGCCTCTGATATAAAATGAGGACTGAAGAAGAAAATTGTGCCTTTGCTGTCAAATGTAATATGATGTAACGTAAGAGCAAGAATCTGCTTTAAAATGAAAAGTAAAAAAGATTATGATGAATAGGATGACTTATGGATGAGAAAATGGCAAGTCTAGTAGAATAGAGTGCGCAGAATAGGGGTTGAGTTTATGCTCACTATTTAGCAGCTTATAAAAAGCAGTTGATCCAGTAAACTACATCTCATTGTACGTTATTTACATTTTTTAAAATTTCATTACAACACCACTATCAATGAATTAATATGAGAGCGAGTCGAAAAATTATCCGCACTCTCGCTGTAGTATGTATTTTAATCAACTTTTAGGAGAGACAAATACGGGCCTCCGAGCGGTGCAGTGGTAAAGCCCTGTGTGATAATGTAACCTCTTGCAGCCGGAGGTCTAGAGAGAGCTGATTGGCTGAGCTCTCTCTGAGGGGAGGGATGAGAGGTACTTGGTGCTCCCACATTAATCACAGCTCTACAGCCAATCAGGGGCGTCTGTGAGCTCACGTAAGCGGAAGGACTGGATAGCGCTGCGCCTTAATGTGGGAGCCCCCTAGTGACAGGGAGGAACTGGACGCGACTAAATTAGGGGGGAAAATCTGGAAAAAATCCAAAAAAATTATAATAAAAAATACAAACACATAATTGTTCAACATAATCTCCTTGCTTTTCGCTATCCATCTTGCTTTTTTGTCCTTCTGTCAACAAGCCTTCGTATTCCCTCATTATAAAATGTTTACGGCTGAGCCGTGAGCCACAAATGCACCGCTGTCTTCACGTCTTCATCAGAAGTGAATCTTCGTCCTCGTAGTTCTGCTTTCAGGGGAACAAACAGGTGAAAGTCCGACGGAGCGAGATCAGGACTATAGGGACAATTTCAACAGTGTGGGCAGAAGTGTGTGGACGTGTATCATCATACAAGATCACAGTGTTTAATCTGAAGTTTAGGCCTCAGCTCTTCAATAAGCGTCTCACTGTAACGAGCACTGGTGATCGTTGAACCTTTTTTCCTGATAATGTTCCAATACTTCTGGCCCCTAAGAATCCCAGAAAGCTGTAAGCGTTGATGAATTTTCCATCTGATGGTTGACTTTTGAACTTTTTCTGAGCATGTTTCCGTTCCATACTCTCAGGCCCGCGGTGAAGAATCCGTGTCTCATCACCAGTTGAGACCACGCCCGCTTTGAGGTTAGGTTAGTCCTATCTTTCCAGACGAATCCCGCCTTCTGTGTCATGACTGCCTCCAGGGATTCAGTCTCGTCTATGATCGGTTTGATGTTTGAGCCACTTGGTGCTCTTCCCTCAGCTGGAGGAAACCAGTGGATTAGAGTCTGAAGTAAACACTGCTAAAAGAGTTTGCTTCCCGGAAACCCCTCACGTGAGCTAATGTTACCCCGACATGGCGCGATGCGCAGAGAGGATATATAGCAAGAGAGACACATTCAAGCGAGACACGCCTTAGACTCATAACCCGCCCTGCACTCCGAAAAGAAAAACCTGTAGCTGTAATCTGATGGTTGTTTAAATGCTAACTACGTAATGAGGACCTGCTGGAACTAATGCCTCCTCCATCCAGGACTACATTAAGCACTTTAATTAATCTGCACTTGGTGGTTAATTGGTGGAGTTAATAAGTGAGTCTGGATGGAGTTGCAACATTTCCATCACTGATCTCAGTTCAGCCGGGTTGGGTAATGGCATCGTATTGTTTAATTACATCGTTCAATAAGAGACTTCAATTAACGTTGTGTTCATTTTTTGTTTGTATCGATGCTGATTTGTGAGTGATAACTAGTGCGGTAAAGGGAATCTTCCTTCTGCACTTATTCCAAGTGTAGTCGATGAGCCGAGACACGTTTGTTGTGGTTGGACTTTCTTTGGAGCTTCGCGTTATGGGACGTTTATATCAATTGCTGTAAATAATCTGCTTGTTAATGCGCTTTAGGAAAAAGTGGAAAATGTGCTTCATCTGTACAGAACACACGCTTTCTTTTTTTCACGACGTTTTTTATTTTATTTTTTAATTTTAGAAACACTCCTCGGTGAGTATCACAATAATAAAAGTGAGTTATTGCACCTGGAAATAACATCCGTTTCCTGAATACTTATTTTCTTCATTTTCTCTGAATTCTTCATGAAAAATCAATTTGTAAATAAGTCGATAGGTGGTTCCTGGTGCCATATAAGAATAAAATGATTGCATAAGACAGCTGTATTATTTTAAATTCTGTCTCTCTTTGGAAACTCGTCCTTCTCCATGTTTTCGGGAGCCAATTGATCATAGGCAAATTAGCTCGTGACCGCATCTTCTGACTTCTTGGGACATTTATGACCACACGTTAGCTTCTTTTCCTTGAAATGAGCCAGCCGTACAGGCTGCGGATTTATTCTCGATTACCGATATTAAAGAATAATAAAACAGGAAATTGCACATTATAGACTCCGCAAGGCTAAACAACTGTTAAAATAAACATTAAACAGCGGAACAAGAGGCAAAAATATGGTCTGTAATAAAGCACTAGTGTTTACGCCAATAGGGAAATGTGCTCTTAATGCATCTCTCTCTCTCTCTCTCTCTCTCTCTCTTTCTCTCTGTGTGTGTGTTTAGCCGTGTCTGGTGCGGAGGACGTGGCTCTCTACGTGGGCATCGTTGCCGTGGCGCTGTGTCTCACTCTGCTTCTGGTAGTCCTGGTCCTCGTGTATCGGAGGAAGAAGGAAGGGCTGGATGCGGACGTTGCCGACTCATCCATCCTTACGACCGGCTTCCAGCCTGTGGGCATCAAACCCGCCATGCCAGGTGTGTGGGCACCGGATCGGGCACAGCGCTGCAGTACGATACCCTTCCTCTTTTACAACCGCCTCTGTGTTCTCCGTGTCTCTTATGTCCTCTGAGCCTTTCATCCTGTGTCTTTGTGTGTGTCTTAGTGAGTGACATCACATACAGTACAGAACTCTGCCTTAAATTTGTGGTTATCGTGATGTGTGTTTTCATTTCAGACATGATCATAGCTTTGGTGTCACCATAGTTATATTGTACGAGCACATAAATAAGATTTTATTCATGAAATGTCATAATTTTTCAAAATAATCTTTGACATGGGTAACGTCACAAGCATGTAAATGACATTAAATAAATTCAGGGATCTGGGAACAAAATGGGAACGTTTATGCACAATTATGGATTTTAAAAATGGATTGTATAAACCAAACTTGCTAATAAATATAGATAAATATATCTAGATAATAAGGTTATCACTGGTGTTAGAAAAACAAAGGATGGACAAAACAATGTTCAATATATTTAAACTCTGCATAATTCATTTTAAAATATATTTCATAAGATTGCAAAAGGTTACATCTTAGCAATTGATATATTCTGGAATCTATCCAAACCCATCTATAATTTATTAAAATAAAATTACACACTCACTCACTCATCTTCTATACCGCTTCATCCTGTATTCAGGGTCGCAGGGGCGGAGCCTATCGCAGGAGACTTAGGGGACGAGGCGGGGTACACCCTGGCGCCAATCCATCGCAGGGCACACACACATACTGTACACACACTCACACTCTCATTCACACTACGGCAATTTGGGAACGCCAATTAAGCTAATCTGCATATCTTTGGAGTGTTGGAGGAAACCGGAGTACCAGGAGGAAACCGGAGTACCAGGAAACCCACCAAGCATGGGGAGAAGATGCAAACTCCCTGCACACAGAGACGGGAATCGAACCTAGACCCTGGAGGTGTGAAGCGACAGTGCTAAGCACTAAGCCACCGTGCAGCCGAAATAAGATAAAAAACAAACCAAATAAAAGATTATAAATTTTTTAAAGATTATTAGATTTTTTGGTTTGGTGTAAACATATTTTAAGAAATTATAGAATGGTTTGGCTAGATTGCAGAATATTTCACTTTTTTTTTATTAAATTTTTATTTTTTTCAGTGAAGTTGTTCAATGTGGTAGATACCTACTATAATTATAAAATAAAAATGAGCTATTACATAAGCGGTATTAAAAGCAACCAAAGACTTGCTACAGAAGCTAAACATTGCCTAGACTACAGTAGACTACACTAACAAGCTAGACTTTATAAACATAATCACCTGGCTATTATTAGTACACTAATGAGTCCATTATTAGCCATGAGCCAGCGCGCGAGTCCATCAGCGAGCACCTTTGACATACTTCCTCCCGGCCATTTTCCATCCGAGCGCGCTAAGACGCTCCGCTCTTTCCACCCCGATCATAATGTCGTGCTCTTCCTGCTGATTTCCCCCTTTAATCTGACGGCAGAGAAATGAAAACGGCTGTGGTGTGGAAAGCCGAGCGGCGCCGCGGACATGCTTAAGCGAGCCGCGCTTTTCTGAAACACTCCCACTAAGCTGGCCTTAAAAAAAATCTGCGTGACCACGGCGCTGCTCGCTGAGCGGGATCGGTTTATCCACCAGCCACTTCTTATCATGGTTAAAGTGTTCAGAAAAGCAGATCTGTCCATGTGTGTGTGTGTGTGTGTGTGTGTGTGTGTGCAAGCATATGAGTGTTCCCATTGACCTCTGTTTGTTAGCGTGTAGTTAAAGCCCATTTTCCAAACAAATATCTTCGTCTTATTCTTTTCAGACCTGCCAACCCCGAAGACGAGTAATCCGTATCCCCATTGTGTCGTAAACATAATGCCATATTGTGTTTTTGATGCGGTCCAGAAATTACATAGAAAATGTGATTTGTTTCCGCACTGTTTCACTGTTCAGCATGTCTGTATGTTAAGAACTTCGTCCCTGAATAGAATGCATAAAAGTCAGACGGTCACCACTTCTCCTTCATCCCTACACAGAAAACTCTCACCTGCTCACGATCCAGCCGGACCTCACCACGCCCGGATACCAGGGCTCGTTGCGTACGCGGCATGACACGAATCCCAAATTTTCCCTGAGCGACGGCCCCCTACTGGAGCCTCTGGCTAACGGATCGCACACCATGGCCAATGGCAAAGTGACCGGCGACAGCGGACACCTCACCAGCCGCCTCACCACCCAGAGCTACTTCAAGACGCTCCCGCGAGACACCGTCCACACCTCCTACGGCACCTTCAACTTCCTGGGAGGACGACTCACCATCCCCAGCACGGGTGAGTCACACGGCCGCGAGTTAACTTCCCCGCGTTCACACGCTCTCACTTTCCCCGCTTTCTCTCGCACAATGCAACACGGCTCTCATTCTCACGCACTCTCACACCTCCAGTTCGATAAATGAAGGAACGATACTAGCTCAGGAAATGGGAACGATCCCAAAAGGACCACGTAGATGTCCTTTCTGGACGCTACGCCAATGAGCTATGTTACATTTTTTATGCCTTAACATTAAGGAATCAGAGATGGCTGACCGTGAGGATAGCTAGCTGTTCAGATAAACTATAGTGCCAAAAGTATTCGCTCGCCTGCCTTTACATGCATATGAACTTGAGTAACATCCAATTCTTAATCCATAGGGTTTAATATGATGTTGGCCCCGCCCCCTTTACAGCTCCAACTCTTAGCAGTGTGCTTATAGGAATGTTTGACCATTCTTCCAGAAGTGCATTTGTGAGGTCATGTTGGAACAGAAAGGGGCCATCTCCAAACTATTCCCTCCTTTCACTGGAAGTAAGGGGCCGAGATCAACTCCTGAAAAACAACCATAGACTAGTTCCAACATTTAGGCAGACAATTATCCAGAGCGACTTACATTTTTATCTCATTATACATCTGAGCAGTTGGGGGCCTTGCTCAAGGGCCCACCATTGCCAACTTGCTGGTCATGGGGTTTGAACTTGGGACTTTCCGAACCATAGTCCAACGCCTTATCCACTGAGCTACCAGTCCTAAACCTGCTGTTATAGCTGTAAAGGGGGGCCGGGCCAACATCATATTAAACCCTATGGATTAAGAATTGGATGTTACTCAAGTTCAAATGCATGTGAAGGCAGGTGAGCGAATACTTTTGGCAATATAGTGTATTTTTACATTTTAAAAAAACTTTATTTTTTTTATATTATATGCTGAAAGATATCTAATTTTCTATTGCTGTTGTCCAGCTAGCTACTGTATTTCTGAGTGTATTTCTCATTGTAACGCTAGCTGTCATTTTAACTTAATGATGATGAAATAATCAAACGACAGTTGTAGAAGTATATACCGTGAGACAGTTGACGTATTTGGTAAGCGTATATTGCTAATCTAAAAATATGATGAGTGTTGAAAAGAGCAGGAAGGTTAAACTTTAGTGATTTTCCCATTGATTGTACGTCAGAGGTGATCGAGTTACACGACGGATCGCTGAGGCGGCATAGAGCCCGGCTAAACACCGGTCTCTGTAAACAAAAGACCTGGAAAGCGCACTCCCGTCAACACCGTAACGATCACGTTACGACAATAAAAGCCTTTTCAGAAAAGCGAAGTGAATCATTTTGCTTCCCTAGACCGAAATTGCTCTAATTAGGTGACATTAGCAAGTCCCGGGCTTGTTTCAGGGAACAAAAACGTGGCCCGAGAAAGAGCGTCACTAAACCGATCGGTTTGCCTGAATGGTGCCTGTAACCTTATCCGCTACCAAGGGCGCGAGTGGAGTCTATTTGGGACAATTAGCTCTCTCAATAAGAGACCGAACCCTCATCAGTCTGCCGTGTTAGGAGTTTGTGTGAGGAGGAAATGAGGAAGAGATTTCCAATCACGCTGAGAAATCCATCCTCTTCCAGTGTGCAGAAAGCGGTGGTGCAGCAGTGCCAGCAGGGGAACAGACTCAACCCGGATCATTGTCAGGAATTTATATATTGGCCTGGGTTTTGGATTTGAAATCTCAGTAGATTATGAATTTTACTGGCTGGACAAGTTAGTTTGCTCGAAGCAGACCTGCTGGTTTGGCATAAGAACCAAAAGCATGCTCAAATCCAAAGGGGACGGAAATGCAAAATGGTATCTGCTTGTATCTCCTCAAATCAAGCCCTGGTGCCTGGTTAGCTTCAGTGGCATAGACTTCATAAGTGTGTGTGGGAGGAAGGGGAAGTCAGGGAAAGGACCACTTGAAATGTAAAGAAGGTAGGTTTTATTTAAATTAATGTCCTAGTAAGGGCTTAGTGATGAGGTCTTCAGTCATAGTTGACATGAAGACAGTTCCCTGAGCTTATTCAAACCGCTGAGAGGCCCAGAACAGACGAGTCTTAAAACTTTACATCCTTGTTTCTTGAAGTCCGTGCTGCAGAACAAGGGGTTGCCTTTTGGTCCGTTTTTCGACTTCATAGCTGAGCATCTTTTAGACGTCTTTCGTTCAATTTGTGGACCGATCCGTCGATCCATCTCATATCCCAGAGGGTGGTGTAGAACATACTGGCAAAACTCATGTTCGAGCTGCAAACACATTCGTTTCGGCATCGTGATCCGAATACCAGGTTGTTATACGGTAGGTGTGTTTCTTTTCCCCAACATGACCATGAATCCATGTCTCATCCGTATTCTTTTTTTGCCTAAAGTGTGCTTGGTTATTTCAGACTGTTTAACCCTGATGTCATCACCATGCTTTTGTGTCTGTTATCCATCAATGCCTTTGTTGTCCTCGTAGTCATCAATGGAACGCCGTGTGTTTTTGATAGACACCAGAAAGCCCTTGCGTACGTAACATAACATTGCTCTTTCCTTGTTAATGATAGCAAAAAGAGCATATTTTGAAATCACAAGAGAGAGTGTATGTGTGTGTTTCAGTGATGTGTAATTTTAAAACCAAAAGCCTTTTTTTTTTTTCATTTCTTTTTTTACCTTGCCTGCATTAACGCAGTGAAGGTCACGTTTCCTCAAAGCACCTCTGCATGGGAATAAAAACCGAGTGCTCCTGCTTCTTCCTGTCTTTGCACTTATTTGCATTAGGGATCAGCCTGCTCATTCCTCCCGAGGCCATTCCCCGAGGCAAGATCTATGAGATTTACCTCACCGTGCAGAGGAAGGACGATGTGAGGTAGGTCCCTCCACACTCCACACACTGCCAGAAAAGTTTTATAGAGAACAGAAATGAGAGAGCGAGCGTAAGGTGGGGGGAATAAAGAGGCCGTAGGCAGCACCGAGTGTGATTGAAGTGTTTCCTTGCACTGGATCGTGTGTGATTGTGTTGTGTGGATATGTGTGTGTGTGTGTGTGTGTGTGTGCCTGGTCAGATGCGTGACTAACACTGGCTGCGGGCTCTGTGTGATCCGAGGAACATCACAGGCTGTGCAGAAGGAAGCGATTCACGAAACGATTGACTTTTTTTTTTTGTCAAGTGTTTATACATTGAAACGGTGTCGAGGTGTGAATATTTACGATAAGGTATAACGAAATAGGAGTAGCCTCAGTGCATGTTAGTGTTAGTGAAAGAGGCGTGGCCTTTGTGTTGGGTTAAGGCATTGCACTATGGAAGTTCCAAGTTCAAATCCCATGACCACCCAGTTGTCCCTGTTGGGCCCTTAAACAAGTCCCTCAACCCTCAACTGCTTAGATGTATAATGAGATAAAAATCTAAGTCGCACTGAATAAGGGCGTCTGTCAAATGCCATAATGTAAATGTGTCTACTGGTTCCTGTGAAGGAGGTGTGGCTTCTTTGCATGTTAGTCTCGGTGAAAGAGGCGGAGTCTGACATTATTTAAACTTTTCTGTTTAAAGTTGAAATGAAAATTTTTAATTTCTCGAGAAGATAGGTGGAACGTCTCTTAAAAAGAGAAATACACTTATCTAGTGTATTAGACTCAGACAAGCCCTGTTTTATCATAGCATTTTTAAACGAAAAAAAAAAAAGAAAGAAAAAGGAAGGGGACATAAATCAAAACCAGGATAAGAGAACAAACAAAAAAAAGAAGATGAAGCGATATATTTACAATCACACACCACTAGGACATGATTAAAGATTTAAAACGGGCCAGTGTAATAACAGTATCAATTTTCAAGCTGCTTTGAAGCGGAGCGCAATAGAAAATCTCGTACACGATGGAAAAGTTAAATAGGAAAAAGATCTTCAGTGTAAGACATTTGGCCTGAACGCTGGCTGCTCGCCACGTCGGCTCGAGGGCTGACTCTGACCTTGGACGCAGCATGTCGAACATGACTCTGGAGTGTAGACTGACCCCGTGACCCCCCGTGCCCACGTTTCTGCCTCCTCAGGCTGCCCCTGGCTGGGTGCCAGACGCTGCTGAGTCCGGTGGTGAGCTGCGGCCCGCCGGGCGTCATGCTGACTCGGCCCGTCATCATCAGCATGGAGCACTGCTCGGATTCCTGCGTCGAGCACTGGGCCATCAGGCTGAAGAAGCAAACCTACGAGGGAACCTGGGAGGTGAGTCAATTAAGGTCCAGTTTTGTCTTTAATGAGATCTATTATGCAAAATTTACTTATTAAACATTTTTATATATTCAGATGGGTCTCCAATGTTGTACGTAGAAACTAAATGCTATTTTGTTTGTTATTGGCTGGGGTGTAAATTAGCCAAATAGAATTCACCCCTAATGTGACATCACATAAGAAGATCCTCCCCCCGGTTTGTTTCTCATGTGGCATTAAACAGTCTGAGATATGAATTATCAGAAGGGTATTACAGCTGACACAACTCTGAGAACTATGTTAACTTGTGTTAATGAAATAGTAAAACATGGGACCTTTAAACCTGGAATGAGTCAAAACAAATTGTTCATTTTGACTTTGAAATTGAATTTTGTTGCATTTGTTGGTTCAAATCTCAAGAACACACCGCATTTCCTCTACGCTACAGCCGATCTGTCCTTTTGCTCAGGTTCCACCTCTAGACTCCCACCTAAAGCACCACGCATCGACAAAAGAAATGCTGTGACCCAAAACACAAGGCAGGTTTTGTTCACTTCCTGCAGTCTGGTCGAATTCAGAGTCAAATCGCTTCCTCATTGCAAACGAGCACTCGATGTCTGGTGTCAGTGTGATGTGTTCGAACCTGCCTTAAAAAACACCCCAGGATAGAAAACACACCAGGGTTCCATTCAGATGGACTAAACACGGCATCTGTGAAAGTGTCTAGTCCCCATGACTCATAGTAGGAAGGACGTACCCTTGATGTGACAAGCTTTTTTTTTTTTTTTTTTTTTTAATGGGACACCAGTAATGATAAAAACCGCCATGTCTAGCAATGAGGATTCCGTAAATGCATATATAACTTCTTTCCATTTTCATTACCGAACTGAATCATGCACGGATTTGAGCCGTATCTCCATCGTCCTGTGGCTCCTCAAACACGCCAGGTAATCCTCCGAAGAGCGATACCAGGAAGGAGATTGAAGAAGGGGGGAGAGATGATGGGAGAGAGAAAGGATGAAGAAGCAGAAAGGGGGGGAGGGGGTTCAGTGCTAGTGAAGGTCCTCTTTCATGTTCGATATTGTGCATAAATTATTCAGGCCGCCCGGTGTGGCAGCGGCGGGGCGTCTGCAGAATGAATTGCCCTGTCTCTCGCTGAGGTTAGACGAGGACTTTTAATCATCCCTCGGCGCAAATATAGTCCAGGTACCCCAGACTCAGGCAGGAAAACGGGGAACTTCGTCCTCCACCGAGTGTACGCAGACAGCCTTAGAGCAATTAATTTCTCCAGAGAGCGTCTAAAGCGACAGGAAGAAAGGCTGAAATATAGTCCCTCGTCGATATCGAACCATCCAAACGGGGACGTTTCGAAAAAAAAAAAAAAAGAGTAAGGGGGGAAAGAAGACATTCGGAAGGGGAACAAAAATGTCTTCATAGTGGACGGATGTGAAAACGTCTCGTGCCGATAGTAATTTTATAGATGAACACAACGGCTCATTTCATCGATCAGCAGGATGTCATTTCCTGGCCGGAGGTCCTGAGGCGTGTGAGGTTGACTCGATTGAGGAAACCGGTGCACTCGTCACTGAGCTCCTCCCTCTTACCTTTTCTTCTAATTAAAGCTGCTCTGGGAAGCCATAAGCAGATCGTAATAAATCTCTGGTTACAAAAGAACAACAGCTTCGGAGATTTCTCCCTCACCTCCTACACACATAGTGTATAGTTATGTCAAGGCTTTTTGTCATTGTTCATGAAATACTGGAGTTTGCACTTTTCTGCTCTAAGAAACGTTTCACTCAGCTCGTATCCTTGGGCCTGTTGTTAATTATCGCGTTTTCATAGGCGTTAAAAAAATGAATCCAATTGTCAAAGTGGCTAATTGATTAACGAACGAGTGTAAAATGATGCGGAGTTGCCACGGAGACGTTAATGACCCAGGTCAACTCTTTCTGCTCTGACCATGATGCCGTCAGCAGAGCTGTCTGGAGCAAAATGTTCACAATGACACAGCATGGGCAACTTGCCTTTTTTTCATTTAATGGCTGTAATATCAAACAGATAATTATAATATGAGGAAGAGGAAGTAGGATTTATTTTTACGTAATGAATTCTAAGTCATTCTATTTGTCTTGTGTAAACATCTCGGCTTCAGAGACGAGTGTGTTCATTAATATCAAACATAAATGCATGTCAAACAAGGCACTAACAAGACTAATATGGACATAAGTAATTATAAATCAGCACAATGATACCGATAAATTAATTAAAAATCATCCAAATATGATTTCAAAACTTTGAAAACTTGCCTCCAAGCCCACAATGACACCCTGCACCCTGTGTTGCCCTGCATTAACTGTTCCCTTGTGCACGTTAGGATGTGTTGCTGCTCGGAGAGGAGTTGGCGTCTGAGCCGTTTTACTGCCAGCTGGAGGCCGAGACATGCCGTGTGTTCACCGAGCAGCTCGGACGCTTTGCTTTGGTCGGAGAGTCCCTCAGCATGGCCGCAGCAAAACGCCTCAAGCTGCTGCTGTTTGCCCCGGCCTACTGCTCCACGCTCGAGTACACCATCCGTGTCTACTGCACTGACGACACACACGACCTCATCCAGGTAAGTGACCTTGACTTTGATTTACTCCGCACCGTTTTGTACTTTTTATAGCATGTTCCAACTGCTTCTTGACACTACACCATGTTGAATTTATATTAGTCAAGAGTATGATTTCAGAAAGAAAAGCAGTGTGTTTATTTGTTAATGCAGTGACATGTGATTTGTCATCTTTTGGTGCAATGGGTTTTGATTGGTTGGTCAGCTAATATAATGGGTAATGAATGCTGATTGCTAAATATTGTATTGGAATGATTGGTAATTGGTTGGTACATAGGCTTACCAGCTGATTCATATATGTTAGGTGATTGATGATTAGTGATTGTTAATATATTATAATTAGTTTGTATTTTAATGTAATGGTAACTGGGTATATGTTGGTATAATGAGTGGTAACAAGGTGTATTTTGGTAAAATGAGTTGTAATTGGGTATATGTCATACTGTAGGTCTCTCTGACTCTGTTTACAACTGGCTCTCATCTTATCTTGCTGAAAGAACAGAGCATGTTGCCCTGGGAGACGCTAAATCTGCTTCACACAGTGTTACCTGTGGTGTTCCACAGGGCTCAGTGCTCGGCCCCATGTTGTTTATATTGTATATGCTTCCTCTGGGCTGTGTCATCAGCCGGCACAAAAT
>JAQMYJ010000008.1:24188493-24213094 GCA_030014305.1 Clarias laeviceps | reverse complement strand
TTGGGTGTAGAGTATGTGTTAGTAGATTAGGTGTACATTATGCGTGATTAGATTAATTGTACATTATGTGTGATTAGGTTGGGTGTAGAGTATGCGTTATTGGATTATGTGTAGATGATGTGTGATTAGATTATGTGTAGATGGTGTGTAGATGATGTGTGATTAGATTATGTGTAGATGATGTATAGATTAGATTAGGTGTAGATTATGTGTGATTAGATTAAGTATAGATTATGTGTAGATTAGATTAGGTGTAGATTATGTGTGATTAGATTATGTGTAGATTATGTGTGATTAGATTAGGTATAGATTTTTTCTGATTAGATTAGATGTAGATTATATGTTATTAGATTAATTGTACATTATGTGTGATTAGATTAGGTATAGATTTTTTCTGAGTAGATTAGATGTAGATTATATGTTATTAGATTAATTGTACATTATGTGTGATTAGATTGGGTGTAGAATATGTGTTAGTAGATTAGGTGCTCATTATGCGTGATTAGATTAATTGTACATTATGAGTGATTAGATTTGGTGTAGAGTATGTGTTAGTAGATTAGGTGTACATTATGCGTGATTAGATTAATTGTACATTATGTGTGATTAGGTTGGGTGTAGAGTATGCGTTATTGGATTATGTGTAGATGATGTGTGATTAGATTATGTGTAGATGGTGTGTAGATGATGTGTGATTAGATTATGTGTAGATGATGTATAGATTAGATTAGGTGTAGATTATGTGTGATTAGATTAAGTATAGATTATGTGTAGATTAGATTAGGTGTAGATTATGTGTGATTACATTATGTGTAGATTATGTGTGATTAGATTAGGTGTAGAGTACAGTATGTGTGATTAGATTAGGTGTAGATTTTTTCTGATTAGATTAGATGTAGATTATGTGTGATTAGATTAGCCATAAATTATGTGTGGCTACATTAGGTGTACATTATGTGTGATTAGATTATGTGTAGATTATGTGTGATTAGATTAGGTGTACATCATGTGTGTTTAAATAGCCTTTAGATGTTAATCTAGCCTAGCTTGCTAATATTACACTTAGTTAGCTGGTCCATAGCTCGTGCGTCACCTGTCAGAGAGTGCGTATCAAGGGTATACCAATAAAAACACATCCCATGGAGAAAAACACAGCTCATGCACAAGAAAAATGCCAGTGATGTTCTTTTTCTCCTTGAGTTTATTCAGTGCCATCACAGTTTCACTATGTGTGTCTCTCTCTCCTTCTCTTCTTGTGTCACTATCCCCCCTTCTTTCTGCTATTCTCCTCCCTACTTCATTGTCAGTAGATCACTTGCTCTCTCATGAATTCACACACATACAGAGCAGAGTAAATAAAATATTCATATATAGGCAGTGACTAAATTTACCATGAGGGAAAACATGCTTCAATGGGACTCATATTTTTCATGTGAACAATACACAGACAAAGAATGAACATTTCTATATTCTGTCCTTACACATACTAGTGTAAACCGCATTTGGACAGTACCACAGTTCATTATAAGGTAGAACACAGAAGGCTTGAAATAAGAGCGAACTGTCTAGTTAACAAGATTAAAGTTCTTGTGAATGATGCTTAAAGGAAAGCATGAATATTTCATTCAGTCTGCACCTGAATACAGTATATACTGTAACATGCAGCATGAACTGTTTCTCCTTTTTTCCTCTTCTCTGCGCTAGTGTGTGTGTGTGCATCGATAACAGAGGTCTAAATAAACCTGTCATGGACTGCAGAAGGAAAAATACCCCTCATCCCAGCAGCGTGATTGGAATGACAGAATAATACAGTCGCATAGTTTCTTCCTTGGCTGTTCTCGCCATCATAATGTTTTAGTGTTGTGTTGTTCAGCATCTTCTGTGGTGTGTTTTGTGCTGTGGTCATCAATAAGAACAATATGATTGATGGAGGAATTTTCTGTAATTTTTTTAAGTCTGGAAATAGGCTCGTGTACTGAGTCGGGTAAATAGGCTTTTAATAATGCAATTAATAATGCAGTAGTTTGCATTGCAAAGGAGGCGACACAAGACGACCTGTGTCCAAATTATAATACTGCTGCATGGAATATTTGTCTTATCAGTATTTACTTTTATGTATTATTGTTCCAGACAGCAGCTTAAGGTATTACCCTATGCCTCACACCATAAACACACACACATACTACATTCATACCTACACATCAGGGTCATGATGTAGCACATTACTCGTTATGTTGCACATTTGCACACTGCTCATGTGTTACACATTTCTTGTTCGTGTGTGTACACTGTTCATTTAGACATAAAATGAGGACTTTGGAACATGGACAATAACACAGCTGCTGACACACACATTATTTCATTTCTTCATGTTTTAATTATTTCACACTTCATGTTTCAATCATAAGGCTGGATCGTACCCACACACCATGTTTTTACCCTACTATATATTTATTTATATTTTTATACCTCGCAGTTTACACTTACATTTTGCACTTTTTGTAAATCCTGTGTAATTTATATAATTGTATACATAAACAAATTCATTTTTGTTAATTTGTATACTCTCACTCAGTCTTCGTCATTACCGCTTAATCCTGTATTCAGGGTCGCGGCGGCCTGGAGCCCATCCCAGGAGACTTAGGGCACGGGGCGGGATACACCCTGGACAGGGCGCCAATCCATCGCAGGGCACACAGACATACACACACTCACACACTCATTCACACACTACGGGCAATTTGAGAACACCTACATGTCTTTGGACTGTGGGAGGAAACCGGAGTACCCAGAGGAAATAATTTGTATATTCCAACCTAAGTTTGAACAATTATTATTAATCATTAAAATATTATAGTGAAATCTTTTGGAAAAAGAAATCTATCTTTCCATTTTAGGTCCTGGACAATCATATAAGCATTTCATTGCCTATACTGTGTACGGCATGACAAATGAAATATGAATTAAATTTTTATTTATTACACTAGTAACCTAGTAAACCAGTGTTTACCCATGAACCCATGGATATGACCTAATGCTGAGATGAGATGCCTCCCTTGAGCCGTTTTGACTTCAGCAAGTGAAAGCTGGGTTGAGGTCAGGTGAATGACTCGGCCCTTTAAGAACACTCAGTTATCGCAGTAAATTCTGGGCTATTATCAATTATATTGTATTGTGTAACCATTGTATTGTACTGTGAAGTTTTGTTCTACACGTCATGGCAGCATTTGACTGAATCTGAGCAGAAAGTATAGCACTATACCCTACAGAATCAATCCTTCTACTTCCATCAGTAGTCACACTATCAATAAACACCAGTGGCCCAGATCAATTTGCAGCCATACATGTTCATGCCATAACACTGCGTCCGTCATGTTTAAAAGATGATGCGACATGTTTTGATCTTGTTCCAAAATTAAACAGGCTTTTATTTAGAGTTATTACAAGGTTATTGTTAAGGTGACAGTCATGAAGGTGTCTTTTGAATGTAGATTTGTACAATGATATTTCTACCTCTTCCACAGTGTTCTTGATTTGGCTAGATGTTGCAAAGAAGTTTTCAAAATTCTATGATCATCCAATTTTGTTTTCTTTCATTGCTTCATTTGGTGTTGCCAAATGAACAACAGGTCACCAGAGCATTCCTTCTTTTTAAGAATGTACCAAGTTGCCTTCAGTTGCATTAATGGCTCTTTACACTTTGTATTAGTTTTTATCCTTTTTATTTGCTATAAAACACAATTTGCACACACAAATGCTCTGGCAGCCTTGTTCAGACTGCCAGCCCAAATCCGATTTTTGGCATGTCCAGATTGGAATCAGATTGGAATCATATTGCTTGCATGTAGTCTGAACACTGAAAAAACACACTGAATCTGATTTTTGCAAATCCAATTTGAACCACATTCAGATATGGTTTGAAATCAAATTCCTAAAGCTGTGTCTCAGTCTCTGCACTCTACCCACTAGAATCAGATTTCAAACTTTCCATTACATCACTTGCATCACTTTACAACATGATATAGAAGTTCAAGTCCACATGATCTCATGGTATGGCGAAGGATCCATGGTTGAAAAATGAGCAGGAAGACAATGGAAGAAAGGGAGATGAAAATGAAAAGCAATAGTCAAAAAAAGCAATAGTCAATTTATTTAATCCTAAAAAGTAATATTTATGGATAAACTGTGGCTTAGTGGTTAGCACTGTCACCTTGCACCTCCAGGGTCTGGGTTTGATTTCCAGCCAGGTTCAATTCCCAAGGCTCAATTTTTCAGGGTACTCCGGTTTGGTCCCACAGTCCAAAGGCTTAAAGATTAGGCTAATTGGCGTTCCCAATTTCTGTGTGAGTGTCTGTATATGTGTCTACGCACTGCAATAGATTGACCAGGGTGTATCCCACCTTGCGCCCTAAGTTTTCTGGGATCGGCTCCAGGTCCCTTGTGACCCTGTATACAGAATAAAGTGGTATAAATAAAGAGTGAATGAGTAATACTGTATTTATTTAATCCTAAAAATTTGTTAATTTTAATATTAAAAAATCTAAAGATTTCATTTGTATTATGTTGTATATGTGCATTTTTGTCCTGAAACAGCTTGGATTTTTACACCACAGTTTCTAGAGTTTACACAGAATGATGCCAAAGCATCCAGTGAGTGGCAGTTTTGCAGGCAGAAATGTCTTGTTAAGCGGTTGAAGGAGAATGGACAGGATGTTTTGACCTGACAGAAGGATTATGGTAACTCATAAAGCCATCCTTTTCTACTGTGGTATTGCAGAATGCCCTGTACATCAAACCTCAAGGCAGGTTGTCAGAGAACGGCAGAGAACCGTGTCAGATGACACTATAGTCAGGCAAGAGCAGGAATCTGAAGCTAGACCAGACATTGGCTTTCAGGAATTGAACAGCTAAGACTGGAAAAGGACCAGGAGATAAAAATCAATGCTTACTGTAGCCTCAGATTCCTGAGGGGAATCAGGTGCTGTTTTAAGGCAGCAGCCTGAGAATGCTAATGAGCATGTGAGTGGAGCTAGTTATTGAGCAACTGATAATGTTACCATTGACTACACACTTACTGGATAATACCTATTATACAAAAGAAAGTTCCGACTGAGCAATCTAATTGAACGAGAGGCACTCCACGAGTTTGCTAATAGACAGTAACAGCACTGGGACATTTAATAACATGTATCACTCAACATGTTCTAAAAACTTTTTAATTACACTAAACGTTGGTCTCTGTAGTTCTGGGAAGCAAATTTCAGCAAGAAAACACATTTGATACCATTGTCACCTCAAGCAACACTTTGATTAATTAATAATTGCTTCTAAGTCGTTCCAAAGTTGTCTCATAATCAGCTGTGTTGTATTTATATCTAAGGAAGCTACAAACTAGCTCTAACTAGCTTCTAACACAAGGCTGAATCCAAAATCTCTCTATGTGGTAATCAAGGCCCCTACTTGGCATGAGGAACAAGTGCACTATCTTTCCATTTAACAATATTAGTGATTTAACTCCAGAAACCTGGAAATTGCCATAGCTGATATTTTAAAGCAGAATAACTGGAAATGTAAAGAAAAACTTATTTTTACCAAATTTACCACTCTATTCATCACCTCCATGGTTTGGCTACATACAGTAGTACCAGTAAGAATTTTTAACTATTTACTTCTCTGTATATAATAATAACTGGATAAATAAACAAACAAATCATAACCTGTTCATAATAATTAGTTTTAATGGAACTGTTGTATAAAAGCCAACTCGAGGTTGCGCTATTGTGCTAATAATCAGCACAACATCACTCCCTCTCATGTGATATTGCATAAATATAATATAACTGGCTGTGGTGGTTAAAGCTCAAGCTCTAGCAGAAGGGCGAGGGTTCAAGAGGTAGCACTGCCTAGTTGCGACTTTTTTTTTTTGGGGGGGGGGGGGCGGCAAACCCTTTACCCTTTTCCCCTTACCCCTTAATCCTGTCTGCTATATCATGTGTATACCACCAATAAAACCTTCTTTCTTCTTCTAACATAATTAGATTAGGTCTTTTTCTGAAAAATAAATTAATTCATCTCCTCTCTGCATGTTTGATCTGAGAGATTAAAACCATCAAGGAAACCACTGAAAGATGATTTGAGCTGAGGGGAGAAAAAAAAAACCTGTTCTACTTATTTGATGTCATTGTTTCCATCAGAACTCCCACACAGTATAAGCAGCCATTCATTCAGATTTAACTGAATGTACATGCTGCCATCTGGTGTAGAAAAATAGTTACACAGATGTTACATAGTTACTCATTTTTGTCTCATATTTTCTCTCTGCTCTCACCTGCTTTTAAAATGAGTCATTCTTCTGGTATTCTCTATATACGGTCATGTGTAAAAGTTAGGGCCCCCTCTTTTTATTCTATAGGTAGTAAGTTGCTGCTAATCATCAGCCCTTGATTAATTAATCATCAGCAGGTGTGTAGACCTCTATAAAAGCAGAGATTTGGGCAGTTGGCTGGTCTGGACCATTCAGGTGTGTCTTAACACAATGCCGAGAGGAAAAGACATGAGCAATGGTCTTAATGAAGCAATTGCTCCTTTACATCAATCTGGAAAAGGTTATAAAACTTGTATTGTATTTGCCGACAGTATTACTAAGACCTGCTACTATAATACGATTTTTATTACAGTATGTTTTTACATTTAAAAAAATCATAGAATGAAAAGAGGGGGCACTTACTTTTGCACAGGACTGTATGCAGCTTTTGTGTATGATGTGTATGATGCATGTGGTCAGTATTTTAGTAAAGCAAAATAAAGTCAAAATACTAAACAGAGTACCTAGAACAAACCCACAAAGCAAAGAGGTGTACATGCAATCTCTATGCACTCAGAGGTGAGCATCAAACCCTTGACTTTAAAGCTGTGAGCTGTTGGTGCTAATCTACATGCCACCACATTTTTCCCCCTACATACATTTGATAAACTGGGGCATGTGGCGGATTTTATTTTGTTTTGTGAGCAGCCTACACACATATTATGGAATTGTAGTGTGGGTGTCAGTACTGCCTGCACAAGGTTTTACTTCTTTGGTTTTACTTCTTTACAGATGGTTTGAGTGGGTCCAGTGTGGGCATCAAGCCATGTACATATGATGTTAAAGCTGAATCTCACAAACCTCTATTTTGATTTCTTTAAACAAAAGAAAAAGGAAAAATTAAAAACTCCCTTTATTTCTCTATATAATCCCTGCTACTCTAATGCACGTATGCCGATTTTTCACCAGTGCTTGGATACCATTCTACCAAGGTAGAAAGATTTTTCAGTACGCCAGAGCCATGATCAGATAGGCCCAAACATGTAAAAGTCACTTGTAGTGATGTCAGGACTGTACAGGTGATGTGGAAATAACACCCACGTGAGTTCCTGTAATGTGGTGGGTGGTATACGTTTGTGCACAGTCCTGCAAAAACAAAACACCTTTGGTGATCAAACTAGGCTGTTTTTTTTCTAGGTTTTCTAGTTTCTAAGTAATATTTTCAGCCACTGTTGTCTTTGTGAACAACATATCATTCACCACTCCATTGGAAAAACTATCACTGAAATTCTGTTAATATTAACACTTTACACCTTCAACTTCAATTCCTTATTTTAGTCCCAAGTTAAAGGTGTTAGCATGGGCACTAAAGTGGGACACTCCTATGCAAAGCTAGTCATTGGATTTGTCAAGCAAATTTGTCCCGGCCAGGCTCGATTCCCGTCTCTGTGTGCAGGGAGTTTGCATGTTCTCCGCATGCTTGGTGGGTTTCCTCCGGGTACTCGGGTTTCCTCCCACAGCCCAAAGACATGTAGGTTAGGTTGATAGGTGTTCTCAAATTGCCTGTAGTGTGTGAATGAGTGTGTGAGTATGTGTATGTCTGTGTGCCCTGCGATGGATTGGCACCCTGTCCAGGGTGTACCCCAACTTGTGCCCTAAGTCTCCTGGGATGGGCTCCAGGCCCCCCGCGACCCTGAATACAGGATTAAGCGGTAATGACAATGAGTGAGTGAGTGAGAATTATGAAATCCTTCGGAGCACCATCTTCTTTTTGTTTCATTTTCTACTTTTCACCCAGCCCTGGAATATATGCATGAAGTAGAATATTGGTCAACCTGGCTGGAGAACATTTTTAGACATCTTTGATATCAACATGTCCTTTGAAAACAATAAATTATTACAAATGGCAGATTCCCATTCCTATTTGGAGTATAACTCTTCAAACCCCACCTCCAGGGTCAATGGTTTGATTTTGGGTCTTCCCAAATTGCTCATAGTGTGTGATTGAGTTTGTGAGTGATTGTGCATGTGTGCCAAAAGATGGATGAGCGGTCTGCACAGCCTTTTGATTAATTATTGTTTTTACCTTACAAAACGTGAACTATATGATAGTAGTGTTGTTCTATATAAAAGTTTATTGTGAGCCATAGTAAAATTTCCCTTTGAAACAGGAATTTAGGGTGATGGTATGATTAAGTGCTTGAATAATTTACACAAAAGCCATTGCATAACATACAGTATACCACATTACCAAATGTAGATATTAGATGCTGCCAATCTTGATAGGGAGCCACAGGCTCATCACAAAGATGTATTTATGCATCTTAAAAGTTCATAGAGTATGGAGAAATAAGGTTGCCACCTGTCACCCAGTTTTCCAAGGAATGTCTCTTTTTTTTTAAACTATATTGTTTGTTCTGTACAGGGTCACAGGATGCCTGCGGCCTGTCCAAGGGAACTCAGGGTATGAGGTGGGGTACACCCTGGATGGGTTGCCAAGCTTACAGGGCACACATGTACATATGCACACACTATTTAAAATACTATATGGAATTTGGGACTGTTGATTAGACGGGGGGGAGGGGGTGTAATGGTTGGGGCAAATACATTCAATAAAGAATTTAACTGATAATCAAGCATGGTGGCACAGTGACTTAGTGGTTTGCACTGTTGCCTTGGGTCCTGGTTCGATTCCTGACATTGGGTCTGTGTGCATGGAGTTTTTCTCACAGCCCAAAGATTGGCCTAACTGGGTGTTCCAAAAATTTGGGAGTTCCCAAATTACCAGTACTATGTGAATGTTTGCCCGGAAGTACCTCCATGGTCGTAAAAATGGGAATAGATACAATGGTAATCACCATTGGCCTCCATGGTTGCCAGTTGGACTTCAGAGGTTTGCGGATGGCAACACATCAAGATTTCTGTCGTTGCTGAATGCTTCACAGCTTCAGTCTCATCTAAAACAAAATTATTTGTTTGAGAATTTCCAATCTGGTTTCCGCCCCTGCCACAGTGTGGAAACAGCTCTGGTTAGAGTCTCGAATGACCTGCTTATGTCGGACGATGTTGGCTTTCCATCACTTCTCATTCTGTTGGACTTGACATCTGCCTTTGATACTGTTGATCACAACATTCTTCTTCACAGATTATGTCATACTGTAGGTCTCTCTGATTCTGTTTACAACTGGCTCTTATCTTATCTTGCTGGAAGAACAGAGCATGTTGCCCTGGGAGACGCTAAAGCTGCTACACACACTGTTACCTGTGGTGTTCCTCAGGGCTCAGTGCTCGGCCCTATATTGTTTATATTGTATATGCTTCCTCTGGGCTGTGTCATCAGCCGGCACAAAATTTTATTTCATTGCTATGCTGATGATACCCAGCTTTACCTTAGGATAAAATCAACCTCCTCCTCTACTCCGCCATCATCCACTTTTAACATCTGTTTGGAGGAGGTAAAGTCATGGATGAAGCAAAATTTCCTGGAGCTGAACAGCTCTAAGACCGAAGCTATTTTAGTAGGCACCCCACACCAGGTTAGGACATCTAACATCACTAGCATTACCTTTTCTGGTCAGGATATCCCGTTGTCAACATCTGTTATTAACCTCGGGGTTAAAATGGACTCTCGTTTGATGTATGAGGCTCATATCAAACATCTGTGTAAGACATTTCGTTCACCTCAGGAACATTGGTAAACAGCACTTACTGCACTTACTGTACATTTGCAGATGCGGAAAAGTTAGTCCATGGGTTTGTCTCCTCCAGGCTGGACTTCTGCAATGCACTCCTCATTGGGGCTTCTGGAAAAAGCCTTCAAAAGCTGCAGTATATTCAAAACTGTGCTGCTAGGATCCTGATGCGAGCACGTAAATTTGACCATATTACGCCCAGCCTTAAGTCTCTTTATTACATTCAGAATTGAATACAAGGTTCCCCTTCTTACTCACCAGTGCATTTATGGGGATGCCCCTCCCTATCTCAAAGAACTTATGACTTCACATACATCTACACGCAACCTCCGCTCTGTCTCAGTTTATCTTCTAAAACCTCCGAAGACCAACCTTTATACTATGGGAGATCGGGCTTTTTGCTTAGCGGCACCTAGACTATGGAATGCTCTCCCAGAGTATCTGAGGATGCCACAGACTGTTGATGATTTTAAATATGGTCTTAAAACTTATCTTTTTATCAGAGCTTTTGGGTTGAAGTGCATTATAAATAAAATGTATTATTAATGTATTATAATTGGTGTATATTGGTGTAATGAGTGGTAATTGGGTGTATGTTGGTTTTAATGAGTGGTAATTTGGTGTATGATGGTTTTAATGAGTGGTAATTGGGTGTATTTGGTTTTAATGAGTAATAATTGGTGATTCAATTGATTTTCTGAGTGGTAATTGGATGTACAGTATGTTGTTGAAAGTGGTAATTAGTCACTATGTGGTGTAATGGCTAGTATTTGGTTAATAATTTGATATGGAGCATAGTAATACATTGGTATAATGAATGATATGAATTGGATGCTGTGGTTTTGTAATTGGATGCTGTTTCATTATAGAGAATGGGGATTGTAGTAATGGAACTGTTTGCTGGTTGATATTTTTGGTTTATTAATGGATATATTGCTATCTAGTGAGTAGAGGGCACTGGTGGCTCAGTGGTAGGTGTTTTGCCTGCCATGCGGAAGACTCGAGTTCGATTCCCAGGTAGTGCCCAAACCCCAGCCACTGGATGCAGTGCCGGTCCGTAGCCCGGATGAAATGGGAGGGTTGCGTCAGGAAGGGCATCCGGCGTAAAACCTGTGCCAAGTTGTAGTGCGGACTGGATAGTCCGCTGTGGCGACCCCTTGTCAGGAGCAGCCGAAAGACCAACAACAACATTGCTATCTAGTGAGTGGTAATAAATAAATACAGTACGTTGATATGGAGAGTAGCAACTGGATTGTACTCTTAACTATATTATTTTTTGACACGTTGGTACAGTTTACAGGACAACCTGCATCATTCGCTACATGGTGATGGATCGGTGTGTTGGTTGAGAACATTTTTCTGTTGATCAGTCATTATTCAGTATTGCCATACAGTGGCTGATATGTTAAAGGAGTAACAAAAGCTGGTGAGGTGGTTGGAACTTTTAGCATTTTTAGCTATGTGTGTGATTTGTGGTGATTGGTGGCTTTGTTGGGGGATGATTGATGGTTGGTTGGTGTATTGAGTAGTGATTAGCTGCTGAGTTGATTGATGGAATTACACTGATTAATGATTGGGTTGGAATGTTCAGGAGCTGATAAGGTGGTGTGGTAAATGCTGATTGGTTGCCACAGTGATGGTTACACATTGATGTAATCAGTGGAAATTGATGCCCTGGGGTAACGAGTTGGAATGAATCGGTTGCCTTTTACTTGTTAATGGTACATATTGTTTAGATTGTTTGTAAGGTAAATGGTGACTGGTCGATATGCTAGTATTATTGGCTGGAGAGCGGTTATAACGGCGTAAGCTGGTACATGATTGATTTATTGTTTGAGAGCTGACGTAATGGTGCAATCAGTACTATCAGTATTCTAATCAGGATTTGCCCATCATTTCAAGTTGAGATGGAAACTGAGCGTTGGTTGATTTGACAGTCTAGGGACTGGTGATTGTTGTGTGATGAATGATAATAGGTTAAGCTTCCCTTCTGTTTGTTCTTGCCATTCGGCTGCTTATGTCTGTATTTCTTTGGCGGCTTTCCCTTTTCCGTGTTTTTGTTTTTCTTTTTTTTTCTCACAAATGGCTCAAGAATAAACAGGAGCCGATGCCAACGCCAGCTCCCTTGAGAAGCATGTTTGAGTAGCCTTTAAGATTTCATTTGCATGGTTAATTAGTAAATGAAAAAGAGAAGTTGTGTGGCTGCCGTCCCGAGTTCGCCACGAGAGAGAAGAGCGTAGTAATCACCACTCCAACCTCACGCAGCCTGCCAGGGAGGAAAGAAAACAAAGAAGAAGAAGAAGAAGAAGCGAGTGTGTGAAATGACATGAGGAGATTTAGAGAAGTTGTGTGATGGAAATGGGAAAAGTCAAACAGAGATGGATTGAAAGAGAGAGAGAGAGAGAGACAAAACAGGCACACAAAGCTCAGAGGATTATCGGCAGTGGAGTTTGGACCCTGAGCCTCGATCAGGCCAACACGAGGTCCTCTGGAGTCTCATGAGAAACTCCAGCAGCCACTGATCTTCTGCCAAACTGCGGCCTCAGCACCCACACTCGTTATGAACTCATTAGGAGCTCGTTATGGCTGCAAGTTGTTGATGTGTGATGCAAGGGTTTTTTCCCCGTGTATATTATATATATATATATATATATATAGCATCATTATACACAGGGAAAAGTGTAGCGTTGAATAAACAGGCGTAGCATGAATAAAAGCGGGTAATAATAGACCGCTTCGGCTCGGCCGTTTGCATCAATTGGAGATGTGTGTGTGTGTGTGTGTGCGTGTGTGTGTATATGTGAACGAGTACACACTCAGACAGAGATGTCTGTGGTATGCCACAGTGGCCTCATGGGATATGTAGTCTTTAGGGCTGATTTGGAAACATGATATAGTGATATACTAGAGTTACTTCTCAGATCTGATCTGCAGCAGCTATTGTGTGGAAAACAAGGACACACCTAACAGGTGCAGGGAGCTCTTTGCTCTAAAAATGTACCCCCTCCAGAGTGACTGATTGGCTTCCTGTACAGTCACAGGTCCTCATTTATTGTGATTGTCTTCGGATTATTATGCTAATCAGCGCTAGTCAGGAGAGCGCGATGTAGAAACAGGTAGCAGCTGATCTAATGCCTGAGACGCATATTTATCTCTGGCGACGTGTTAATTGTGTTGTGTTGTGGACTGTAATGATTGCCACAGGGTATGGCACGCATCAGCACTCTCTCTCTCTCTCTCTCTCTCTCTCTCTCTCTCTCGCTCTCACACACACGTCTTACCATAATACCAAATTATGTAAGAAATAATTTTTAAGCTGAACACTCACTACATCTGTCTTTAGATATATTTCCTCCAGGAGAAAATAGAGAGATCTATTAATTGCACCTGAAATACAGTCGTGTGCAAAAGTTATTGCACCCTTTTTTAATTCTAATGAATAATTATTATTATTTTTTTTTGTAAAACAATCAAAATCATCTGATTGTATCGGGTCTCTGTATTAGAAAATACAACCTTAGACGAACAACAAGATATAACTTTTTGAACCATGCCATTATTTATGTAACAAAAATGAAGCCAAAAATGTGTGCAATACCAAGTACCTTCAATAACTTGTAGCTTCACCTTTAGCAGCAATAACTTGAAGTAATCTTTTCCTATATGACATTTTCAGTTTCTCACATCGTTTTGGTCTATTTTTCATTGCTTCAGTTCATTGGGGTTTTTGGACTTTCGCTTATGCACAGCTCTGCTAAGATTCTGCCACAGTGTTTCACGTGGCTTAAGGTCTTTGGGGTTGGACAAGGCCATATCAAAACCTTGAATCTTTCATTTTTCAGCCATTCTGATATAGATTACCTGGTGTGCTTCGGATCATTGTTTTGTTGCGAGACCCAATTTCGACCCAGCTTTAGCTGTCGGACAGTCGGCCTCAAATTTACCTCCAAAATACTCTGGTATACAGAGGAGTTCTGGGTCGGCTTATTGACTGCTCGCGTCCTGTGGCTGCGAAACAAGCCTAAATCATCAGCCCTCCACTGCTGGGCTTGACAGTGGGTATGAGGTGTTTCTGCTGAAATGCTGTTTGGCTTTATGCCACAAGGTGCTGGATATTAAGGCCAAACGACTCTACTTTGGTCTAAGTCATTGTTCCTGAAGCCTTGTGGTTTGTTCAGGTGCAACCTTGTGAAGCTCACTTGTTCTTTTTTTCTTTTTAGACAGAAGTTTCTCCTGCACCTTCCCAAGCAAACGTACTTGTTCGGTCTTCTTCTAATTGTGCTGTCATGGACTTTAAAATGTAAGATGCTCAGTGAGGCCTTATGGACTGAGATGTAGCTCTTGGCTTTTTTTTTTCATCTTTCTGAGCATTGCACGGTCTTGCCTTGGGGTGAATGTGCTGGGCGTCCACTCCTGAGAAGATGCAAGTCTTGAATGCTTTTTACTTGGGAATCATCTCTCACTTATTGAACTCCAAATTGTTTGGAAATGCTTTTATAATCCCTCTCCAGATTGATGTGAAGCAGCAATCGCCTCTCCAAGACCAGTGCTTAACACACAACTGAATTCTCCAGATCAGCACATTGCTAAAACCCCAGCTTTTATAGAGGTCTGCACACCTGCTGATGATGAGTTAATTAAGGGTTGGTGATTATCATCATCTGGCTGCAACTTACCCTCTTAAATCCTGTGGAAGCAGTAAGGGGGTACTTAGTATTGCCTGCATGTTTTTGTCTGAGGTTGTATTTGCCTAATACTAAGACCTGCTACAATCAGATTATTTTTATGAGGTTTATCCGCAAAAACACTCAGACATAAAAGACTGTATGACTGCATTTATTCAACTTTTGTTTCTCTTATAGATATTATCCTTTTTGGCACTGAATCCATTCCATACAGGTTTCATCACCTCATCAAACATGCAGTCATGCCCTGATTCTCCAGACACATCTGGAAGAGATCTCGCTCTCTTCCTCACGTCACTCAGCCTGACAGCAGGCCAGGAAGGGCGGCTTTTCATCTCCCAATTAAACCCGATTAGAAACAGCATAATTGTGTTTGATCGTTAAGCGTCGCCGTGACACAGGGGGAGTCGGCGACATTTCAGTTCACAGGCTCTCGATAAGCGAGTGGCCCTACGGGACCAATTAGATCGATATTTAACACGCGGCTCGCTCTTCTCCGGCGCTGCCTGTGGAGTGGAAGGTTATGAGTTCAGATCCCACAGCTGCCTCGGAGACACCGTCGTGCCGGTGTGTGCGAGACCTGAGTGGATCGTGTTGTGACAGCTCTGTGCTGGGGTCAGGGTACGTATACGTATAATATGCCCAGGGGGAAGAGCCGAGGCAACTTGAAGGTTTTTACTTTTATTTAATCTTTTTCACATAGACATAAATCTTTTGAATATTTATATGCCATGGATTAACCCGTTACCTCACCCTTCTGCCCCCGTGTGGTCTCACAAAGTTATTACACCAGACTATGTCAAACAGTAGTCTAAACTCCTACAATGTAAAACATTTAGCAAACACAAATTAATATTGTTTTAAACCAGCATCTCAACATCTCAAAGACGCTTTGAGGACCTACAGTAATGTCCTGATAAATAACCAACAGCTGTGGCCAAACATTTTGCGAGTGATACAAATATGATTTTTTTACCAAGTTTGCTGCTTCAGTGTTTTTTGTCAGATGTTACTCTGGTATACTGAAGTATAATTACAAGCATTTCATAAGTGTTAAAGGTTTTTATTGAAATGACATTAAGTTTAGGCAAAGAGTCAATATTTGCAGTGTTGACCTTCTTTTTCAAGACTCTGCAATTCGCCTTGGCATGCTGTCAATCAACATCTGGACCACATCCTGACTGATGGCGCAGCCCATTCTTGCATAATCAATGCTTGGAGTTTGTGGGTTTTTGTTTGTCCACCTGTTTCTTGAGGATTGACCACAAGTTTTAAATGGGATCAAGGAGTTTTCTGGGGAGTTTTTTGGCCCATGAAACCAAAATTGTGATGTTTTCTTCCTGGAGCCACCTAGTTATCACTTTTGCCTCATGGCAACGAGCTCCATCATGCTGGAAAAGGCATTGTTTATCACCAAACTGTTTTTGGATGGTTGGGAGAAGTTGCTCTCTGAGGATGTTTTTGTACCGTTCTTTATTCATGGCCGAGTTCTTAGGCAAAATTCTGAGTGAACCCACTCCGTTGGCTGAGAAGCAACAACACACATGAACTCTCAGTCTCAGGATGCTTCACTGTTGGCGTGACACAGGACTGATGGTAGCGCTCACCTCGTGTCCTCTGAACAGGCCAGTTCAATCCCTGAACCTTTTGCAGAATATTAGTCTCTCCCTGATGTTTTGTATCTCGACACAGCTTGGTGATATTACCAGACATTGCCTCTGGAAAGCTTGGATTTATTTTTTGAGACATGGACGAATGTTGATGGAGGTGGGTAGTAAAACTGTAGCGTTTGTATATTTACAGTATATTTATTATATTAATTGTATTTTGTATTTTTGTTGGCCTTTTAGCTCTTGAAGCAAAGGTCGGACACACAACCACACGCACACATACACATATATATATATATATAGAAAATCCCCAACTTATAAACAATCGAGTTACAAATTTCCGCAGATACGAACGGACCGCAGATCTACGAACATTCGATGATGATAGAAAAATTCCTGTAAAGCTGTTCCGAGATCACAGTCCAATAATCTCTGAGACAAAACGGCGTCCATTTAAGCGCGCAGTAAACACCACGTAGCGTTGTCTTCTTGGGGCTGCCTTTAAACAAGGTCAGCTGACCCCACCGCCTCACTGTTATTCCCCTCGCGATTTGGAGGCGCAGTCTCACGGGACTATAATGCGGAACCAAAACACCAAACCTGTGTGTATTTTTTTTTTTTTTGTGAGCAGCTTTACGAAATGAAGAGAAAATTATGGAAATGTGTATGAGCGAGAAAAATTTATATAGATCATAATGATCTGATTACGGTGATTACGGATCTGCTGACGGTGTCAAGGGAAAAGCAATAGGAAGAAACCTTGAGAGAAACCAGACTCAACAGGGAACCCATCCTCATTTGGGTGATAATGGATAACGGGATTGATCTGCAGTCATACTGTGTGTTAGGTGGCTGGAAGCTCAGTATAACAGAAGGTGCAGAAGACAGAATGGGGGTCTAGATCACTGAGATCTCAGGAGCAGCATGTGTAGCTCCAAACCATCATGAAGCAGAATCCAGCTGGAGGTGGTCCTGCTCTGGATGCCTCAGGATCCTCGTAGGTTTGGCCTCTGTATGGTTGAAAAGAATTAGCGTAGCTGCTGTTCATTATATTAGCAGCACTAGATGAGAGTGTGCATGTAGATGTACAGGAGTAAGAGGTTATGGGATGGATTATGTGTAGGCCAGGCTAAAGAAATGTGTCTTGAGTCTCCTTTTAAACTGGTAGACTGTGTCTGACCGCCCGAACACTATCAGGAAGGCTGTTCCAAAGCTTAGGAGTTAAATATGAAAACGCTCTACCCCCTTTCGTGGACTTTGATATTCTGGGAAACTACCAGAAATCCAGAGTTTTATGATCTTAAGGAGCACTGCGGATTGTAATGTGTCAGAAGACTGGCTAGATACGATGGAGCTAAACCATTTAGAGCCTTGTACGTAAGTAATGCTAGTTTGTAATTAATACTTAACATCCAGCCAGTGCAGGGATGATAGTATTGGGGTTATATGAACATATTTTCTTGATCTAGTGAGAACCCTGGCGGCTGCATTTTGGACTAACTGTAGCTTGTTTATTGAGGATGCAGGACAACCACCTAGTAATGCATTATAATAGTCTAGTCTGGAGGTCATGAATGCATGAACTAGCTTTTCTGCATCAGATACGGATAAGATGTTTCTACGCTTGGCAATAAAAGGTTTATTAACAAAATAAACAGTGGCGGCCGGTCAATAAGGGGCACTGGGGCGCCGCCCCCTTAAAGTTAGGCAGAGAAGAACGCTACTTTAATATATAATTATATGTGGGGCACTGTGCGCCCCGAACCCGCCCACTTTTGTTCTTAGCGAATCAATATTGTATTTAAATATTTGGGCTCATGTGATTGGACCATTCAACGAGTCTTATTAACGGTTAGCAGACTGTTAGTTAATGTATTGAATAGTGATTGACAGCTAAATATAAGAGAAAATTCATTTGCTAAAATACCCCTTCGCAAGGCGATCAGACGAAGAAAGAAAAAAAGTTAAAGAGCTTGGACCAGATCGACCTGATCTTCTAATTAAGCAGCAGTCACGTGATCACGGCCGAGCTTACACTCAGTGCTTTACAGGCAATTATTAAAAGTTTAATTTTAATTTTGTTTGTGCTCCCCCCCCAAAAAATTTTTTGCACCAGCCGGCACTGAAAGTAAAGTTACATTTTTCGCACTGAAAGATTGGAAACGTAATAACTACGCGAAAATTGTAAAAACGGAGTAAATCGCAAACTAACGGGCACCTCCAGGAACAGGTCTCGTGTATATACACGCGTGTGTCTCTGACCTTTGCTATATATATATATATATATATATATATATATATATATATATATTTATACATATTAGTAATGAAAGATGGTTGAAAACACAATTGCATGAAATGATGCTTGTTTCTTGTTTTCGGACGCCAGGCCGAGGTGTTTGATGGTTTTACTATTTAAGTTTGACGTCTTATTTGGAGCTGGCTTGTTAAACTAGCCGTGCTGACGTGCTGACGGGACGTCCCTGAAATACAGCTAACGGCGTGTCTAGACTACAGATGAGACCGAGATTTTTTCTTCTCTGGTGTTTCGGTGCTGAGTCGGCATAGCAGCAGTGTGTGTGCGTGTGTGTGGTGTGTGTGAGAATGGTCTCTGGTGTGACCTTTGTCTAGGAGTAGAGTATAATTGCATGTGTGTGTATGGTTGTGTGTGTGTGTTGATCGGTTGCAAAAGCTCAGCGTCAGATCCATGACATGGAGTTTACGGCGCCGCTCGGGTTCGTGGAGAGGAGACTGACAGGGAGTGAGAGAAACGACCCGTCGCAGTGTTGCGCTTACTTTTTCACCATGATTTATCAAGAGCAAAGTGCATCTCCTGCGTGATGTGTGTGTGTGTGTGTGTGTGTGTAGCACAGCTGCCTTTATGCTCACACTCGAAGTTATTAATCAGAGATGAGCGAGGCTGTGGAAGACACACTGATGGGCTCGATCCATCAGAGAGAGAGAGAGAGAGAGTGACAAAGACGGAGAGAAGCTTTTATAGATGAAGAGAGAAAGACAATAAGACGAGCTCGGCTCGAGGGAACGCTTAACTATATGCAGATACGTCTTTATAATGAACATCTGCACGTCATCGTTCAGAAAAATCCCCCTCGTCTCGCACGCCGAATTGTTTGTCGAGTAGACGCGAAAGCCGTCATTCATCTCCCGAGTCGTTTTAATTCCGTCACCGCGTCTTCGATCTCTTTCAATCATGTTAAGGGAAAAAAAAAATACAACAAAACAACAACGCCTGAGCTCTATATCTATCCAAATATGAGGCCGCAAAGCGCCTGTCGTTATTTAATATTGCACAGGAATCGTGGGAGCTATTATTATTGATTCATGGCTGCCTCATGTGCGGTTCACGTCACATGACATCTTTTTTTTTTCACGTCTACATTTCCATGTGTTATTACTTTCACTTTATTTATTTATTAAACTCTAAAGTCTAGTGCACTAACGCTGATCATAAATCATGACTGCTGAGCAAGGAGACTTTTAGACGCTCAGATTTTCTGATGTTAGCAACCTACAGTCCGCTCGTCCTAAATCTCCCCGACGTTTACACTTATTTATTTTATATTCATTGATTCGCCAGATGTTTCTTTTTTTCTATTTCTAGGTTGTTGTTTTTTTCAATCCCAGCACAGAGCCTGGGCAGCACTGGGTTAACACTCGCTCAAGGATAAAACAGTTTCTTGATTAAAAATGTACACTGAGAAAATAAATCAGAACCACGCGGCTGCATAAAGTTCTGGAGATAAATTATGAATCGATATGTTTAATGTTGGTGGAAGTTAAAGCAAAAACAAGTACGACGATTACAGTACTTTAACACTCATCAGTTATGCTTTGTTCAAATATAAAACACACCAACTAATAACGTGTAGCTGTCATACGCTTTTTCTTTTAAATGTTCAGATGTTATGGTTACTGATTTCGTTGGCACCGATGGAAACATAATTTCAAGCCAAATCTTTAGTCATGTGACGATAAACAGCATAACGTTTCCTTGTTTCAGAAAGGTCAGATTATTGATTATCCTGTGGCAAGCAAAGAAAACATGCAAGCAGATTAATACATTAACTGGATTCGATTCAAGAGCCGTTGGACACATGGACGACCTTGAACTCACAGGACTGGAACTAAACAGCTGTGTATCCATAAGAAAATCCTTCATTTTGCTAGAGACTGGAGACTTTGTAGCGATGGAAAAATGTCTGATGAGTCCAGATTGATCCTATTCCAGGGCGAAGGACGTGTCAGGGTAAGAAGTGAAGCACATGATGCGATCATACATAGTGTCCACTGTACCAGCCTCTGGAGACAGGATTATGATCTGGAGATGCTTCAGTCGCTCAGGTCTAGAATCAGCAACGTTATGTGACAATAAAATTAAGTCAGCTGACGACCTGAATGTACTGAATCACCAGGTTATCACATCTGTGGAGAGTTTCTTCCTTGATGAAACAGGCATATTCCCGGACTCAGATTGTAAAAGAGCCTGAGGAATCATTTTCACATATGAACTGTCCACCACGTTGTGCGCCGTAATCATAAAGCCAGCCAAGCAAAATGTTCTAATGTACTAGCTCACACACCACTGGGAGCGGCGTCACACACTAACACTATCCGTTTCTTCTGCTCGCTTGAGCTCACAGACGCTAGTGATGGGTCGCTCATGAACGATTCGTTCTTTTTGAACGAGTCTTTAACGTGACTCAGGAGAACGAGTCGTCTCGGAGAGTGATTCGTTCATTTTCTACTGGCATCGCAAAACCTACGTTAGTTATGTACAGGAAACAGAAATGGGTCATTACCTTCTAGTCTTTGGTCTGAAACGTTCGTTCTTTTGACACGTGACTCCCATAGATGCTATGCAGTGCAATAGATTCAAAAGAACGAACGACTCGGACCAGACGATATGAGAGGTGAGCTACTCATTCTGTTCATCATAATATGTCCTTAGCTGCATTGTAATATTTTCATTACTGGAACTATAGCCAAAATGTGTGTATGTAGACGTGTTGGGGGTGTGTTCATTGAAAATGTAACATTTAATTTTATTTCTGATCAAAAGAACGAAATGAACTAAATGACCCAAAAAAGGTTCGTTCATTTTGATGAACGAGATTCAAAGAACCGAGTCACTAAAATGATTCAAACTTCCCCTCACTAACAGACGCATGGTTGGCTAGAGCCGAGATTGATCCCCGCCTCCCTCCAATCCCTCCCCTCTGAGAGAGCTCGGCCAATCAGCTCTCTCTAGGCTGCGGGAGGCCACGACATCACCCGGGATTCGAACTTCAGATCTCCAGATGAGAAACTGACCGGAGTTAATTGATTGTCAGAAGATTTTATTAGTCCTGTTAAAGCATGAGTAGTTTTTGAAACGCAGTTCTTTCATGTTGGAACATAGATTTTTTTTTTTTTTTTTTCTGGCTGGGTTTGTTTTTGTATAAAGCATTTTTGTGGCACAAAGCCAGATTGCTGGAACAAGATAAAAGGAAACCTCAGAACGTTATTAAGTAGAAGAGGTTTTCTTCTATTTTTTTGCGTCAAACAGTAAATTGGAGTTAATTACAGGTAGGAATTAAAAGCTGCTGGTGGGGAAGTAAAGAACAGTCAGACCAGACAGCACTGTGACGTACAGTAGGAATCGTCAGGGACGATGATTTGGACGTGTTGCTTTGTTTCTACAGCGTTTGCATAGATTTAAGAAAAGTTCAATTCAAACACTGCTCGTCACGGTTTGTCAGCGTGAACAAGCGATCGTCTGTTGCTTTTCAGTGTGAACTGGTCTGCGTTAACGCGCTCCCCCTTTTTCATCAGAGGTCTGAAACCTCTGGAACGTTTCCTTATTAACATGTTTATTCTGATTATTGGAGGCTGTCAGACGGCGTCGTCTCCCAGAATCGCCTTGAAACCTTTTCGTACTCCTCCAGCTAAAAACGGTTTTCCGTCTAAGAGTTAGCGCGGCAGCTAACCTCCTTCTGTCACAGGCAGACAGGGAAGATTAACTATACGAGAGTCTTGTCTATTCCCAGATGGACCGGGTCTATCAGACGCGGCAGCGAGTGAGCCGAGGCAACCGGACAGACGAGGCTGAAAAGCTGGAGAGCTGCATCCGGGCCTCCAATAATCCAGTTATCTGTCTCTCTGAAGCTTAACACACTCCTGACCTCAAGGCGAAAACGCTAAGCTGCTTCTCCATCCTTTCCCACTCACTCGCTCTTGCTTCTCTCTCTCTATCTCTCTGAGGTTTTCATCGCAGCTCTCCACTTTCTCCTCTGTCTCCTGTTTATATCCCGTTTTTTTTGTTTTGTTTTGGCTCTTAAAAAACAAACCAAAAAAAAAAAAATGGTGGCTTCTTTTTCTTCCGCGTCTCAGCTTAAACCACCGCCACGTGACATTTTCCCTCAGACGCTGCGTTTTCTTTTCGTCCCCGTCGAAGTCTTCCTCCTCTGCATCTTCCACATACATAAATAAGAAATCTTTTCTGATCTGCGAACAAAGATGCAAAGGAGCGCGTTTCCCCTCACTCAACTTAATAAAGTTTTAGGGAGTTCTTGCGGGGTTTTTTTTTTTCTCTTTTTTTCTTCCTCGGCAGTAAATGTGCCGTCGCACAAAGCAATTTATTAAGAAGACAATGAGGCGTACAGGAGGCCATTACTCTCTCTGTCGAAACCTCATGTGGAAAGCAAACACACAAACTGCGAGTGCATATTTTTTATGTTTGGGGCGTGACGCTGTAAAAACGGCACGCTGAGACTGACAGATTTATGCGCGCTTGTTAATCTGAAGCTCTCGGGACGCTGGCAGGACGTCCGCATTGGTATTCAGCGTGCCAGGGCTTCATAATGGGATAATTGGCAGGCTCTCAACTCGATCTGCTGATGGGTCAGAATCTGGATCAAAGTCCACGAGCCACCATTTGCAATGCTGATTTTTTATTTTTTTTTTTCCAAAGAGTAATTGTGCTTAGAAGAGGACAGTGCTAAACGAGGAGCTTTGGAGCTGCTCTACAGAGCCTTTTATGTGAGTAAAAGCCACACACTGAGAGATTATATGGCTCTCCAGATTCGATTGGCCTCCGCTATTGACTCACGCGAACTTGGACGACTGGAGAGATAACCTCTGACCTTTGGACCCCCACGCGACATGAGGCGTAATGGCTGTGAGGATGTGAGCGCGGCTTGAAAGGCAGCGACTTCACCACTTTAAGGCTAACTGGCCGGTTCAAAAGTGTCTCCGGGAAAGGATCCGCTTAAAATTGGGCTCGTTATGTCCTCATTAGGGCGCAGGGTGAGACTAGGTGATCCGAACTCAGCGTTACTACGCGGCCTGAAAGAGAGACGAGCACTAGTATCCGTGTTCCAAATTGATAATAACTGGCTCCCTTAGCATTTTAATTGAAGCCAGTCTACCCTGAAGTGCGCAGCGGAAGAAACAGTGGCGCAGATAAGAATCGGCGAGATTCTCCATCTTAATTAGACTCGCTCTCCGAATTCAATCCGTGTGCATCAGCTTTCACACAGTAAAGCCGCCGCACCATACGGGCACATCCATCTGCCCTTCCAGAGCGTGGTTCTTCCAGCACATTAGCTTCATATACGTTTCTCCAGCATCCGTCGAGAGTGAGCGCGCTACCAGCACGAGTCAGGGATCGAGTGACGTTCAAGTGGACTTTAATTCCTTTTGGGTGTGAAGTTTTTGCTCTGTTGGAGAATTGTGCATGTGTATGTGTGCACGCTTGTGTGCTTAGGCACTACATTGGATACTAATGTGATGCAAGAGTGTAACAAAAGGTCAGGGATGTTAAAGGGACTGCTTTTTTCCTCACTCATACAGTTAAAAATAAAAACACAGTAGTATCCTTATTATTTAAAACACCATGGCAGGTACTAAAGGCAGGTACTAAAGATGATTGATTGACCACTAACGCCTGTGCAAAAGCATAAAACGTTCAATGTTTTTGTTGTAATTGCATTAAACAACTCTTTTTCTACTTCTTTTTTTTTTTTTTTTACCAGTAGAGGTCTTAGACATGATATAGAAATGAAAATCTTTTACCATAACCATTTAAAGCAACTTTATTTTAAAAAAATGAAATTATCAGATACTCTAGATTCAATACATATTAAGTAAATGCACTATCTCAAAATATTAGAATATTTCAGTTTGATTGCGAGTATAAATACTCAAAGTGTATCTTGTGTATCATAGTGGTTTGCAGAGGTGGAAAGAGTAATAAAATTTTGTACTTAAGTAAAAGTACTGTTACTTTAGTGAATTTTTACTGAAGTACAA
>JAQMYJ010000008.1:24167293-24181364 GCA_030014305.1 Clarias laeviceps | reverse complement strand
TTGGACAACACTCAGTGTGAACAAGGACACACACACACACACACACACACACACACACACACAGAGAGAGAGAGAGTGTGTCTTGGGCTCTTTGTGATTGGTGAATTACTCACGTTTGTGAACACTGGGTGTGTCCAGGCTCCGGGAACTGTGGGTGGCATTCAGGCTCGGCTGCAGACACGCCAGCATGGTGGCTCACACACACACACACACACACACACACACACACACACACACACACCTGTGTGCAGACAGGCAGCACTGACCGCTTACTCATAAATCAAATTTTATTGGACTTTCGTGAGCCCGCGTCCCACAGAACCCTCCATCATGAAGCAGTGATTAATGTCACACACTCGACCTGTTCAAAACACAACGCAGTGCTGTCTGCTCCTCAAACACTCTCACTGTGATGGACAGACTGATGGACAGAGAGATAGACCAGGGTGTCAGATAGATTGTAAGATAGATAGATAAATAGACAGATATATAGATATGAGACAAGGAAGATAAAAGAAAGACAGACAGACAAAGACTGACAGACAGAAATTTAGAAAGACAGACAGACAGATAGATAGATAGATAGATAGATAGATAGATAGACAGATAGATAGATAGACAGACAGATAGATAGATAGATAGATAGACAGATAGATAGATATGAGACATGGAAGAGAAAAGAAAGACAGACAGATAGACATGAGAGAAGGAAGATAATAGAAAGACACAGAAAGATAGATAGACAGACAAATCGAGATAGAGAAGAATGACAGACAGACACAAGTATAGCAAGACAGAAAGACAGAGATAGATAGATAGATAGATAGATAGATAGATAGATAGATAGATAGATATGAGACAAGAAAGAGAAAAGACAGACAGATAGATATGAAACAAGGAAGATAAAAGAAAGACAGACAGACAAAGATAGAAGACAGACAGATAGACAGACAAATAAGAGATAGAAAAGACTGACAGACAGATAGACAGAAATATGGAAAGACAGTCAGATAGATAGATAGAAATGAGACAGCAACAGGAGAGAGGGAAGATTAAATAAATAAAGAAAGACATAGATAGACAAATAGAGACAGATGGATAGACCAATAGACGAAAAGCTAGATTGACCAGTAGAACGAAAGATAGACAGATAACAGGCAGACAGACAGTGTATCCATCCACCCATAGTGGTCGGTGTTGAACTTCCCTTTATCTGTTTCTTCTTTATTTGTCTACCTGTTTGTCAACTCATCCTTCCCTCCATCACTCTCCCTCACTCTCTCTCAGGATGTGAATAAACTTCTGGCAGTACTGTTCCCAGGTCTGTGTTAAAGTGTGTCTCGTCCCCACGTGCCGCCTTGTGTACAGGAGATCCCGTTCTATCACATCTGGAGCGGCACACAGCGGAGTCTGCATTGCGCCTTCACGCTGGAGCGGATGAGCGTGAGCACGTGCGAGCTCTCCTGCACGCTGTGTGTGTGGCAGGTGGAGGGCGAAGGCCAGAGCTTCAGCCTCGACTTCAACATCTCCAAGGTAACGCAGCTGGCCGTTTACACCCGCGGCGCATCGCTCAGCGCTGGCACCGAACCCCACTCGTTAGCTACACGGAGCTAACGGAGTGCTCCACCAAAGCGCGTGTCTCCAAAAATACCTCCACGACGCGCGGTCAGTAACGAGTCCCCCGAGACCCGAGACTTCAATCTGAATCCATTTCAGCTGACTCACTGACACTGGCATTATAGTTAGGAATGATAGATACTGTAGTTATAGGTTCACAGGGAAAAAATAAATAAATAAATAGAAACTTGGATTACATGTGCAGTTGCCATAGAAACATGTGCTATATAAACAGTTATTTAGAGCAGAAGGGTTATGATTATAAAGCGTGACAAAAAACGGAGCGGAGTTATGTGTGGCATCCACCTCATGAAAATGTATAAAGCTCTCTAGCGGTAAAGAAACCTCTTCAGCTCTTTCTTATATAAAAAAAAAAAAGGCTAATCTAGGACAAACGTCTTTTCTGCGATGATCCAGAGATAATGTCTTCTCAATGATATTTGCTAACTGCTTCCAAATTATGCTAGTTCCTCAGGGTTTAAAATTACAGCAAATATAAATAAGGGTTATTTCCTGAAGAATTGACCACGGTCAAGGATATTAGGAATATACAGTAGGTTATTAGCCTGGAAGCCATTAGCTAGCTAGCTAAGCTATAGCTGTTCAGGATGCTAATTCAGTTCTTGATCACTGAAGCACTAGGTGTAGATTTAGCTACAGGCTGGAACTTGTCCGTTGCAGTTTTCTCTCTTTCTGGGGTGCCATTACTTTTGGAAACCGAAAGCTCACATTGTGTATGATCTGTTTTGTGGTGCAGGACACCAGGCCACTCGATGCTGACCTCCTGCTGATGGATAAGAGCAGCCCGGCACTGGCCGGCCCGAGCGCCTTTCAGATCCCCTACCTCATCCGGCAGAAGATCTGCAGCAGTCTGGATGCGCCGTGTCCCAACGGAGCCGACTGGAGACTCCTCGCCCAGAGACTCAAACTCGACAGGTATGACACTGTCTCCCAGGTGTGAGAGACTTTTTATCACATAACACATTCTAGTTTTCACAGTATATCTCCGAGGTCATTTCCGAGGACACTGGACCCCAAAGTCTGGTTCATTTTGATCAGTGAGAACATAATCGTTCCGCATCCAGGCACCATGCTCGAGTCCGCTTGAAAGGTGGATTTAAGAAAGATGCAGCATACTCAGGCATATATCGAATCAGATATGGAAGCCAGTTGTACCTGAGAATGGAAATAGATTGCAGGTTAGATGCAACATCATCAGTGCCGTCTGTCCTACAAAGTTCAGGTTGACATTTTCGTTAAATCTTGCCACAAAGTCTCTTAAGATCCATTCGTTTATTCATTCATTCATCTTCTATACCACTTATCCTGTGTATAGGGTCACAGAGGCCTGGAGTCTATCCCAGGAGACCTTGGGCAAAAGGCGGGGTAGACCCTGGACAGGGTGCCAAACCATTGCAGGGCATGCGCACACAAACACACACTACAGCCAATTTGGGAACACCAGTTAGCCAAATCTGCATGTCTTTGGACTGTGGGAGGAAACCGGAGGAAACCCACCAAGCACGGGTTGGTTGTGTGTTGAAATCAGCGGACTTGGAACGCGAAACGTAATCCTAAGTTACCAGCAGCTGATTTAGTGCAGTTGCAACCCAAGACATGTGACAACTTTCTGGCTGGGTCAAACATTTTAATCTAGAAAGCTCGTCTAAAAGACACCAACAACAGGAGGACGGTACGGAAATGCGCAACTTGCAGCCGTTAGCAGATTCAGCTGAGATTTAACTGGGATCTCATACAGTGTGACAAGTAATAACCTTTTAAAAAAACATCCGTCATTAGAGACGCGTTTAGTTTTATTACACAGAGTGCGCAGCATATTGAACGCAGGCTGAATCCACAGGCAGTGATTTAATTAGACTCCTAGTTAACTTCCTCTAGCTAATGAAGCATAATACATAGACTTTATTTGTCCAATCAGCTTTACCTGGTCCAATTAATTACCCGTCTGAAGTGGCAGCGCTTCGCTTCAATTAGAATGCGCAAAACAATCCATTGTCATTTGCTGTCTTGACACGCAAACGTTCCAGACATAATCTGTATTAAACGTGTTTAGGAGTGAAAATCCAGGCTCTGCTCCCCCCCTTCAAGAACAAATGCTTGCTGGAAACAACACTTTAATCCCCTTAGGTATTTAGTGAACACAGAAAGGGCACCGGATCGAACTTGGGCTCGGCAGCAGAGGTGAGGTGTTTCCCTCCAGGATGGACCAACAAGAGCCTGAGCTTTGTTGTCATTGAACCTCTTTGATCTGAAAGGTTCGGGCCGGTCAATAGGAAAGGTCACGGCTACCTGAATATCAGCACGGCGACCAAGTCGGAGCTCGCGCTAAACTATTCATCAAACAAGCTTTTAAAGCGACAGGATGAGAAATTCAGTTAAACTATGTGCAGTTAACATGGAAGTAAAATACTCGGTTAGTCATTAAAACGGCATCGTTTTTTCCGTACAACAAACGGTCAAAGATCTGCGTGTCATTTGCATCTCAGCTGCGTCGAAAAAACCATCCGTCCTACTTACGATTGTTTTTAGCTCTGAAAGGGTCCTCGTTTTAAACAGATAAATATTTATCCATCACATTTCCGAGCTGGATTTTAACTGGGTAAACATTCACACAGGGTTTTTTTTGTTCCCCCCCCCCCCCCAGCCAGCTTTCACGCTGATGTACTCGCTCCCTTCTGGTGAGCTTGAGGCAATTTATTACGCAAACACCAACTACTCCACCTCAACCAGGCATAAAATCTGTTACTTAGTCGTTTGCTTTCCATTTCGATTTTATGTGCAGTTTCCCTTCAAACATAAAAAATCTATGCTCGGTTCATTTCGAGTGACAAGGTGAAATAAAATCCGAATGCAAAAAAAAGGGGGACGTTTTAACAGTAGCCCATTCGCTCCATCTCTTTTTCTTTTCTTTTCTTCCTTTTTCGCTTTTAAACACTCCGACTGCGCGCATCTGGTCGAGTGCAAATGTATACATACCCTGAGGACAAAAACATAGATAAAGAAATGTTATTTATAGCAACAAGACTGTTTTTCCCCTTACAGATTGCTGCTTCATTATCACTAGTAAGAAATATGCCAATACAGTGTGTTAGGATGAATAAATCAAAACGTCAGAAATAAATTGAAAAGATTTGCTTCTTTACTTTCCTGTGAACCCATTGTTCCAGATTCTTCCTTGGATATTATCCCAAAAAAAAAAAAAAAATTTTTTTCCAAAATAATTTCCTAACCTGGTCACATTTAGACATATATTTTGCTCTGACCCAGCTTCCTCCCATCACACAACCAGGTGAAGGCATGCTTCCTCTGAGACATTTGAGGCCTTTAAACAAAAAAAAAATTAACAACGAAAAGAAGGTAGCATAATCCGTAATTTTGCTCTCGTTGACTTGGATGTAAGCACCACACTGCAGAACCAAACACCCAGGGGGTGGAGTCGGACCTGATCCAGATCCTCCTACCAGGGTGCAGTAGAACCAATAGTCCAAGGGTTGGAGTCAGCCCCAATCAAGTCCCAGGGTGTGGAGTCAGACCTGTTCCAAATCCTCGTACAAGCGCGAGAGTCAAACCAAAAGCTTAGGGGCTGGAGTCTGACAAGAACCAGGTCATCCTACAAGGGCGGAGTCAAACCAAAAGACCAGGGGGTTGAATCAGACCCGATCCAGACCTTCATGCCAAGGCAAATTTGAACCAAATGTGCAGGGGGTAGAGTCAGACCTGATCCGCCTGGGTAGATTCAAGTCAAATGCCCAGTGGGACCTGATCCAGATCCTCTTACTAGGGCACAGTAGAACCAATAGTCCAAGGGTTGGAGTCAGCCCCAATCAAGGGCCTCCTACCAGGTAACAGTCAAACCAAATTTCCAGAGGGTGGAGTCAGACCTTACAATGGTTCTCCTACAAGGGCAGAGTCAAACCAAAGGCCCAGGGGGTGGAGTTAGACTGTTCCAAGTTCTCCTACAAGGGCAGAGTCAAACCAAATGTCTAGGAGGTGGAGTCAGACCTGATCCAGAACATCATGCCTGGGCGGATTCAAGTCAAATGCCCAGTGGGGTGGAGTCAGACCTGATCCAGATCCTCCTACAGTACCTGGGGAGATTAAAAAAAAAAACACCTGGGGTGAAATCTGACCTGATAAGGGCAGAGTTGAACCAGGGGGTGGAGATAACCTGTGTGTTTACAACTGGATTGTATATTTTATATGTTAGCATTAAGCTTATAGGAGGAGTTGGATCAATTCCAGCTCCGTGTACTGGACTCTTGTTTCTATTAGGGGTGGCTGTGGCATCTGCAGGGTTCATTTCTATTTCATAAATCAAGACGCCTCTATTTTGACCTCTGGGAACAAACTTTTGCACTTCCACTAGAAAGTGAATAATGAAACTACATTGCTAAGTTATGCTAACACCAGTGCTAAGTACATAACTGCTCCTGTTAATACTGTAATGAGTGTGTTCTGAAACCTTGCTTCTGTCTCCCTTTACGCAGACACATGAGCTTCTTCGCATCCAAAGTGAGTCCGACGTCAACCATCCTGGACCTTTGGGAAGCTCAGCACTTTCACAGCGGCAACCTGAACCAGCTCGCCGCCATCATGGCCGAGATCGGCAAACAGGAGGCCATGATATTCCTGGTGTCCGACGGAGAGTGCTAACACACTTACACAATCACACACACGCAAACACACACATATATACACACATATATACACAAACAAAGCCAGGAAAGAAGCCTCCGAAATGCAGGAGGTCGAAAAAAGGTTTACTAGAACCTGGAAGGACTATTCGAACAGGGTTTAGCCACCAATATGGTGTGCGGTGACTATAAATACACACATGCAACGTACATTTACATCCAGCAACGATGTATAAAACACTCACAGATGTTGGTCCGGCCCTGTCACACATCACCCTTTTTTTATTTATCGCTGTGTTAGCTACACTTTTATCTGATTAAACGAACAAAGGAATTGAAATAAGTGCGGGATTTTTACAAAGGCAATTCGAAAGTTTGGACAAAATGAGGACGGGGTGGACAAATCAGTAGTGAGGACACCCAGGAGAAGTGGATTTTGTGTTCAACTTATTTGATGTTTTTTTTTTTTTTTTTACTTGTAGTTGTGAGGACACAAACAACCAGGAAAAGAAAATGAACCCGTACTTCATATTGATGTTCATAAAAAGTTTTTTAATTGCGATTTAGCTAAACTGAAACTTGAACGCACCTCGACCTTATACTGATACTTGTTCCGGATCTCAAAAACAAATGATATGTCACTTCGCAGGTAAACATACGGGGAGAAATGAAACATGCTAGTCAAAGTCGGATAATCAAATGTTCACGTGATCTGAAGACAAACGTGACAAACTAGAGCATCCATCGCGTTATTTTTCAGCCTTACTCAGTTTCCTGGGAACCACAACATCAGCCTGGAAAGCACGATTTTTTTATTCTTCCTGCATAAACAAATCAGATAAAATTGCAGTTACAATTTTTTCCCCCGTGTTGCAATTGAGATGCTTGTTTACTTTTTTGCGTATTGTGCAAAAAGTGTGGCATTCAGCAATATGCAAACGCATAAACATGTTGTGGGAAGCCACGCTCGAAAGTTTCTTTGCCGGGGGTGTAAATGAGATTTTCTGTTCACACCTGGTGAAATTTCTATACCGTTAATGCGAGAGTTGGGAAGTTGAGAGTGGTGCGAAAGGGAGGGTTGAAGGCAGCCGTGCTGCTTTAACACAATGTGTGACTGTCACTCAAACAGGAGAAATAAATAGCAAAGAATAAAAAAAATAAATGAATGATATCAGTTGTTAGAACCTGACTAAACGGATCAAACTGAGAGAAGCAGGGTTTTTTTTTTTCCTCTTGTGCAAATCCTCAGCTTTTCTTGTCCCTTTCACACAGTTCAGGCACTGCTCTCTCCAAAGCCATAACTATAAAAATCAAACAAAAAATATCGCTTGGGCGCAAACTAATACGTTCCAAGATGTTGCTGATAAGGAGGAAAAAGTTCAACAAATAACACTAATAAATTTTTCAGGGAGTTTTATTTTTATTTTTTTTTTATTCATGATGACATTGAATTTGATCATTTTTCTCTTCAAATCTATTATATAATGCAATACTATTTTTGGTTTAAAATTGATTTTTAGAAATTTTATCTAAATGAGTGTTGATCATATTGGTTAGAAAAAAATGAATGAATAAAACTAGGGTACGTTTAGGGTGTGTTTTAAATTCCCGAACTGATTTGAAATTCTCCATGAGACAAAAAAAACAAACAAAAACAAAAAGCGAACTGGGAAACTTCATTAAGAATCGTAAAGCCATGTAGCATCCAAAAAAAACTTAACAAAAACAAAACAAAAACAAAGAAAAGTTGGGAATAAAACAACAACAACAACAACCATGTAATAAATATTTGTCACATGATCAAATTACAGTGATATCCTGAGTGTTATCAGGGTGGACGTTCTCTCCCCAGGCTGCTTACACACTTTCTAAAAACTTGCCATTTGGCGCGCTCATATTGGCTAACTAACTAGTCTAGCTTACTTGATGGATTAAATTTATTATAATCCAATACTCTATATTTGTAAAGTTCCAGACACACGACAGACCAATTGTTATGTTTAATTGCACCGCATCATTACAGTATCAGAATTAATATCTACTTATTTGCGAACAAGACTAGTTAACCACTAGTTTCACGACTGCCGTATGAAAGCGTGAAAGCAGCCTGACGACGCCGGTTGACCCTAAAATCGCGCTCACGTCCGTCAGCCGTCGTGAATCAGAGCGGTTTCATTTGTCACATGTCTACATCATAAACAAGCGGTTTGTGGGAGAAAAACCAAATCAGATCCGTCAAGACGAGTTTGAAGTTTATTTGCTTTTGCGCAATAACCATGCGGCCGCCACGTAACCTCCAGTTAGCATGCTAACGTCATGACACCTGAGCAATATTATTTGTTTATATACAACTTCTAAAACGTTGTAGAAATACACAGTATCATCACACCATGACTCGAATAACTTTGTCAGCTACATGAGGTTTTTGTAAAATTTAACCAGATTTGGAATTCAGATTTCTCCTCAAACTGCTCCTTAAACCTGTGATTAAGGAACCGTTCCAGAGTGTTTTATGGTCAGAGTTCAGCATTATAATCCGCTGAGTGTATTATACCATGACGTCAAGCTTCTAGCAGAACCTCGTGCTTTTTCCAAACTTTGTTTATTCGTTTCCGTTTTTTCATCACTACAATCCACCTTATGTGTATATATACATACATATATATATATATATATATATACAAAATATTTTCTATTCCAGTTCTTATGCTGGCGAGACACGTACACATCTCTGGAAGTCGGTAACCAAAGTTTATGAGCCATTCGAGACGAGTTTCTGTCCCGTGACGTCTTCTGAACCGTCCACATTTCACGTCGTGAGTAAGGAGACAAAAAAAGAAAGAAAAAAGAAAGAAACGTTCCACCAAGCATCGGGACGACCGCGTCCGATCAGACTGATGTAAATTTCAAACTGTGCAAAAGCGTTTTAATTAACAAACATTTCACCGGGAACACGACGGAACAACTCGTCATCTAGCACTTAGGAAGTAAAACTAAATCATATTTTTTAATATCAAAGAAAGAAAAGAAAAAAAGAAAGAAAAAAAGAAAGAAAAAACGTGTTACATTTGTCCAAGTTTGACTTGTGAAGTGTTTGGTGCTTCGTTCATCGAATTTTGTTGTTGTTTTTTTTGTTTTCAGAATTTTTGCAGTGTTTTTTTTTTGTTTGTTTGTTTTTTTCTTCAGTTTTTCGTCCTAAAGTTTGTAAAAATGGATGAGCTTTTTTTAAGTATTAAAAAAAAAAAAAAAACACTAAAAATGTATTTTCTAAATCTAAACAGGTCATGTTTGTGTCCCCGTCATTAATGTGCATTTAAATGTTAACTTTTTTTTTCTCCCTCATTTCAAACGTAAAATCTTTATAAAATACTAATTTAAAAAAAGAAAAGAAAAAAAATAAATAAATAAAGCAAACAAAAAGCCAACTCCGGATGTCACGTCGAAGCCAATTTCGTGAACTTTTTTTTTTCCTCTCAGTCGAGCTCACTGATAGCTGTTCTGTATAAAAGAATGTGTGTGTGTGTGTACCGTTTTTTCTTTTTCCTCCCAACTCTTTATTTTCCGACTAAAAAGAGAACAAAAACAAAAAACAAAACAGTAGACTTGTGTACCTGTGAATGTTCTTTCGATTTCTTACTTCTCAATGTTCCTTGCCTTTCTGCGAGTCAGAATGCTGTATTTAACACGCCACAGCGCTTATGCAATTGTACATTTCTTTTTTTTAAAAACATATTTCCAAGGGATTTTTTTCTTTTTGTATTTCCGTTCGTTGAACCCCCCCCCCCCCTCCCCTTCCCACCCTTAAACTCCCGTCAGTGTAAATCGTCGTCGATGACTTCGTGCTAACAGGAAGAACCTCCCTCCCCCACCCACACACACACACACACACACACAAACCCAACCACACCCCCCTCCTGCCGTGACTGATGGGGGAGGGACGGGGAGGGGGGGGGGGTTTCTCTACTTTTGGACAATGATTATGGATTTGTGGGTAGAATTTTGGAAATTCGTTTCTAAGTGCTTTCAAGTATTTACTTGGCCTTATGTACATATATCTATGAAATTTCAGAAAGGTATGTATAGTAATTCAACCTGAAATGTATGTAAATAAATTATATATTGTTAAAAAACAGGAGTCGAGTCTTCATTTGATAGACTTTATTAACATACAGTATTTTTTGTTTTGTTTTTTTTTAAAAATGACTTGCGAAGAAATTTTTTTCTAAAGTGAAGAGAAAAAAAAAAGAAAAAAAAAATACAGCAGTTTCCCATTTTCAACAGAAAGACGCATTGTGATAATATCTGGAGGTGCAAAGCTATTAGAGAGGCACTTAATACATCAAACACTTTCAATACAAGGTGGGGGGGAATAAAAGAAAAGTAAAAGAAACGGGGCATTGGTGGGACGTGGACTGTAACACAATCATCTGATCCATGGTGAAGCGCAGGAGGAAGACGACAAGGTTTTGGAAACCGATTTAATCCTAAAAGCTGGTTGAATTTCAAATTATTTAAAATGAAAGCTTCAGATGATCTCCGAGACTCTTTAACTGAGTCAACGCTATGCTATGAAGAAGCAGCAGCAGCACTTATTACTCACACGCCTCTCCTTGTACAGATGTTAGCTTGTAATGACCTGATTAGCCAAAGTGTAGGAGAGCAGAAACTGATAACACTACGGCGTTTCTCATTATTACACTGGTCGGTGACCTGCGGTGACGTGATCGCAGACATCGGAGGAATGTTACGGCTTTACAGGCTCAAGTTTACGACTAAAACATGACAAGTTCAAAGGAATAAAACACCATGAACAATTCTGCATGTTGCCTAGATTACCCACAATGCCGTTTTATTCAGAGGATACGGTCACTTCTACCTAAGAGCCGCCATTAAAATGATCTTTAACGCAGAGGAAAGAAATAAACCTTTCTTTGTGACTTATTTCTAAAGTCGAACCTTAAGGGGGTAAAAAAAAAAAAAAAAAAAGCCTGGCTTCGAAATTCCGCCGCATTAAGGGTTCGGTTCTGCGATTACACATCAGCCGTCTCATTAAGAGCTTGTAATGAGGCAAAAAAAAAAAAAACAGCTAATTTCGGTGATGGAGTAAAAGAGGCGGCTCGATAATCCACCGAGACGAATTCTACCAGACCCGCCGTCTAACCGAGATTTAAATCACAGAAGTGACTTCTGACATGATCTTATTTGTCTAATAAAAAAAAAAAGTAATAAATATAGGCGGCAAGATATGGGAAGCAGCGCTGTCTGTTATCAAAGGCTTTTCTCTGCTTTATATCTTTCTTGAGTGATTCGCTGTACGTCGAAGCGAATCGGACATCAGACACTGGCTGACAAAACGTCCCTTTCAAGTCTTTCAAGAGTTTTATTATCAGAGCGTAAATAAGCGATGTCGTGCGTTTAATGAAGCCATTGCGCTGAAATTCTTGTCTAGTGATGCGAGCCAGGGTTGAAAAAACGCTTATGCTTTCCCATAATGTCCTTGTAATTAGTCGAATCGGTTGCTCGAGCCAAAGGGAGGCCTGGAGGACAGAGACGGACTGCCACGGCAACGAGGAGGACGACGACACTAATGACCAGACTTGGCCGCCCAAACGGAAACACCGTGTTCGCGGGATCCGGCTTCACAGCGTGTTAAAAGATTAAGAGATGACCGGGCTCGTTGTACGATCAACGGTGGTTCCGTGCGCTCTTTGATAGAGACGATACAGCGTCTTTGATCAGCCGGAGTCTTTCCGTTCTTTAAAAGAAAAAAAAGGGGGAAAAAATTCATGCACAGAAAGCGAGCTTGGTGCACGCAGACCCTAAGCCTTTCGTTAATTAGAGCTACCTGTCGGATTAGAAGAGACGGCGATGGCGCGCTCGCGCTCGGTATGGGAGGCACGTAAAGATCGACGCCCGGGTCAATATGAAGCTCTCGCAATCAGCGCTAATGCAGTGCTGCTCGGCTGCCAGAGGCTCATTTTTCTTCCTCCTATTCTGGAGGCCTGCTATTACTTTAAGTAATACCGCGGCGTGCGGGGAAAGAGGACTGCGGGTTGTCTGGGGACGCTGACGTCCTTTTAGGATGACATCACGCCCTGCCACGCAGACCTGATTTTAACCGAGGACAATAGCGTGTTCTGTGATAAACAATGACTTGGATGCCGCGTGACTGATTGACGAGCGCGCACGTTATCTGAACTGAAGTTATCGGAAAAGGTGTGTATAAGTCAAGCTCGTATACGCGCGTACTGGGGACATGAGACATTATTTCACATTAGTACGGAGTGTAATTTGCATCTCTATCCAGTAACACTTTTTTTTTAAGATCGATAATGATCCTAATATTAATCCTTACCAGTTTTCTAAAAAATAAAAAAAATAAAAAAGGGGGGGGGAGGGGGAGGGGCTGGTTTTAAAATAAATACCGACATAAATGCGCTGGCGCTGATGGTGGAGGTTTTAAATGCCAAGGTGAACATGGCCGACACTTCCTGTCTATGTACATCAATTCATATTATTTATTTAATCTAAAGCCCACTGAACAGCCCAACTTGTTGTTTTTCTTTCTACACTCTGATTAGACCAGATACCAAAAAAGCTTTCCCCCCCTCTCTCTCTCTTTTCATCTAAAATCGGTATTCCAAAACTCCAACTTGTTACTACACAGAATTGTCATCGTAACTCTTTGCCACAATGTTTTTTTGTTTTTTTTTTGCCACGTGTTGATCTGTGCTGCCTCGATTCCACTAAAGCGATGGAACTCGGCTCCTCAGAGTGGAGAGAAGGCGTGACCTTTACACAAAGGCTTATCCTTCTTCGAGTAGAATGTTTTGCCCTCCAGGTTGACGTGGCAAAGCTGTGAAGATGGAGAGAAAAAAAAGTACAGAGTGAGACGGGAATGAATGGGAATTCTAATCAATCTCAGAAAGAGAGTACAAAAGGGCGTATTCAAGGGTGGAAGGAGAAGGGGAGGGTGTTTCAATCGTTCGGCCGACAAACATGGCCGCGAGAAGAGAAAAAAAGAAAGAAACAGTCAGGGTCAGAAGGCGGCGAAGAGAGGCATTGTGAGGGACGAGGCTGCGAATGGAAAAGACTTACCGAGCAGACGAAGCACGTGTCGTGCCAGCTGTAGCCGAGAGCTTCCAGGAAGCGGTCACCGGCATCGATCTTAAAGTCACAGCCATGACATTTAGTACCGAACATCTTTTCATAGTCTGCGGGGAAAACAAACGACAACAAGAAGCTGATTAGTTGATTAGCATGCAAGAGGCGAGAGGCTGAGTCAGAGAGTCAGAGACACAAAACATTATCAATCCTGTGAGATTACATTAGCCGTGTCTGTGCTTAGTGCTTGATAACGCAAACAGCTCCAGATGCTTAAAAAAAATAAAAATAAAAACCCGCATGTTCCCTGCAATTTTCCATTACTGTTATAGACGGGGTTTTATAACGGCCGGCTTAGGGAACGCTAGAGCGGTTTTCCCAGGCTGTGCTGAGACTGCAGCTATTTGATCAACTCTCAAATCCTGGTTTTCTAACTGAATGCTGACACGAGAACACTTGAACCGCAAAATGCACTGACCGCATGCTTCATTTCTGTCATAAAAAAAAAGGCCTCGCCGTGTATGTTTAAACGTCTGGGTGTGTTAGATAGGACGGAAAGCTGCATCTGCACTAAATCCTAATTACAGCCATGAAAAAGGAAGCTAGAGAGAGAGAGAGAGAGAGAGAGAGAGAGAGAGAAAGATGGCTTAAAAATAGTCAGAGCTTTTCATCTAAAATAAAAAAAGAGTCGAAAA
>JAQMYJ010000008.1:24123616-24164974 GCA_030014305.1 Clarias laeviceps | reverse complement strand
CCCCCCCCCCCCCCCCCCCCCCCCCCCCCCCCCCCCCCCCCCCCCCCCCCCCCCCCCCCCCCCCCCCCCCCCAAGAAGAAAAAAAAACAAGCCTCTTCAGAATAAGGTTTGCCAGGAAACAACTGCGTCGATCCAGACTAATAAAAATGTTACAGGGCAGTATCAGGTCTGGCACAAACATCCTGCTCAGAAGGCCCATGTGCAGCGGAGTCGGCAGGTTAAATCATTTTATAATGAACACACAGTGGCCCGGTGTAGAGTACCCGGGAAAGAGCTCCGAGGTTAATGATGTTCACCTACGGCTTGATATAGTGCTCAGCATTCATATTCTACTGATATAAAAAGGCATGCAATGCCAGGAACATCCAAATTCTGACCTTAGTTACATAAATAAGCCTAATAAAAGCAATACACTTCAAAAAAAAGAAATAGGAAAAAAAACAAAAAAAAAACAAAACAATCGCAAGCATAACAGCCAGCCGTCCCTTCCGTGAACACTTCACGCAGTCGTTACTACCGAACGGAGCACGTAAGTCCCAGAATGCGCACTTTTTCTCCTCGTTTCTAATGAAACTGCTGGTCATTGGAAGGCGGTGGGTCTCTCTGTCTCCTAAAATTGCGATCCGGGGCGTCCCGCAGGTGCCGTAAGGGCTGAGATTGCTTCCTCACCACGCTCTCAACCGTGCCAGCGGTTGCGTCAGGAGTAGGACTGGCAGGAGCCGAAACGATCTCTCAAACAGCCGAACGGAGCTTTTGTTCTGCCGAGGTCGCTTGAGGACAAGCAGATGGCGAACGCGCATCACTGGTGCTAAAACCTCGTCTGGACACAGTGGAGAGGCTTCACCCCATGGTGCCTGGCAACCGTTACACATTCGTCTTCCGTCCCTGCAGTTTGCCAACATGGCCTCTGCCTCGCTCCTTGTGACGTGATGGAAGACGCAATAGAAGGACCGAGTGGAAATCAGGAACGCTTTTAGTAGTGGTGTCGAGAAGCGCTCAGCGGTTATACTGACTTTATAATACATTTCGTTCGGGGAAACTTTTTAAAACAAATAGTATTAAATATAATAACCGTGTCAGACTGTGTACGAGTTCTGGCTTTGGAACGTTCTTCGGTTTCTAAAGCGAAATCCTTCCCGAGTTCAGACACATCACAAACACAGCACCACAGACATACAGGCTTTTCTGTTTCTCCCATACAGAGAAGTTGGCTCAGTAAGTGTTTTGGTCACTTGTGTTTTTCTTTTTTTTTCCTTCTTCTTCACTCATTTAACAAAGTGAGAAAGAAGAAATCCTGCTCATTACTGACTTTCACTAAACAAACTGACTTTGATTTCTTTGATGCACACTTTCATCCGCTCACCATCGGAGATGAAGCTCCATCTACTGCTGTCTACTTTACACTATGTAAATAATATATAGTTATATCTGCTACAAAAAGATCTCCTCCTGATATATTTATTAGCAAAATTCCTGGGGAGTCCCTGCAGCGAGAAATCTGTATCTGTGTATAAGCAAGATGACGCCACCTCAGAGATCTGTAGACGGCTATATTTCTAGTATGAAGATTTATCGAGTGAACATTAAACTGCTGGGTCACTTGCAGTGTTGAGTGTAACGCCTTACAAAGTTAGAGTACTTGGATTACTTTTTTGCTGTAACTAGTAATCTAATGCGTTAGGGTCCGCCATTTAAGTACGCAGTTATTTAGTTACTTTTTCAAAAAAGCAATCCGTTATTCAGACAATTTATGTAAGCCGTGAAACAGACAGCAGTCATTCCCAATCTGTTAGAGTGTGTGAAAGTCGTCCTACAAGCCCCGCCCCCGATACCGATATTTTCTGCAATAGAAAAGTATTCGAACTAGTTACTTTTATCAGAAAGTAACGCTATAATGAAACTGATTACTTTTTAATGACAGTAATTTTGTAATGTAATTAGTTACTTTAAAAAGTAACGTCCCCCCCAACACTGATCACTTTTGGAGTTGACTGTATAAACGTCATGTATCCCCACTCCAGTCCAGTAGGTGGCGGTATTGCACCAACTGCTCTATAAACTCAAAAGAAGCAGCAGCAGCAGCGATATTCTCACAAAACGAAATTATTTTGCAGAAGGCGCAAGCAGTTTTTATGTTCTGCAGAAACTGTGGTAAATATTTTAAAGAATTTTTAAAGACCCTTTTTACAGTCGCAAGTTTGCCGTAATAATTTTAAAAGTATGAACGGATTCTGAATTGAAAACGGACCGATTAGAATCAAAGAATCGAACTGACCAACAAAAGATCGGTTAAACTGCGTAATCGATTTAATCGCACAGATCTAGCTAGGACGTAGTGCAACACTAACGTAAACAGAAAGTCTCAAATCACACACTTACGAGTACGAGTACTTTAGACTGGGCAAGAAAAGTTGTCAGTTTAACCTTTAAACACCTCCTGAAGCTTTCAAGGCCAGCAAAAGAAATTTCTTTTTTTAATGAACATATTTATATGGGAGTTTTAAGGTCGGAGTTTTCGATTAGAAACGCAGTTCATGAAAACAATCACGACAACGGCACAAACAACATCGCTGTGCAAGAAATCACTCACTAATTTATTGTTCAACTTGGTTTGCTGATGAACAGGGATCTCGGACGTGCCGTCAAGTAGACGATTATGACTAAACACGTTCCCTCCACGCCAGTGGGTTTGTATTTGTAGGGTAGACATAACTAGCTATTTAACTAGCCATACTGTTTTATATAGAGCGTTCAAAAAGTCCCTCCACAGCTCATAACTCATCATTATTCTCACTCACTCATATTTATTTATTTATTAAATCTTGCACATTATCGCTTGAACTTTCCCCAAAAGCTAAATCCGTGTATTTATCGCCACCTTCAAAAATGCGCACAACTAGACAAACACGTTCTTCGATGGTTAACATTTTCACAAAATAACACACAGCCATCGGATACGAGACTGGTGTAGCGACAAACAAGAGCGTCTCAACGCACTCCTACTACTACTACTCTACATTACAGCTGTGGAGAGACTTTCTGAACGCTTTGTATTGTATTATACAATGGTTAGCTTCACTCGAGTAATCTGACTGGACAAGAGACTGAAGCACTCATGGATTGGTTATTTTACAGCTGGGACATTTGACTATACTGTACATATCACTCCACTGCATCACTGAGGTTTCTAATAACCATTAACCCCTGAATAAGGTCACTACTTAGTGAGTGGAACAAGGGATTGTACACCCTAGTAAACTAGCTTTCCATTTGGGATTTCACCCCGGAAACTGGAGGTTTTTAAAAGGAGCTGATAGTCTAAAGTCGAATAAGTGTAAATATTAAGAGAAACTTATGAGATGTACAGGATGTTCCATCACCTCCATGGTTTTTTCTCCTCAACTTTTGGCTACATAGTATCAGGAAGAATGTAAAACTACGGTATGCGGCAAAAGATACAGTGCTGAAATTCGCGCATCTCAGACGTGCATACTGTAAGTGCAGTTGTTGTTGGACAAAAAGGCGGACAAGGTAATACTGTTCGTCTTTTCGTTTCAGTCCTGTACATCTTGGCACATACTGTACTTTCACCAGTTAATTACACTAACTCTCGGCTCCAAGCTCCACACTAGTTCTGCTAGTTTTAAAAGTATACATGTTGGCGGTAGAGGTGGCAGGTAACTCGGTGCTTAAGTATATATTTCCTGAATTTGTACTTTTATGCTGCTTAAACTTTTACTTGAGTACACAAGTAAATGAAGCACTTCTACTTACACTTAAGCAATATTTGCCCTTTGCAAAAAGTCGTGTACTTTGCCCACCTCTGGTTGTTGGAGGAGAATAACTGAGTACGAAACAAACCATGATGTTGATAATAAACGGTGATTGTAGAAATGAAAGCAATATCACACTCATAAGGCTGTTGTGCTGCAGCCTTACGGTATGTCTAGGGCCGTGCTGATATTCTGTACAACAGCATGCCCTCGTGTCTGATATCGCTTAATTAGCTACTTCTGTATTTGTGTTATTTAGGTTTCTGGCTGACCCAAAACGAACTCACCTGGGTAGGACATTAAATCATTCAGAATGCAAGCTTTGCATCTTCCAGCATACATTTATCGGGTTTTTCGCGCTTGTAGGTCGTAATCCGAATACGTGAACATTCTCATTCACATAATGTTGATATTTCTTCTCCAAACACTTTATAATCTATGCATGGAAACTATTTTGCTCGGCACGCCAATCAAATCTATACCATACCTTACCGTGCTGTAGAGTACAGCTCCTGCTCCATGAACAAGTCCGATACACTCAAGACACTGACACTCTGACACCACAATGCTGGGGAAAAAAACTGCTGGCAAGTGCAAAATTATAAATTCGAACAATCTGTCTTAGTTAGATGACTGGCTTAAAGAGGAGGGGAAAAAAAGAAGAATATCTGTTAACGTTCCAGCTGGGCCTCATTAGTTATGTGATGCAATACTTCAGTGCATAAAGTTTTAACAAACTTTCAACACTAACTCTCGCGCTCGCTCGCTCATACACGTATTCCAGAATGTGTAAAAAAAAAAAAAAAGCTGCATTTGTTTTATCGCTAGATTTTCACCCTCCACACTAAAAGCTGAGGTCAGATAAATATTTAATAAACGATGCCGAAGCTGTATTATTGATATGTTGTTGCTATTATTCATACACCGTCCTCCAGATGCTAAATGATCCTCAACCTTAATGGCCAGCCTCATACATCACTTTTACTTTGCAGGTAACTTCTTTTAGTGTGTGTGTGTGTGTGCGCGCGAGCGAGTGTGTAAACGGGAGCATTTCTTGTATTTGATGACACGAGAGTCAGGCTTGATGAATGTTCTATGGATTAACGTTAATCAGCTCACGCTCGCCAAACCAGTCGCTATCGCTCAGCCGTGACTCGACTCCTTGTTTCTTTTTTCTCTCTCGAGAAACACAGGCGCCGAAATGGGCGAAAAGGTAGGTTTAGAAGTAATAATAAAAAAAATAATTTAAAAACGGCATAATAATGAGGGTTGTTTTTAAAAATGAAGCATGATGTAATGTGTGTGTGTGTGTGTGTGGGGGGGGGGGGATTACATCATGCTGATGAAGCCTTTAGCTTTGTAAATGAGCTATAATTACTGCTGATTAGATACGGCAAGTGAAACGACGCTTTTCCTGATGTTTTAGCGTGAGAAAAAAAAAAAAAAAAACACACCAAAAGACATCCAAGTGTGTGCAGTACATGCACATGTTCCCAAATTAATAAAACCAAAATTAATCATTTTTTATTCCCCGTAAAAAAAAAAAATCTAACCTCAAAGCGATTTATTCTTGAAACCCCCCTGGCCGCGTCCGGTACGAGCATTTAATTCGGCTAGCGGAGTTTATTTTTGGGCACACAATGTTCTCCTGTTCTCCAGGAAGCACTTTTCATAGGCGTAAAAAGAGTGAAGTAAACACATAGTTAAGATTTCAAGCGTGAGATGAAAAGAAATGGAAATATACAGTATTAATTTTTTTTTTTTAAACGAATAATAAGAGGACACAGTAGGAAGGAAGTGGAGTTTTAATCTTTTAAGAATTCAGAACAAGCAGAGAAGTCAAAGGTCTTTTCAGGACAGATTTGCTCTTTCATAAGATGGAAAAAAAAAACAACAAAAGAAAAAAAAAAAAACAGATGAAACGGAACAGAGTGAGGAAGAGAGGAAGAATGAAGATGAAAGATCAACACACAGAGGAGCTGCGAGTGAAAAAACAATCCAGAACCTGACAACTCCCTGGGACTAGGAGTGGTACAGATTAGAGAGAGAGAGAGAGAGAGAGAGAGAGAGAGACTCTACAGCAGACTGCACTCAGTCTGGGTTTAAGAACTCTTGAGGTTTGCACCTAGGCTGCGTTTCTTCTTGTGGTTATGCGATTTTTTTTTTGTGTGTATTTGTTCTATGGTTTTGTTTTGTTTTAATCTTCCCCAGACGTCCCGCACATCGCCGGGGTCAGCGCAGGCCCGTGACTGGCGCGCGGTGTTGCCCTGATATGACGCGAGGCTCAGGCTGGGTGTGGCGCGACGGCCGGGCGTTCAGGACTTGACGTTGAGTGAGCGGGCGGACCTTTCATGGTGCCAGTCCCTCAGCCTGGCATAGCGAGGGCTCTGAATCTCCGTGAGGAACTTTTCCCTGCCAGAGTCAGCAGAGAGAGAGAGAGAGAGAGAGAGAGAGAGAGAGAGAGAGGGAGGGAAAGGCAGGAAGGAAGCAGCCACACACAATAAGAAAGAGGAAACAGAAATAGAAATTGATATTTAAAAACGGTTAAAACGTAAGCGAGCGCACGCCATGCAGAGGATTTAAAAAAAAACGTTAATTAACGCGGCTTATGATGACAGCCGGGCTATAACAAGAGCTCTCGACAAAGCGAGATCTAACACCGGCCTTCATCACAGCGGATCACACGACACTCGGACCGAGCGGGTTAGAACTGATTTCCACTGCACTTCATTACAGACACACTTTTCCACTCCTGATATTTACCTGGACCTTTTCATGGTCTCATCATCCGGGTCCTGCACTGAGGAAAGCACACACACACACACACAACACAAATCAGGTCTTATGCCATTTTGCCCCGACACACACCCTCACACACACACCCTCACACGCAGCTTTCAATCACAAATTAATCCTTAAACACTGTCAGTTACACTCCCAGCCCAGGTTCCAGGTTTGATAACGAGGGGAGATAAACATCGCAGTCATCATCGTTTAAGATTTAAAAACAGTGGCATCAAACACACGCAGGGGAAAACGGGAAAGCGTCTAATCCGGCCCCCAAGAAATCAATTTGAGGACCTGTGTTTTAGTTTCATATCACTTAACACAAATTAAATGTGCCATCCGAATGTACGAAACGTGCTAATTATTTGTAATCTGTCACAAACAAGCTAGAAATATTATTTGACGCTCTAATCTCGTTTAGGAGGTTTCTCAGCAACCGGGGGGGGGGGTGAATACTTCTGCAATTAGCACTTTTTGATTTTATTATCTGTAAATATTCTCGCTAAGGGGTGGGCGTTACGACGGGAACTAGCGCGAAAGTTTTGTTTTTTTTAAAGAAAGTTTTTCTGATATTTTTAGTGAAAATTAAATGTCTACACAAAATTATGTATTTTATTAAAAAATATATTTTAAATTAAATTTTATTTCTTCAATGAATAATTTCTAAAGCTTTAAAACTGAAAAAAAAAAATATATATATATAATATATATATTATATTTTTTATATATATTATATATATATATATATATAAAAAATTAAACAGTAATTTTTATAATTAAAAAATATATAATGTGCTTACAGTCAGTTGAAAAAAATATTTAAAAAAAAAATAATAATAAATAAATTATGATATCCAGAGGATTTCAAATCGTATCATAACATCGACAATACATCGTCATATCATATCCGTCATATGGCAGGATTTACAACCTAAAGTAAGAAATCAGTTTAGTCTATTTTAAAGTGTGGGAAGGGGGTAAATACTTTTGCAAGACACTGTATAATTGATCATTTCAAACCATAACTTGGACATTTGTTTGATTTGGTAAAGGACTGCTGTGTGTTCTTGTGTTTAAGGCCGTCTATCTCTCTATAAAGTTGCAGGAAAAAGTTTGGACACCCCCTCGAATTCATTATTAATCATTTATTTTCTAGATTCTTCAACAATATTTGATATTTTTCAAAACTATGAAATAACACGTATTGAATAACACACGTTATTGTGTATCAACAACAACAACAACATTGTGCATCAACAACAGCCAGACACCAGCTTCAGAAAATCACCAATTAATAAACGACACCTCGTTACGAAGCTTTACAGAGTAGCAGAAACATCTCAATATCAAGTGTTCAAAGGAGATTAAATCGGCCATATTGTGAACGCCTTGTGTGTTTTAACGCCATATTGTGTTTTACAGTAATGTAGAGAGAAATAAAACTCAGGAACGACCATGGAGTTGGAAGGTGTGTCCAGACTTTTGACTGGTAGTGTACATTCAGGTGAAGTATTTGAGTTTTTTAAACAATTACACTCGTCTCGGTTACACCAGTTCTGATGTCGTGGTTATTATTCATTCAAAGACACATATAACGAGATACAGGATGGAGTTACGCTTTTTAAAAACCTGTTTCAGAGGTCAGTTGGATCGGAGTCACTCGAGTCCTGGGCATCTGTGATCCCTAAAGCTGCTAAGATTAGACCCGGCTTTGGGCTCTTAAACAGTTATATTACTGACATCAGATCAGATTCGATCGCCTTCAGACAACACTTCGGTCTCGTGGAAGTCTTGAGGTGGCGGGATTTCTGTTAAGTCCTCGGTTAAACCCTAAAGTAAAGGAGAGCGCTGGGGTTTAAAGACTTGTTCGACAGATACTGTAGGATTAATGAAAACACGCCTGGCCGAGGGTTAACAGGTCCTCTGATTGAAAACCCTTCTGAATCTGAATGTATATCGATCAGGCCAGTTTGGAGACAGACGGACACGGTTAGTTGCCACGAGGTGAGCTCTGGTGCAAGCGTCTTACTGTAGTCGGTTCCCGTAAGCTGGGCTAGGATGCGGAAAGAGCGGGACTGCGTGGTGCCGGTGCGAGGCTGCCAGTCCTGTGTGTCCTCGATCAGACGCTTCTTACTGCGATCGTTTGGGATAAAGCACGGGATGTTGTCCACCCGCAGACCGTGCCTACGTGGAGGAGTCACACGTCAGCAGATTTACTCCCCACAATCGGGACACACAGACGGGATTAACACACACAAAAAAAAAAAAAAACACACCAAGCACAAGCAGCTAGAAAACATGCTGAAGACAAACAATGCTGGTTTATCTCTGTCTTTTCTCTTTTTTTTTTTTTTTTTAACTGTGTTCCAGCCTTTGCGGTTCAGCACGTCCGTGTGTGAACGTTATGAGAGTCTGGAAGTAACGGTTTAAATATAGTACACTGTTACCTTCACGGAAACTGACACCGACCCACTGAGAGCAGCACCAAAGTGGACAGCAGGGCTGCACGACACACACACACACACACACACACACACAACACACTCGGCCAAAAACATGGTATCGGTGCTAAAAAGTGAATTTTTTTTAGATACTACATCATTTTCATTATATTTAATGCTTCTCATCTCCTGATCCATGGTTCGTTCTTTTTTTTTTTTTTTTTTTTTGTAAATACACATTTATATTTTTATCAGAAACATATTTGCTAAATACAATTTCCTGCCCTTTTATGTTTTAGTGTTCGGAACTTTTTTGAATTCAAATCTTTCAACGGTCTTAACTGTCATTCAGATGAAATTTGGCCTGATTTAGATGAAACGAAAAGACATAAACCTAAAAAAGTCTATTATTCTAAAATGCTAAGTTGTTAAGATATTGCAACATGAATTTGACATGGTTACGGACACTACAGATTTTTTTTTCTTTTGAGGAGAAAAAAAAATCCTTAATTTTGCACAGAATGCTTTAATTTTTACAGGTCTGATGCTTTTTGAAGCTTACACCAATTTTAGTATCAAAACTCAAAGAAATATGAATTATTTGTATTTTTAAATGATTATTGAAAAAAAAAAAAAAAAATGGCCATTTTTGGGTCACATATAAAATCATCTCTCCAAGATGGCTGAAGTTAGCAACTTAAATTGTTTTTTAGGGAAGCAAGGTCGGTCACTTCCTTGTTGTATAAACTTCTGTATTATATGTTTAACATAATAAATAATTTTTTTTAAAAATCAGCACCGCTACTGTGTTTTGGCCCGAGTGTGAGCGTGAGACGAGTTCGAACAAGTTCACGCTGATCTGTGATCTGTTGTGTTTAGAGATTTGGCTGCTTTCACACTGGTTTTAAACACGTAATCCATTAGTAATCAGGTTAGGATTCCAAGCGTGATAGAAGGGAATTATTTTTTTGTGTATGTAAAAATACACAAAAGTAATTAGACAGATGGATAAATAGGAACCAAATGTGAAAGCGGCAACAACACTAAATTTCTGTGAGCCTTTTTCTTGTTTTCATGCAACAACACTTATAGCTGGAACGTCAGAAATTCGTCACATGACCATAACAACAACAACAACAACAACAACAACATCCTCTTCGTTAAAGTGCTTGATTGCATATTCCAGACTCCTCTCGTGTGTGTGATATCAGAACTACAAAAATCATCAGACGTCAGCGCTCTTGTACAATCGGACGAGTGTGTGGAAGTCTCCCTTCACTTACTCGTTTTTGTTGTACAAAGCTTCATAGAATCCCTCTCCTCTACTGAAAAGTGGATAGATAGATAAACAAACAAGAGAGAGAAGGGAACAATGGAGCAACTACAAGCATGAATACTGATGATTATTAAAATTCATCCAAAAAAAAAAAAAAAAAAAAAAAAGGAAAAAAGCCTTGTTACTAACTTGTCAATAACCTCCACCTGCTGGATAGAGAAGAAGAGACATTAATTTCTTTACTATACTAAAACACACACACACAGAACCAAGATGCAGGGACGTGAAATGAGCCACAGCGTTTGTAGCGAACACGTGCAGGCTGTGAGAAACTCGAAGCACAAGTCACAGGAGCTCGACCCTAAACGTCACTCCTCCATCACGGTGCACGTGATGTCACACACTGAAGCTCTCAGGCCGGTTCTTTAGGAACGGTTTTGGCCTGTTCATCGATGAGAACAAAAGGACGTAAAAATGATTTTACCCAGAAATCCCTTCTGCGTTCATCCTCCCATCATATTCAAATAATCGGTCCTTGTATGAGCTCATTTTAGCTTTACTGAAGCTTTAAGCTAATTTATAGTCTATTTATACTTTGTACTTTTAGTGTATTTAAAAAAAAAAAAAAAAAAACATGCAACGGGGTGCCAATAGATTTGGTTTCTGAATGCAAAATTACGACTTCTGTAAATGTTGTTTCTTGCAAAAATGAAATAAAATCCAAATGAGAAAACTTTGCACTGGTGTTTTTTTTTTTTTTTAATTATTGGTGTATTATAGGTGTTACAACAGCAGCTTTGCATCTTTTATGAAATTCTAACACTGGAGACTCCTTCCCCCAATCTGTTTAAGCGGAGCGCTTAGTTTTTGTTTTTCGGGTGACGCAATATCATATATTTCGATAGAAAGACAGGAGGAGTGTGTGAGAGTCTCGTAATGTGGCCGCTCTTCCTTTCCAAAGCAACTATTCTCGTCCTTCCAGCTGTAGCGAGTCCTGATTTCTGTAACCTGAACTCCAGAACATGCACGTACACACACACACAGACACAAATAAAAAATAAACCCCACACTCACACACGACTATACTGATGATAAAATAAATGGTTAAAAGAAGAACTCATTTTTCAGGAGGGAAAAGAAGAAAAAAAATAATAATAATTTTTTTCCATCCATATAAACACTTTGCATTGCAACTCAGGCGAGCGATCGGTCTTAAGTGTCTTATGGAAAAAGATACGTCTCTGTCGCTCTCTCTCCAAGTAAGGCTGTTGAGTAACTCAGCACCGCAGAAGCTCTGTGAGCTCAGCGGATTTTAAGGGAGAGGCCAGGCTCTATAAACAGCAAACTTAAAGTCACACACACACACACAAAACCCGGTCCCTCAGCTCGGAGCCGTCCCTCTTGACTTGTTCCCCAAAGCTGAGGAGTTCATCGCCTCCTGTTCTGGCTCACTTGACCAGCAACATCTGTTGTTTTGAGTGTTTCAATAAAAAAAAAAAGGCCTCGTTAAGATTCAGGCTCTCTCGCCGTCTTTGGCAGAGGAGACACACGAGGACGAGGACGAGGACGAGCGAGCGTCCCTATACAGGGGCGATAAAGAGGAGGCGGAAGGGAAACAGATTGTGGTTGGATGGCGTGGGATTGAGTGAAGTGAAAAAAAATAAATAAAACAAAAAGAGAAAGAGTCCAAGCCTTGACATCTGGCTTGTTTTACGAGTACGATGATAAATAATTATAAACAAGAACAGAGCGGGATGGACTCTCTAACGAAGCACTTGCGTGATCCAGAAGACCCACCGCAGGAAACCGGGCAGGGACGAAGTTCTCTCTGTGTTTCGTAAAGAATTACAGTAACTCTCATGTCGCCGTGCGCCGTGTATCACATACCCGTTCTCAGAGGGGGGCGTGCTGACCGACACCGGCGTGCTGGCGTTAAACTTGGGAGCGTACGCCACCGGTTTGATGATCGGCCCCGTGCTGGAGTTGTTAGCGGAGGCGGAGAAAGGCCGCGCCATCTTGTTTATGGTCGTGCTCGGCGTGAAGGAGTATTTAGGCTGAGTGGGTGTAGCGGCAAGCGATCCCTGAGGGTCACACAGTGAGAAAAAAAAAAAAAAAAAAACACGCGCACACACACACACACACACAAACACACAGAGACACAAAACACCATGCAGTTCAAACCGAGCATAATATTATACACACACATTTACACACAGGATGGACAATCCCAGAGTTGGTTCTCTACAGAGAAAGAAGGTGATGGGGTGTGAATTATTTATTCGAGCCTGTGGTGAACAACAGGTGGCGTCCTCGCTGCATTTTAATTCAACACTGCACTGGTTTAATAAAAGAAAAAAAAAAAGAAAAAAAAATTGCTATAAAAGTAAGTCAATCTGTTTTCACCTATTCATCCTGAGAGGAGAGAGAGAGAGAGAGAGAGAGAGAGAGAGACGTGAACACACCCTACTGTCTGAGCAATATTTCTCTTGGACGTCACCCAAATCCACCTTCTGTGTGTTCTGCTCGGCACTTGAGCCGCTTCCGAGGCGAGCATAACCTTTTCGCTGGCACCGAATTAACAAAAGTCATTTGAGGTGCCGCTTGCACTGCTCTACAGTGGCCACACGGTGTCACTGTTTCTCCCATCCAAAACTGTCTTTGTGCATAGATTGCATTATGTTTAATTAATCAATTTCTTTGTTTCTTTTTTTTTTTTTAAGAAGAGATGATCAAATCTGGGCGAGAAATGATTTCTGGGATCGTACACTCCATGTGCAGGGCAGGTCGGGCAAAAAAAAAAGAACAAAAAATTTTTTAAATAGTGATGTTCATGCATGTGGACGTGGAGAAAGGAGTGAATGTTTATTGAAAGAAATTCCAATCATGTGGGAGTGTTTGTGGTCAATACAAGGCTGTGAAGCTGCTGAATGTGCGCAGGATGTCTGACAGACGCTGAGCAGAAGCGGCTGTTTACCTTCTGTTCACCTCCAGACTGGGAAGCTCTGTTAAAAAAAGAGAAAGAGAGAGAGAAAGAAAAAAAACAAGGTTATTGCAATAAGAAAATGTCCAACAGTACATCTGCTCAGTTTTTTTTTAAACAATAATAAGCTTTTTCTTGTATGATGTTATGTGGAAAATCGATCATTCTTGAGTAAGCGCTTGCTTGTACCCGCTCTCCCCTATTGTAAATTCGATGCCTCTGTGCATGTTTACAAGAGGAACATTCATTTGAGTAATTTGATCCTGGTCCTGGTCCTCTTTATGTGCTTCAGCTCTTTCAGGCAAGATTTGAAAGATAAATATGAGTTACAATGGAGGGTTTGTTGCAGCATTTCGTCACCACCAGGATTATAAGTTTTATACTGAACAACTTTGAGGAAGGTTCTTCCTCTCAGGTGGCAGGAAAATACACTTCTGCACAATCAGATAGCGGGTGGGCGGAGTTCAGATTCCAACACAGCCACCTGAAGTCAAATACAAATCAAACTAATTTTAATAATAATAATAATAATTATTACTACAACAAATGTGTTTTATCCCTCATTTTGTTCAGTGTTTCAGTCTGACTGCTACTGTATGACTATTTTATTGTATAACTATATATTCCATGTTGTATCACTATGCATTTGTAACTTATTGTCTTCTGTGTAACTTTTTATATTTAAATAGAATAAAATCTGCTTTAAGTTAGCAATCAGACTAGTAGCTAAATAGGAATGAGAACTCCTTAGTTTATAGATCAGTAAAATTAATAGAAAAGTTGGTTTGTAACTGAATAAGTACTACTAATAAGTAATACTACTAAGATACGAAGAAAGTTGCTAAGCAAGAAATAGTCTGAGTAAGTAACCAAGTAACGTGCAACCATCTATGTTACTAAGGTACTAATTAAGTAAGAAAAGTAGTAAGTTACTAAGTATGTTCCTAAGCACATTACTGGATAAGAAATGTCCTATTTAAGTATGGAGTTCCTAAGTAGGATTTTAAGACAATGAGTAAGTTTCTCAAAAGTATGAGAAAATTACCAAGTAAAAACATTCCCTAGGACGTTACCAGGCAGGCAAGCAAGCAAATAAATGTTCTTTAAAGATCTGATTGGTAAATGCAATGAAACTTTTCAAACCTAAATGAATTTTAATCCTCCCACATTTTCAGTCCTGTGCTTCAAGGCAGGTTGTTTTACTTGAAACACTCCTTCCCCGAGAGCGATACTCAAAAACCTGGCAATGTCAGAGGCATGAACTTTGCACAGATATTTCAATAATGAAAATGAGCGGCACGCGCAGTCAAAGTTAAGCACCGGTGAACTGAGTCTGAATGCACACACGAACACACAAAACTATCCCTGAAGATTTACTGATCTGCCCTTTACTGCACTTCTTATGGAACTTGGGAGCTGTAGAGCTGGTTTTCACAAAGTATTCCAAACATTTCATGTCCCCGAGGTGCAAATTTTCAGCATCCTAATGCAAACATGCCAAATCTTCAAAAAATATAATTATTCATCCCAGTAAGTGGTAAGAATGAACCAAAAAAACAAAAAAAACAATAAGTAATAATTCTCTCAGCTGCTGCATCAGGAGAACATTTCTCAAAATAATTTCACACCAAGGAACATGGTGCTAGTGATGCATTTAAAAAAGAAGATTCATTTTACATGTAATTATGGTCAGCTGTCCTAGAGCTTTGAAAAACAAACCACAAATTCATAGTAGTAATTCTAGAAATTAATACACCTTCAGGTTACGAATGAAATCACAACATGTAAATTGAACACGGCGAATGCAAGATCTTTCATGGCCTTTCTGCAGTTTTCCTTCCATCGACTATCCCAAAAAAAATTATTCTGAGCAAAACCAAAAACTCGACATTATCCTAATGCACAACTCTTCATGAGTCTGCACTTCCTGTGACTGTGCATTACTTCCTGTCAGCTTATTGGCAGCTCTCTGCAAGAGCCCGGCCTTTATAAGACCTGCAGCATGGACGAGGTTATCTGAGCAGAGCATGGCTGCAGGAAACAGGATGGGACAACAATGTGGAGTGGAGCCATCTCGGTGAACCATAAAACCATAAAAACACCAGATGTGAAGTAGGACATGAATTGAAACGAGTCGTTCAGTGAGAGTCTGTAAATAGCTGCTTTCCTGGGACACTTCATAATCAAATGACTTCTTTATTGGACTAGAATGAATAAAGTTTGACGTGGCAATAGATACAAACTGACAGAGGCGGCGGTCTTTATGCACAAAGTTGGCAGAACTGCGTACTCTTTGTGTTTTTATTCAGGGAAATGCAGTCATTGTTCGAGAACATTTTGTAATCAAAAAGCTCATAAAATTAAACCACAGTCCCGCTGGAAATTTGCATGTTTATGTCATATTGTTAAAAGGATGTTACTAAGTAAGTTCCTACACCGGGAGGTAGGTTGCCAAGTATGAAAAGGAAATGAAGGAAATTAAGTTGCAAAGTAAACTACAAAAGTACATAACCAAAATCCTAAGCAAGTACCTAAAAGTTTCTAAGTAAGTCAAATTAGCAAGCTACAAAGAAATATACAAGTTACCAAGTTACTGCATTACTAGCTTACTAAGCTGCTTAGCAAATTAATTACTAAATAAGATCAGCAACTAAATAAGCTACTAAGTAAGATAATAAGAAAGTTCAAATTCTTATTATGCACATTCCTGTGAGTAGGTATGAAACCAAGACACAACATTACTAAGTGAAATACTACACAAAGTTACTAAGTTACTAAGCATGTAAATTACTAAGCTGGTATGCAAGTATGTAAATAAGTTCCACAATGGTTACCCGGTAAGTGAGAACGTTTCTAAGTAAGTCCAAGTAAGATATAAAGTAAGTTACTAGGCAAATTAATAGAATTAAGTTTTTAAGCGACTAATGTACTAAGTTTCTAAGCAAGTTTAATTACTAAACAAGATCAGCAACTAATCAATTTAGGAACTTGCAAACTTTCTAAGATCGTTAGGAACGTATTTAGAAACTTGATTATGACGTGAATATGAAAATTTCTCAATGAAGAAGTGGTAGCTACCAAAGACACCAAAAATAAATACATTACTCAGTAATATACTACACAATGTTGATAAGGTACTAAGGTAAATTAGTGAGGTAGTAAGTAAGTATATGAATAAATTCCATAGTGAGTAAGGAACAAGGTCGAAAAGTTCCTAAGTAATTACCAAACAATTAGATAAGTTACTAAGGTTATTAATAACTGCAGTTACTTGCTAATTTATTAGGTTAGCAAACAATCAAACTGTCTGTCTGACCGTGTAGTCATTTATACCAGGATCAGGAAGTGCTATATAAAATCTCCCTGCTAAATTAAGTACTTCCTCCTTTTTGGTTCTTTTTGCACTGCACAGCCCATAATATACAGACTGCATCCTACAGTATCTGTCCAAAAGAATCCAAGAGACATAAAATGGCAACATATGGACAACTGGCTGTTCTGAATACAAGAACAACTTGCATTAAAAAAGCAACTGCACAGAGCGAGTTTACTCATAAGGTCTCTTCATGTCAGAATATAAAGCGATGAAGGGAACAACCTGCACGGTATTCAAACCTGAAATGAGTCACCATCCCTACAAAAGGCTTTCACACGTGCAGGAATGTCCGGCGCGAACGGCTTACAAAATAAAATGCCGTAACTTGTGCAGAAAGCCATCGTGAATCAAACCGGAAAAGGTCGTCCTCACTGAAGAAAACCTTTCAACTAACCACACTGACAAGTTCTGACTCACACCTTCAATTACGTCCTCTCACGGACAATGAACTTTGTAATTTTACCATGACCGGCAAAGGAGAGATGACAAACTGCTGCAACAAGAGGGCGGAAAACCACAGGGCCCAGGGTTATGGCTCCAATAAACTGTGCTTTTACAGAGTAGGCGGGCTGAGCGTATAAATATAAACAGTTTGAAAGCAAAGAGATAAGGATCGTGCGAGGGTTTTAAAGCAGGTTCTTAGTAAGAGTAGCGGTCATTAGGCCATCATAATCATATAATCTTTAATCAGGGTTCATGATGTATTTAAAAAGTAAAAAAAAAAAAGGGGGACTATACAGGTTTTCATTGGTGCCGTCCTGAAATTTTAATCCAGTCTTATATACCTGTCGAACAGGACATGCTACCTGAAGGGCAAAGAAAACACTTTAAACAATGCTATATAAAAACAATAACACATTAGAATGCGAGCATTAGTACGAGGGGTGTAATACTGATGGAATTTCTTTGGTAATGAAGGCGTAAACGTGGTTGACATTTACAGAAGACTTCGGTGAAGAGACTCTTAGCCGGAGTAAAACACTTGAACGGTGCAAACGTTTTCAACCTCTTAAAGATCATCGACCCTCATATGGGCCTGTTTTCATCGTGTACGCGTTCAGGATGTACATACAGTGTATATGGTACCACAATACACAATTAGAAAGATTAGAATCTTATGATTTGATCCGTGCAAACCATTGTATGATGTGTTGTTCACACCAGTTACACAAAATCACTTTCTAACTCCAGGGTCTTTCCAGATTTTTATTTCTTTCTAAGGCATTTATCCAAGAGAGACAATAATCTACTTTGAAGAGTTGATATTGAGATGTATATCTGCTACTAATGCTCTGTAAATCCTCCATAACGGCTCTAATCTCAGGTGCTATTTGAGGTTAATTGGTGATTTCTGAGGCTGCTGACTCTAAATAAACTGCAGTTTTGGTCTTACTTTCCTGGGAAGGTCTTCATGAGAGACAGTTTCATCATGGTGGGTTTTGCAAATGCACTTGTGACAATACTGTTCTTGCAAGAACCGTTCCAGAACAGCTGAGCTTCATGTCTTAGAATAACAACTGCCTGTTACTGTTTTTGTTGTTGCTGCATAATTACCGAATTCCATATGTGTTATTTTACAGTTTTGAAATCCCCAGTATTGTTGTAGGAAAAAAAATTTTAAAAAAACACTAAACAAAAACAAAGTGATTAAAAACTTTTGAGCGGTAGAGTATATATAAAAATACATAAGCAAAATAATTAATGTTTCATAGCTTTGGGATAAATTTTGGACCTGACCTGCATAAAGGCTGTGGCCTGGTAGAGTTTCTAAGGTCGCGCTGCTGACCTGAAGCAAAAGGCACTGCTTGGTTCAGAGGTGTATAAAGCAGGCAAAAAAAAAATCTTTATTCTGACAGTAAATCCGAATAATGTTCTGTCTGTTTGACCAAACGTCAACATCTTAGATTTGAAATGAGACAAGCCACATGCATGAGGACCGAAGTGTGCGGGGATAGTGATAATTTAAATCTGAGGTGTGTCATTCCGGGGAAAAATAGGGTAAAATAAGTGTAACTCATAGAAGGAACGACGATTCCGCCTGATGTTGATGGAAGCCCAGTGCAGTTGTTCTGGTGAACATTCAACAAGTGGAACTCTGATCCATGAAGAGACAAATAATATAATTGACGGATAACGTCGCATCACTAACTTGTGGAAGAGACGCATCTGTCTGTGGGAACTGTAAACAGATCTGACTTTTGCAAGCCAAGACAAGATCAAATTCTACAGATGCCAAGACAATTAAGTAAAGCGTTTGTTAGAACGGTGTATTTATTCCTTCCTATAAACAAAGTGGAGTAAAGGTGCGAGATCGCATTTATTAAATAGATTTTAATCGCACATTCATAAACGCGTATTAAAAAAATGTACATCGCCACCTGTTGAATTTTGAGATTAACTAATCATTTTATTTTAAAGGTCTTTTTTTTACATGATTTCTTATTCTGTATCAGTTATTAGCAAGTTTAGAACACGTCCAGCGACATCGGTGGTAATGAAAGTCCACAATTTTATTTTATTTCTTTTTATGATAAAACGCGTTTTCTATTTAAATTATAGAAATATCATCTCTAACCGTGAGCCGATTGAGATGAAACAAAGCCTCTATGTTACCTCAGATACAAATACATGAAAACACCATTAAAATTCGGTCAGTAGTTGTCAAACAGACAGACAGACAAAAACTCCAAACACCATCTTCATGTGTTCTGTTATCTTACGTCCCCACAAATATCTTCGATGTACAGACACGCCCACTTTAATAAACAGTTTTATTACTTGTCTAGATATAAAGGGAGGTTCCCCCCCCCCCCCTCTGTCCTGGTTTGACTTGAACGCCCTTTGTATAAAACCTTACAGCTGCCGTTTCCAGTGAATCTAATAGGTAAATCTATTATAGGACTGAATTCTGAATTCGTTCGCGTTCTCGTGTGTCAGTCGTTCTCAGTTCGAGGACCCTGTGCTTTAAACTACGTGCCCTTTCACCCGCCACAGCCCCCCGTTCACCCCAACAGTCAGCTGCAGCCTCGTCTCTGTAATAAACTTCCTGAGTTTCGGGGTCGAGCGAACGGTCTGGTCTCGAGCTAAATAAGAAACGCCGCGCTGTTCACAGGCGTGTCGGGTCACGACCCTTCGTACTGACCTCACTTCTCTGTTCCCTTGACTCACTACGCGTGCCTTCTCTAACCGCTTCACCAAACGAGTCGGGTCGCGAGGAGGCCTTTTTTTTCTTTTCTTTTTTATTTTCACACTCCTTCCTAAAAAGGAGAAGTGCGCGGCTTGGCCGGCGCATTCGGGAGGTTTTTCATCATGCGCGTGTTGATACAACAGCGGCGGACTAATGACAGAGCTCTGGAGGACGAAGAGCAGAAGGAGAGACGCCGTATACGTGTGCGTGTGTGTGTGTGTGCGCGTGTGTGGGACTCCCCGAGCAAGCTTCCATTACTCATAACCTAACCACAGCCTTCGAGTCGAAAAAGCAAGTTTATAAGTTTATTACGATTATAACCTCGCTCTCCTTTTGTCCAACAGACTCTCAGATTGCTTTTCATTTTTTTTTCCTATTTTTTTTTTTTTTTTTTTTTAAGAAACATATCCAGGGTTCAGTGAGGTCAGTGCAGTAAAAGTTTACACCCCGACGTCCATCAGATAAAGATTTTTTTTGTTTAATCTCAACTGGACGGGATCAGTCGGTGCGAGGCAGGGTTTTAATCTCAGAAGAATTTTGGACTGAAAAGAAAAATAAATAAATAAATAAAATAAAATAAACCTCTTACTGAGAATGTTTATCGTCGTAGAAACTGTAAATCAGGAGTCTGGAAAGCGAGAAGCCCTGAAGGCACACAACCCGGGTGTGAAAATCAAAGAGAAATGAAGGTCAGATTGGGTTTTTTTTTTCCTTTGTTTGTTTGTTACTCAAAAAGACATTAAAAAAATCTCAACTCAAAAAGTATTAACACCCTATTTCTCTCTGGAGGATCGTTCAGGTTTGCCTCAAAACACGGAAGCGTTGACTCCGCTGACGAACGTCAGTGTTTGAGAATGCACTTCAGGTGAGAAGTGTGTGTGAGTGTGGAGTGTGTGAGTACCTGCTGAGTTTCAGAATGAGGGAGTCGGTCGCTGCTCTGATCTGGTTCTGTGCCTCGACGTGTGTCATCTCCTCAGTGTTGAAGTCGCCAATGGACACCACGCTGTCGCCGACGCCGACTCCGGCCTGAGCTGCCTTTCCTCCGGGAGTCAGCTACACACAAACACAAACACAAAAACAATAAACACACACACATATGGACATGATATAGCACGAGTATAAACACTAACAGTACTATCAAGCACCTCATTTCGCGTTAGCTATTACATAAAAACATTTCTTTTTTAAGTTTACGGCACTCACAAGAGCTGACTGAACGTCTGACGGGTTCGCTTTCGATCGCAAAACCTGCTCAACCAGGAAACCGGTTAAACACTTAAAAGAGCAAACCAGGTTGTTAACTTCGCAACAGCTCGCTGTCTATTTGTCTTTCCCTTGTGCGCATGACTGGACGCTGAAACGTGCAATTACATGGTTTAATCCATGATTTAAAACATAAACTGAGCGAATCTATGATCCGGGACGGCGGTCATTACGCAACAGTCGTAATCCTGTAATCTGATCACATGATTGTGGGAATCAAGTCAGGAAAACCTCAATCCTCGTACAGGATGTACATCTTGACTTCCTGAAGAGAGACATGCAGCAGCACTTCAATCCTTCAGTCCCGTCCTGGTTTCTGATGATCTCCTCATCCGCACACTCGCATCCCCACATCATCGAGTTCATTCTCCGTCTTCCGCATTCTGGAACGTCCTATCCAACATCTGCACCGGACGTGGATTTCGTAATCCTGTAATCGATCCTGAAAAACGCTTTCTGAACGACCCTTCAGGGGGGCACAGCGCTCGCCAAGAGCGCTAAGTAAGTAAGCTTAACGCCGGTTCATAACTGCGCCCTCGGGACCCAGCGGATTTGGGGAGGCGTGAAGGACGAGGTGAGGAGTTGGCGGACAGGCTGGAGACAGGCCTCGTGGGATAGTTTAGCGGCTGGTCACGTTCGTGTCTGGACGTATATATGTGGGCGGATGATAAACGCTGACTCGCTTGTCTGAGGACGCTCTGGTGTATTGCGTCGAACAAGATGAAGTTGAAACGCCCTCAGGGGTCGAGCTCGGGTTAAGTGGAGATCACACTCCTGGGCCGTGGAGGAGTCCGTGTAATACTTGATAAAAGCTTGATTCTTAAACATTAACGTGATGAGTGACAAAATCATTCTAACAGGAGGAGCCTTTATTATTCAAAAATGAACCTGCAGCTGTTTCCATTCAGATTTTTGATTTCTTGAACCAGACGTTTCCTGGCTATATAAAACTCATTCCACAAAGATTAAGAGACATCATTTACAAATGGATTAAAACAAACATGACTTGACAAAGAGCCTGTGTTGTAACCGCAGTCCCGAGCAGCTATTAACTGTTTGCAAACTAATCCCTGCTTTAGTGGCGTCTCCGTTTAGTTTCAGGGAAAAAATATCCTCGTGCCGTCCAGATTTCTCTCACCAATTTGTCACCTATACAGACTGTTTTTACAAAGCAAGTTCAATAAACGGTACTGAGTAACATCGCGGGAGGTTATATTAACACTTCTGTTGGTCGCATGGTCTCATCATTATCTGCCTGGTCACAGATGTGCAGGTGTGAAGGTGTTATAGCAGTTCATTTGTAACGGAGGTGCAAGTAAAAATGGATGCTCCGCTCGTACGAAAGAACAGACAGACAGAGAGAGAGACAGAGAGACAGACAGATCCCCACTAGTCCCGTGGATCAACGGCCTGAGGGGGGCAAGAGTCACTCCGGCACCACAAGGGAAGACTAAACCCTAAGTGGTTTTAATGTTAATGATTTAAAACGTATAGTCTCTTGTGTTTCATGTCTGACGTTCACCCGTGTCTACGTGCTTCGCGTCAGACAGTTTGCTTGCGTCTATTTGCTTCACGTCTCACGTTCGCTTCTGTGTATGTTCTTCATGTCTGGTGCCCTTGTGTTCCATGTGCTGCAAGTTTGCTTTGTGTGAAAAACTTTTTCCAGCAGAACTCTGGCATTTTCTCCAGCAGACTCAGTAAAACCTAACAGCTGTTTTACTTACAGCACCGCGAAAACATTTTTGGAACAAACCAAAATTTTTATAAATACCATAATTTGTTTGCTTTTTAAAAACATTTCTACATAAAAGAAACTTCTATAAAAGGTCACTAAAGAGTAACAAAATAAACAGTGAATATTTGATATGAAAATGATTAGCTTGAACATAATCTGTAGTGTTTTGTGTCGATTTATGAGGTAAAACACCTGTTAGGTTTTACTGAGCGTGCTGGAAAATATGCTTCTGTTCTTCTGCGAATTTTGTCACACTTGTACGTTCATGCAAAACCCAGGAGACTAACTATCTTTAGTAGTGGGAGAGTATTGCTTTAACGTGAGTAGTACAAGTCTGACTCATAACTTATGGAAAAAAATGTGTGCCGTCCCTTTAAGAGCTCCGCTTAGTTCATAGTGTTTTATGACTTTACTTTACAAATTTGTGGATTCGATGTGAAAAATATGTAAGCTGGAGCTCATCCTTATCAAAAATGCAACAGTCTTCAGAGTGTCTCACTGTGAGACGTGAGAAAGTTGGTAGCGTTTCAGCGATCTGAATTCGTCAGCCGTCATTTTTCAGCAGCAAACACTTCGGCATCTGCGGCGCACATGGGTCATGAGGCCTCTCGTGGGGCATTCGGTCATTTCCCGTCCCGAATCCTTCCCTCGACACTCCACCCAGAGTTTTACAGCCTCGCGATCCTCTCGGCCCACATAAAAATGTAGCACTTACGTCACCGCGTCTCGTCCAGTTTCATGCGCTTTGTGCAGTTAGTTTCACGGCTAAAGCTTACAGGATGGTCCAGATGAGGGATTTAACCACTCAGGGGCCGAGTGACGTCATCGTAGTTCTCTCATGACACACCTTTTTTGCTAGAGATCAAACATTTTCTTCATTTCTGAATAATAAGCAAGGGTGTCATAAAGGTACTCAAGCATGAAACTAATGATCTCACTCTAATTAAATAACATTTATATGTGGTTAAGCGCACAGACCTGATCGGTCAGAAGATAAGTGGCCTTGTTCCATATAACTGCCTGTAAAAAGGATGATGTGTTTGTACTAAAGTACTCGCTCGTTCCACATAATCCAAGATTTGTAAAAATTAACAAGCAGATTATTTCAAGTATGTTTAATAACGTCAAACGTACGAGCAGCGTTCGAGTCAAACCGTGACTTGTGATGACCTTTCTGGAGGAATTGTTTTGCAGTCATACCGTGTGTTAGGCTTACTGTATAAGTTCACGCTGGAAGTCTTTAAGTTAATATGAGGTCCAGTTTGTTATTGGAGGCTCAGGTAGAATGTAGGAAATTCCAGTCCTGACTATTGAGCGACTACAATGAATGACAGAGTAAAAGCGATTGCCATTTACAGAAGCACGGTCCAGTGACGAGACTCTTAACCGCAGCAAAACAATCGAACGGTGCAAACGCTTTACAGAAGGATGTAGGGCTGTAGCTATCGAATATTTTACTAATTGAGTATTCTACCAAAAATGTAAACGATTAATCGGATAAAACATACTTTTGCTTAATTAAACAGCAATATAAAATATATAAGAGAAACAAAGATTAATTAGTTTGTTTCTTTTTAGAAAAATCTACGTTTATTTTTTAAATGCATACAGCATTTTATCAAAAATAAACATTGTCATTATTCACGATACAAGGAACAACTTCAAGTTGACGGAGATGAATTAAGTGCATTACAGTGTCATACATTCTTATTTTAAAGCCTTTTCTCAGATGCAAAAACAAAAAAAGGTATTTCAAATGGCTAAGTATCAAAAAAACTAAGGCAAACATTAAATTAAATAATTATACAAAAACACCAAGTTGTGCAACTTAACTTTCAGAACTAAAAGTTTCAAAATCTACAGCTCAGGCATAACATAAGCCATTACTGACAATTTCTGTCTTTTTCTCTTGCTGGTTTCTTCATCTCTTGGTTGGCTGATATTTTTATCGCTCCTTCCATTTTGCAACCCAACAGAACGGCTCCCTCAAATCAATACACAGATAACTGTTTGCGTCTCCTTCCGCTTTGTGGGTGACGTAAGCGCTTCTTCTTCATCGGTGTTTAGTGTCGGCTTGCATCCGGAAGCACGCTGTGTCACGCCAAACTAATAATTGCGCGAAAACATAACGCAAGCTTTTAAAATTCATTCAAAGAAGCTTCGAGGCAGAAGATTTTGCCTCGATCATTTTTTGTAATCGAATTACTCGAGGAATCGTTTCAGCCCAGATGTACGTCTGTGAATGACGATCCCGGGCTGAGGTGACTCGGAGTCCGCTGCAGTCGTTCAAGTAAATGTTCAGCGCCTGATTATTAAAAATTGACAAATTGTTTGCTGCCAACTTGCGATAAGGAAGAGACGCATCTGTCTGTGTGAACTGTACGCACAATCGTTCACCGACTCCGCTTGCACATTACAGGAACTCGGTTGGGCGTTACTGCCACAACATCGCCACATGTTTGCACAATTAAAGGAGTTCCTGGGAAGCCAGCGTTTCAGACATGAAGCAGGAAGGCCGATTATGGAAACTTTCTACCTTGATGGAGTCCTTGATGAAACACTGGGATCAGTGCATTAGTGACTATAGATTATATAGAGAAATAAAGGGAGGTTTTATTGTAATAACTGTTCTCTTATTCACCCAATCAAAAGTCCTGCTTTGACTTGAACGCCCCTCGAACATATAACAGTGACGGGTTTTTTTTTTTATGTTTATTTAACATTTATGAGAGGAGTCTCGCTTGAAAGCCACAGATTCCAGGGTCAGGAGAGTCTTCAAGAGAAAGGAGGTTACGCTTTGTGGTTTCTTGATGAAATATGAAATGACAGGCTGTAATTTTACAGAGAGAGAGAAAATTATAGCCGCTGAGGAGCTAACTTGTCTTGGATGTTTCTTAACGTTAAATCTAACTCTAGACCATTTAAATGTGCGATGTAATGTTTGTTAATAAAGATTTTAATTGGTGATAATTGATGAATCGCTGTGGAATAACGCACTGTTATGAGAAAATAATGCGCAGTTGTTTGTTGTGCTGCATCGCACAGCCCCTGGAGTGCATTCATTATCTTCTAGGTCACACAAAGTATTCGGCAAAGTTTATCTAATCTAGGGGGGAAGAAATGGGCAGTAAATGCACTCGTTCTATCAGAGACCAAATCAGAATTAGAAAGAACAATCCAGTAGATATGAGAGAGTGGGAGTGCAGGATGTTAGCAAGTGAAGTAAATGAAGCGTATGAAGGAGGACACCGAGGAGACTGATGAGGCTCTGAGGGCCGCGCTGACGGACAGAAGCACCTGCGTCCCGGGCTCAGGTTCAGAGCAGCTGCTCCTCCGCTCAAAGCAGGACAGCAGCGGAGTGCTGACATCAGGCCTTTCATCAGACACCATGGACTCCTCCGGTCCTGACAAAATAAAACATGTCCTTTCACACGTCGAGATCAAAACGCTGGGCGCAGGTTCAACGGGACAGGCTGAAGGAGTATAAACCTGCACACGTGTAAGACAAAACACCAGACAGACGTGGGGATGTCAAGATACCGAATTAAATTAGACTGAAGTAGAGGTGAGGAATGTATAGGCCACGGGTTCATCTTCATTCTCGTCAACTTTCATTTTTATTTCTTCCACTGCCTATTTCAGGGAGGGGGCGGTGTTTGGGGTGGTGGGGGGGTGGGGCTGGAAGACACCATTGCGTCAAGTCCATAAATACTTACCAGGGAAAAGTGAGGAGAGTTCTCAGATGAGAAACTAGAACCCCTCCATGTACAAGTCTGACGTAGAAAAAAAATCCCTTTTGCGTCAATTTTGACGCGGCTGGGAATCAGATTGGCGTGAAATCGCTTCGTGCTGAGCGCTTGTCAAATTTATGCCTCTCGCGGATCGTTAAACGTCAGCAGTAATTCTGTCTCGGAGACGCTGAGGAGAACGTAATCGTGAATAAAACCGAGAGAGAGAGAGAGAGATGTGCAAAAAAAAAAAAAAAAGGTTACGTCGTCGTAATTACAGCTCAGCTCTTGTTAGGACAAAAAATACGATCATGAGAACCAGACGTCAACGGTAGAAAACTAAACATCTGAACATCTGCCGGAAACGTGAAAGCCATAGAACACTTCTGAAGAATTTTTGCCTCTCTCTGTGAGGGAGGGAAAAGACAAGCACGAGCGAGACACAAGAGACCACTGTGTGTCGTCAGGAGTGGGCCAGAGGTACAAGAAATGCCTGGAATGTTAGGAATTCGAGCCGATCAGGGAGATCCTGCACCGTGTTTCTGTGGTTGGTTGGTTTTATGGTCAAACATGGACACACGCAAAAAAAAGGGGGGATAAAAGGTGAAAGCTGAAACAACACACTGAGAGGAAACCTAGCTCAGTCGTTTTGCCCATTAAAGACGAAAAAGGCAACGGCGGCGAGTTACTCTGACTCAGTGGATGAATCACACCTGGGAAAACACTCGTCACGTCACGTCAGACTAACAGGAGCTCGAGCGCGAGTGACTCGCGTTGTTCCTGTGCTAATTAATTACCGTGTCACTCAGGAGGTGAAGACGGAAGTGGTGAAGTGACTGGTGACGGGGGAGTGACATGTCGCAACACACACACGTCATGTCTGGGTATCGAAAGACCAATTACTCTGAGAACACCTGAACACCTTATTAAACGTAGACGCCAGTGTTCTGGGTTCAATTCCCAATTCAGCAGGTGATCTTCTGAAAAAACACCGGCAGACTCTCCGACACCGCAACGCCTGGCAGAGCGACCCGTGAGGTCATCGGAAAGCCGTTGCGTGTCGTCTACTTGGCATCCAGGTGATCGTCTCAGTCAGTCGCTGATCTCATCCTTAGCTTCTGACTCGTCGGGAGAAAACAGATGCCCGAGTTTCAGTAAAGCTCATAAAAGGTGATGAATCTGATCAGAAAATGTGACGCGTGAGAAAAGAACGAAAGAAAACAAAAGTTTATGCACGTATGGATACAATTAAGTCATGTTCTCATTTTGTATTAATTAAAGACGTTTCGGGAATGGCGGTCTGGTACTGTCCTGGCACGCAGGATAACTTCCTAAACGCTGGGGACCGAAAGTGTTCGGCGCCAAGCTTTTGAGGCAGCAATAAACTAAGATTTGTTGACCTTTAGTGAAGGACGCGGCATCCGAGAAACCAAACAAACCCTCGACATCTCCATGTGAGGTGCGAGAGAGAGAGAGAGAGAGAGAGAGAGAGAGAGAGAGTTCCGCAGAGGCTTCTTTTATGGGTTTGATATCAAGCAGTGACATGTTTGAGAAGGAATGCGAGTGTTGAAACGGCCCGCGCCCGGCTGGAAGCATACGGTTCTCGTTATTCCTCTGGTCGTGTTTCCTTTTCAGGATTTGTTTGATGCTTTTGCGAGTTCTGTTCCGCAGGAACAAAGTGCCTCAGGAGTGCATTCAGTTAACTCGTTTCTGCTGCCGTGGTGGGGTTGCGGGTCCTGACGAGTACAGCGTTTAAACAATATGTCGGAGAAAAACAGGGAACGCTGCGACATCAGTAAACATCTGTCCTTACCGAGCTTGTGTTCGATGTTAAATAACGAGTCATTAGCTAGAACTTAGCGTTTTTTAGTGCTCCAGATAGTCACTGGGAGTGGCCTACTAGAGAAACAGAAATATAAACAACATAATAGTCTAGTTTTGTTTGGGTCTATGTAATTGTGTTTCAGCACTGCTCCCCATTTATATACCAGTAAAGTGGCGACAGGATCGTGGGCACCCAAGGGCCACCCCTGTGGGGACCAAATACCACAATCCCTAGTCATCCCACGGGAAGGACAATGCAGCAGAAACTGCTGAAAAAAGTCAACGCTGGTTGTGACAGAAAGGTATCAGAACACCTAGAGCATCATAGCCAGCTGTGCACAGGACTGAGGACATACGCAAAGAGCTCAAGGCTTACAAACTCCACAGATCACAATTCGATCGAGCATCCATAGGATGCACTGGACAAACAAGCCCAGCATCCAAAGTGCTAACCCTGTGGTACTCAAACCATGTGGAAGTTATTTCTGTGGTACTTAAACCCTGTCAAACTCAAAACCCTGTGGTACTCAAAACCCTGTGGTACTCAAACCCCGTGGAATTTATTTCTGTGGTACTTAAACCCTGTGGTGCTCAAACCATGTGGAATTTATTTCTGTGGTACTTAAACCCTGTGGTACTCAAAACCCTGTGGTACTCAAAACCCTGTGGTACTCAAAACCCTGTGGTACTCAAACCATGTGGAAGTTATTTCTGTGGTACTCAAAACCCTGTGGTACTCAAACCCCGTGGAATTTATTTCTGTGGTACTTAAACCCTGTCAAACTCAAAACCCTGTGGTACTCAAAACCCTGTGGTACTCAAACCCTGTGGAAGTTATTTCTGTGGTACTCAAACCCTGTGGTACTCAAACCCTGTGGTACTCAAACCCTGTGGTACTCAAACCATGTGGAAGTTATTTCTGTGGTACTCAAACCCTGTGGTACTCAAACCCTGTGGAAGTTATTTCTGTGGTACTCAAAACCCTGTGGTACTCAAACCCCGTGGTACTCAAACCCCGTGGTACTCAAACCCCGTGGAAGTTATTTCTGTGGTACTCAACCCATGTGGAAGTTATTTCTGTGGTACTCAACCCATGTGGAAGTTATTTCTGTGGTACTCAAAACCCTGTGGTACTCAAAACCCTGTGGTACTCAAAACCCTGTGGTACTCAAACCATGTGGAAGTTATTTCTGTGGTACTCAAAACCCTGTGGTACTCAAAACACCGTGGTACTGACCTCAACTGTCAAAAACACCATATTGTTTTATTTAAAGTTGAATAATAGCATAATGTTTCCAAAGTCAATGAGTTTCAATCGTTTTAAATAATCCTGATCTCAGTAAGAACCAAAACAACCGAGCACATCTTAAGGCTTCAGGTCAGAAAGGTCGCTTGTGTCTGCGCTCTCCTTGTTTAACGGTTCGCTTGTTTTTTTTCTGGGTTTGTGCTTTATGTACAGCGCTCGCGTGCGTCTGTGAGTTCATAGATCAACTAAATCTTCATGTTTAATACATATTTTAATACTGATCTAAACTGTGACCAACCATGAGCTTTTCATTTGTGAGGAGACGTCCTGAGGTTGTCTGAGCTTCCCAGCCGCTCAGAGACACAGACCGTCACGATAAAGTCAAAAAGGTGAGATATACTGAAGCTGAATACAAACACGTCGCTACTCTGGTCACGTCCGAATAACATTTATTCACCGAGTGATAAAGAGACGACAGAACAGAAATTTCTTTTTTTGTGTGTGTGTGTGTGAGAGAGAGAGACTGTGTATGTGTGTTCCAGCCTTCCCGCTCGGCTGGCGGTCTCTTTGGTGACGTCTCCACAAAACATTCCGCAGATTAGTAGTAGGGAGTGAAGTTTTTGTTTTTTTTGGTGGGTAAGATGGATGAAACTCACCCTGGACACCGTGAGAGGCATGCTGAAATCCTTTCCTCCTTGGAGTCGGAAACCCCACGGCGCCGGGCCGCTCAGCGTCACGCTGTACACGCTCATGGCCTGTGTGTGAGAAAGAGAGAAAAGGGAGGACAGATGAGTGGAGGGAGATGGAATACAGTCTTTTTTCATTCTTTCATCACGTCGCAATAATCGCCAAAGAGGGGGTGAAAGCAAAACACAGACAAGCCGAAACCTCCATCTAATATTCTGTTGGGGAAAAGTTTTTTTTTAATTGTAACAAGGTTTGTGGACTTTTACTGGACTCGGCAGCGTTTCTCGTCTCGCGATCACAGATTTCCCTGACGCAGCATCCATCGCCGTGATTTTAAAGCTAAATTAAACCGTCATTAAGATTTCACAACTAATTTCACACGCTGAAGGATAAATCTGTCTTTAATCCGTTGCTCATCATGACACCTATTCCGATACAGGAATCGATTACGGCCTGAAAAAAACGAACACGGCTGATCGGCGCCAGCGATCGTTTCTCTTTTTAAACGATACGCTGCTTTACTGGATATTCAGACAGACAGTTTATCGATCGAAACTTTTCTCCGTGTCACTGCATCAGCGTGAAACACTTCACATGACATATCACCGGTAGCGCGTTAGAACTTGTGAGCGCAGAGCCGCGTTCTAACGTGCCCGGAGGTCTTTCTCTGTTATTTAAAGCTGCGACGCGCTCGCTCCGGGAAGTCGGCCAGCTTATTTTGAGCGCGTCATAAAAGCTACAGTTGTCGTTATGCTCCGTAAGTTTTTGCACGCAGACAGAGAAGATCAGAAGAACAAACTCATGATGTTGCGATGGCATCGTGCAGAACTTTATAACATATATTAAAACCTCACACGTGAATGCTTTTAAACATTGCGCTCATATCGGTGCCTCCTCTCGGCTGCAATTTCCTCACTGATAATAAAACGCGTTGAGAGCGTTTGCATGCACTTGCTGTATTAGTTACTTTGGCGTTTGGAGATCTGAGGACAAACAGCCAGAAGGATGAGAAACCTGAGAGGCAGAGAAACGTGCAAATGAAAGCATTCGAGACACATTGCTGATAAAAAAAAATAATTAAAAAAAAAAACGATTAATGATAATAATACTAGACACAACAACCAGCCGGTTAAAGCACAAAAAAAAAAAAAAAAAAAAAAAGAGACCTCCGCGTCCAATCCGCGCCGCCGACCTACCTAACAGAAAGGGCCGAATCAAGGCACTGGAAAAGCCAGGAAAGGTGCGAGGTTCAGTGCTGGTTCTGGAAACGAGTGCGACCCTCCGACTCTCCGGCCTTGCGTCGGGGGTGAGGCTTTACGTCTCGTCCCCTCTCCAAGGGCTATATAAGGAATGTAAAACTACACCAAACTATTTCAGCCCAACACCCACATGAGTCACGCAGAGAGACGGATAGAGAGAGAGAGAGAGAGAGAGAGGGTGGGGGGCGGGAGAGCGAGAGAGACAGAAAACCTCAACTCGTACACATTTTCTGGCTCCGGTGAGACCGATGAATAAGCCCAGGGAGGCGTCCAAAAAGACAAGAAGGACGAGAAGGAGAAGGAGAAGAAGGAGGAGGAGGAGGAGAGGAGCGAGGGAACATTCCACTCAAGCGAGAGTTACGAGGCGTTTTACATCACCGCATACGAAGTTGAAAAGAGACGTGCTGAGCGCAGGACCGGTGATGAAACGGATAAACGGTTATAATAAACAACGTGCCGTTTGATTGCACTGGGTTTCCTGCTGTGGGAAAACACTGGCTTTAAGCGCACGGCTTATTCTTTAAGGTGTAGCTTTCACATTTGACCTTTGATCCAAGTCGAGGTCTAATAAAAAAGTGGAACCTTGCGAGTCGTGAAACAAACAAATTTTAAACATTATTTTGTTTCTTTCTTTTGTTTCCAACCGCAGCATTTTTTTTTAAGCAGAGTATAAGACCTTTCCTTTCCAAAAAAAAAAAAAACCTCTCTGGACATTGTGTACTTGGCAAACAGAAGGTGTTGATGTAGGTACATATTGCACGCCGGTGTTAGAGCTGTGGCTCATCGGGGCAGCTCACGGTCAGGAAACCCGTACATTACACACAGTTGTTCGATACGTTTTAGTAAAGATTGCTAGCTTGGATAATTTCAAACTTCATGAAAAATTGGGGAGAAGAGCTAAAGCTAAACCCACTGAGGTCCCAGGTTTAGGGTTTGTTTGATAAAGACAGCTTGGAAACGTTCTGAAAACAACATTGAAGTAACGTTATTGCATGTCTGCTTAAAAGGAGAAAAATAAATTTTAAAAAAGGCCCAAAGCATTTCTTTTCTCTCTGCTAATACATCACTCCTGATTTGTCATTGTAGTTCAGAAAAATGGCAAAGTTTCAACAGGAAGTCGTTAACCCCAAAAAAAAAAGTTTCAGACAAGCACATCCGAGCTAACCTTAAAAGAAATCCCTTCTTTACAATCTCGTTATAAATAAGACCCGAGACGGTCGTTAACCGTCGTCACCTGGATCTGAAACAATAAAGCTACAGTTCCTGATGCAACAGACATGATGTATCTGCATTTTCAATTCTGAAACCCAAAACCTTCCTCGCGCAGGCAACTCTTCCCTGTCGCTCGTCGCTAGACGAGAGCTTTTAAAGGCGAAGCGTCCGTGATCATCTTCTGTCAGACCACAGAAATGTTCTCTGTCCTGCCCGCATTTTCCATTTGTCCTCACCGTCTGCTGTTTCAGTTTAGGTCCTGCCGACGTTTCTCTCATCTCCTTGCAGCGTTCTTTAAAGACACGCGTTTTAAAAAGTTCTCTCATTAAAAAGTTCAGATGGCTATCAGAGATCCTTATCTGCTCACTTTGATAAATACGGGGACAAAAGGAATAAATTAACCGAAGAATCATTAAAATAATAATTAGAAGGAGAAATTGCATACTGGGAATGTCAGCCAGATAAAGCTCACAACTTTCAAGTTACACAAATAAAATAAGCAAAGACCCTAAAAACAGGTTTAAGTTCAGGGTTTCGTTCACAGTGGAAAGACGTATCAGTACTGCTCAGCATTTTCTATACCAGGTTTAGAGATGTATGTCGTCATGACGGAACATGTCTCGAACACGTGTGTGAATGCTGGACAATACTTTATCTTTCTTTTTCTTTTTTTTTTTTTATCTAATTCAACCTCACCATCAGTGTAGAACCAGCCTTGATCTAGATTAGATCTAGAGACAGGTCACTAGTCACCATTATTCCCAACAACCAACCAATCACTGAATACCTTTGTTTCAATAACTGATCATTACGCTACCCGACAAACAATCCCTCACCAATGATAAAATAGTGCTATATATAAAATTTTATTAAATTGGCCTTTACTCTACCCGACAACCATCCTCAAAACCATTACGCTACCCGACAACCAATCACCGACAACTACATTAACGATTACAACAACCAATCAGTCGACCATTACTCTAGCTGACAACCAACCAACCAACCAACCAGTCACTGACCGTTACTCAGTCCGACAGCCAATCACTGACCGTTACTCAGTCCGACAGCCAATCACTGACCGTTACTCAGTCCAACAGCGTATTACTGAGCGCTACCCAACCCAACAGCCAATCACTGAACGTTACCCAGTCCAACAGCGAATTACTAACCGCTACCCAACCGAACAGCCAATCACTGACCATTAATCAGTCCAACAGCCAATCACTGACCGTTACTCTACCTGAAAGCCAATCACTGACCGTTACTCTACCTGAAAGCCAATCACTGACCGTTACTCTACCTGACAGCCAATCACTGACCGTTACTCTACCTGACAGCCAATCACTGACCGTTACTCTACCTGACAGCCAATCACTGACCGTTACTCTACCTAACAGCCAATCACTACCTGACAAACACTGTTGGTTACTCCACCCAATAACTGCTCATTAAATCTTCCCAATAACCAACCACTGATAATTTATATCCCACTTGTGCCTATCAAAATTCATTTTAATCTCATCTTGGCAGTTAAAACCAGTTAAAAGCATTACCATTACTCCACCCGACAACCTTAAAGCTCTAAACTTTCTGTTTCCTTAAAAAAACGGAATGAATGAAAGCAGCAGCTCTGATTAGAAGAAGGAAAAAACAATAAGTTTTGAGAAACTCAGGAAAGTTCTAGCTGCCTTCAGACAACTCAAAACAGGAGATATATTGTGGAAAAAAACTTAAGGTTAAAGTATTTGCATCGTTGAGACAAAACCTTGAGACTTTTCACTTTTTAGAGAGAAAAAAAAGGACACATCAGGTTATAACTCTGTCGGTTGAGAATAAGATTAAAACGCTGTTTAGGTTACTGTACCTTCTGTGTTCCTCTGGAGTCTGCAGAGCTGATTAAAGAGTGGCGATTAGATAAAGACTAAAGACAAGGTAACGAGTAATTATTTAGTTATTTTATTAGATTATTAAACTCTCTGCAACGTGAGCTCGCGCGGATGAAGCGGTTCCTCGCGCGCTCCCTCCTGGAATTCTCTAGCAGGACTCCAGCAGGCCAGACACGTCACAGGTCACGTGACCCGTGATGCACGCACCTTGGCGTGTGGAAAAGGCCGCGTCTCATTACCTCTGTGTTCTAGTACAGTAGGGTTAGGGTTAGTGAGTGCACTTACTGAGTGCAAAGACTGTTTTTTTTTTAAGGTGTAGCACGAAGAGGCAGCGCAGCTCAGATTGCTGGGACGTGTCGCAAGGGGCGTGGCTAGGGGCGTGGCTAGCCATTGCCATGTTACACACAGTGGTGACTCTGTTCGAGGGACAGTTCAGGGTGGAGGAAAATAATAATGATAATAATAATAATTATTATTATTATTATTATCAGAACAGAAATGGCGTAGCTGTCTGTGGGATCTCCATCTAAATCAATAAAATAAAGTTTTTTGGTCACTCTTTCAATGATATTGTGTAGATACTTTAGAGGACCAGAAACCAGTCTGTCTGTCTGTCTGTATGTTTTTTTGTCTGTCTGCATGTCTGACTGTTTGTCTGTCTCTCTGTAATTCTATCTGTCTGTCTGTCTGCCTGTATGTATTGTATGTCTGCATGCCTGTCTGTCTATATGCATGACTTGTCTTTCTATATTTCTGTCTGTCTGTCTGTATGTCTCTCTGTCTGCATGTCTGTCTGTATGCGTGACAGTCTGTCTGTCGATATTTCTGTCTGTCTGTATGTCTGTCCAGCCAGAATTTGTCACAGCATTACGCAAAACTGGCAGGACAGAATTAAATGAAAGTACTTCTGTATTTGCCTGAAGTTAAACCTGCACCATAAATGAAATCTAAATGTTTAGTAGAAGTGAAGTTATGGGCAGTTTTGACAGCGTACTGCACATGCGTCAAACCGTGGAGCATTTGCAGTACTTATCTGCCTAGATATCTGCCTAAAGTGAAAAATCTGCCTAATGCATCATAAGTGAAAAAAAAAATGATGAGTAAAAGTGATTGAAGAATCTGCTTTAAAATAAGCTACTAATGCGCTACATGCTCAATGTAAACAAACACCTGCAAAACTAAATATTAATTCGAAAATCTAAACTGAATAGTTTTACTTACTGCAATAATAAATACAACCTGAAATAATAATAGCACAGGTTACATTAAAGCTGATCAGCTTATTTTTTAGCTTTAACCTTTTAACTACTTCTACCAACTCTTTTCCCGTCAACGATGAGTACTAGTGCTAGTCAGACGTAAAACTATCGCTAGTCAGATGTGACCTGTTACGAGGTCATTGTTTGGTTCATTTATCTTGCTATCGTTATCTTGTCCAGCTAATTGGGTTTCATCTTGACCAGTTTTCGTTTCACTGTGTACTAAACTGTAAATGACAATAAATGCCTACTTGATTTGACTTGACTTGCTTTGAGTTGTGTTTTATGTTTATGTTTTAGTGTTGACGTCAGAAACAAACCAAGCTGTTTACACACCCCCTTTTTCCCCTCTTCCCCAAGTTGCTGTTATTGCACCAAACGCTTTAGATCCAGGAATGTATTACTCTGATTTACTTACTCATAATCTATACTGCTTTATCAGGCAGGTTTTACACCTGAACACGGTGCCAATCTATTGCAGGGGACACACACGCACACACACACATGCATTCACACACTACGGGCAATTTGGGAATGCCAATTAGCCTAATCTGCCTGTCTTTGGACTGCGGGAGGAAACCGGAGTATCCGAAGGAAACCCAACAAGCACGGGGAGAACATGCAAACTCCACGCACACAGACCCCGAGGCGGAAATCTAACCCGTCCCCTGGAGGTGTGAGACGACAGCGATAAGGCCTCCTGAACTGCACTTGTGCAATAATTCCTTCTTTCTGACAATTCCTGTTTGCACAGTTTGCGCTGCAATTATCTTCTGTTTATTCTTTTGTTTATTCTTACATTTTCATTACTGCTGTACTCTCAGAGCTACCAAACTAATAATGTTGTATCACTGTAAAATGTTTTAAGTTTCATAGTTGAATAAACTCAGTCTGTTCGCTGTCAGACACATAAACACATTGTCAGGTCTCTATTTATTAACAGCAAAAAAAACTGAGTGTTTATATGCTTAGCCAAATGCCTGGTGTCATCAACATCTGTTAGTACAAAGGACATGAACCATTTTAAGAAATCCTGAAGAACAGAAAGTGGAAGTAGAACAGATGTTCGTCCAGAGACGAACCAGGAGGTGTTCGCTCGAGAGAGGGGGGAAGAAAGAGATAGAGAGAGAGACACATAGAGAGAATGAGAAAGTGAGTGTGGGAGAGTTAGAACCGTAAGAACAGATGCATCAGAAGGAAAATGTTAGAGATGGAGATGCCAGGCAGGAGGAGAAGAGGAAGGCCTACTGTAAGTGGCAGTTTATGGATGTGGTGAGTGAGGAGGACATGTATGAGGTTATAGTGTGTATAGGTGACTGTGGCGACCCCTAACGGAAGCGGCCAAAAGAAGAAGCGGAAGAGATAGAATTAACTTCTTTTAGAAAAAGACTACAATGAGTGATTTTAGATTAAAATCACTACAATGACAATGAAGTCTCTTTGTGTTCTGTTGACGAAATGCAGTTCAGTTCCACAGATGGCCAGTAGATGGAGACAAACTGCAACAAAAGAGGTCTACATCTGTACATGATGTGAAAGCAGGAATTCTGCCCTACAGTGGTGCACTTGGATGAGTGATTTGGGATGTGACCTGTGAATGTTCCCCATCATTATATTCCCCCCCCTGAAATTCATCATATTTCCCCCTTAAAGTCTGTGTGCGCTCTTATTTAGTACTGGGTTGATATAGACTGCTGGCTAGTTTCCATCTCTCTCTCTCTCTCTCTCTCTCTCTCTCACACACACACACACACACACACACAGCTGGAGTCAGAGAGTGTGCGATCGAGCGAGCAGGCGGCGTGTGTCAGACAGTGACTCAGTCCCTGTGTCTGTGTGAGTTAGAGGAAAATGGCCGACGCGTTCGGACTGCACACGGAAGAGGACCCCGCGGCCGCGTTTCTCGCGCAGCAGCAGCACGAGATCGCCGGCATCGAGAACGACGAGGATGGCTTCGGGCTCGAGGTCGGATCGCGCGATGCGCACGAGCCGGCAGAATCCCAACCGTCACATTTGAATTCAAACTCGTTCCAAGGTAACGGCTGAGCTAGATAGCCGGCTAGCTTACCATGGCTAAATAAACAAGCTATCATTACATTTTTCTTCCTGTATCTTTCTATCTGTCTTTCTACAAATATCACCATTTCCTTATAATTCTCATTAAGTATTCTATTCTTTATTTATCTACACTACATAGCTAGCCAAATAGCAAACCTTAATTATCCTGACGTTAGCATCCTGTCACTTACCAAGCTAGCTAGCTAGCTACAAAACCTCCTTTTGTTTTATGCAGCTAATTATATCAGTCGCCTCATTAATCGTCACAGCTGAGGGTTAACCCATATTGAAATTAGCTAGCGCTAATGTTGAGCTAATTAGTTTTAGTTCATTAAAATGTTTACATCATACTGTGAACCCATGAGTGAGTTAATGTGTTTATTCAAAAGATAAATCCTGTGTGTGTTTATTGAAACTGAACACCATTATGAAATGTACCCTTTCTGACCAAATGATCTGATTGGACGAGTTCAGAGTGCGCTGATAATGGACAGTAACAGCACTGGGCCGTTTAACTACATGTATCACTCTATGTTCCTGGTGTTCTAATTGAGTAGTGCCGTACTGAAGGTCGTATTGAATATCAGCACGAGTGTGCTACGGTCGTAGGTACGTCCTGCTGATATTCAGCACAACAGCACGACCTCGAGTGTGTTATTTCTTTTATACACAGTTCCACAAATGGCATTTATCAACAGGTTTGCTTGATTACAATTATTTTGCTCTGCCAACACGTATCCTTTCGCTACTAGAACTAACTAACCACGACTGGTGGAGCTGGCAACCGACAGTTACTGTAATTAACAGGGTTGAAAGAAGTTTTAAATTCTTACCAGTACTGTGTTGCCGAAAGGTGAATAGAATAAACCATGGAGGTGGTGGACAGTCCTGAGAAACATAGAAGATTTACCTGATAGTTCCACTTATTCTGCTATAGAATATAGCTGCGAATGACAGTTAGTCTAAATAACAGTTATTAATTAAGTAATTAACACCTGGGACACGGTGGTGATGCATATAATTAAATGACCCAGTGATATTACCGTCCATTACTTGGTCAGAACTAACTGTTGTATAATAACTGTTAATCACACTAACTGTGTGTCTCAGCGTGGGTGAAAGTAGGTCTGTACGGTCCTCGGTACTGAGGAGAGAGCAGCCGCCTGCCAAAACCCTCTAATAACGTTGTCATGTTAAACCACATCATCTCCTTAATAATTGCTTCTAAGTTTTTCTGAATTACCTCCATGTTGTTTTATTTATGTTTGAGCCGAGCTACAAAGCTAACTAGCTTCTGACACGAGGCTGAATCCCAAATTGTTCCCCCTCCTCTAAACAAGGGTATAACTTGGTGTGTGGAACAAGGGATCATAGACACTACATAGTGCACTAGCTTTCCATTTACCGCTATTTGAGATTTAACCCTGGAACCCGTAAATTAACGGAGATGATATTCTAAAGCCAAATAAGTGGAGATGTAAATAGAAACTTATTCTCCTCACCTTTTGGCTACATAGTCATGGTAAGAATAAAAAAATAAATAAAAAAAACTTCCGCGTCTGTTAATTACACTAATTGTTGGTCACCAGCTCTGCTTGTCGCGGTTAGCTAATTCTGCCAGTCGCGGAAGTATATGTGTAGGCGGAGCAAAATAAATAGTTAAATGAACAGATCATAATCTTTTGATGAATGACGTTTGTGGAACTGTTGTATAAAAGCAATATCACACTTGAGTTCATTCTGTTGTGAATAATATCAGCAATACAGCACTTCTTCTCATGTGATCCTGCTGAAGTATAACTTCACAGTTATTAAATGAGCAGCAGTTCTGAAACAATAAGCCCTATTTGTATTGGATTAGTTTATCAGCTGGATGTCTGTAATAAGCCTTATCTGGATGGGATTTAATTTACATGAGCCCTGGGGTAATGTCCTATTTTACAAGCGCTCCTCTGTGACTGTATTGATGAAATTCTCGCTTCCGGACAGCAATAAAATTACCACAAGAGGAGCGGGTTTCTACTGCGTTATATTTTCCTTGACTTGAACGTTTGTGCCGCGTGTCGTATACGATACATCATGAAATATTTATGGAATCGGCAAAGCTTTAACTCCAGGATCTTGCTGATAGCAGCTAACTAAAACTATTAGACGACAATTATCCAGACTATAAATATTAGATGAGTGAAAAACGGGAGGTAATTCAGTCTGTAAATTTCCCCAGAGGAGAATAGGGGAAAATAAAACCCCGACACAGAGAACAACTTAAATCGGACATGACCTCAGAACCCTGTGTAAAGTTAATTGCATCCAAATAGGGCTTTTTTTTATTGCAAAAGGTTCAAATTTCTTACAGATAATATATGCATAGTCAGGAATTTATGTAGTTTATTGTTTGTTAAAGGAGATCAAACATTCTCGTAATAAAATCATAGGTGCTGTTGTCCCAGATAAATAAGTTTAAATACAAGATGGTACATGTAATAGTCACATATCGCGAAATGCTTCATAGTTATTATTTTTATTATTTATTTAATCAAGTCATGCAGCTCTAAGTAAAACAAACTACAGTTAAGTGTTTATTTTCCGTGCTATAAATTCCCGGAGACTTGTGCTATTATCTTAAGACCCAACAAAAAATACCAACTCTCCACAAAACCGAATAAGTTCAACAATATCTAGCGAGACACAAAGGCACGAGCAGACACTATCGCTGAAGTCAAAATCCACGTTGGTCACGGAAATGCCGTTCTCAGTTTTTAACACTTCTGGTTGATTTTCTTGATATTGCTGTCTTGTCGGTTGTAGAGTTTTGACATGAGAGGTTTTGCCGCTCTAGCTACTGTAACTATCCCGTTTCGGAGCGTTTATGATAAGCAGCCCAACAGGATTTTCAGGATTCCAGTGACGCTCCTGTAGTATTTTTTTTCCCTCCCTCTCTCTCTCCCTGTCACCAAAACACTTAAACCATTGAAGAACCTTTGCTCAACAAGAGAAGCAAGGTGTGACGTGTGATCTGTGATTTTTTTTTTTTTTTTTCTTAAGCAGATATGTTCGGAGGAGCAACTATGAATGGAGAGCTGTTTCAGGTAAGGGTTAAACACTGTTTTTCTTTTTTTTTAAATTACAAAACAGACCGTTATTTATTTTATATATATATATATATATATATATATATACACAAATACACACAGCGGGGGAAATAAGTATTTAATCCCCTTCAGATTTTCTAAGTTTGCCCACTTACAAAGAAATGAAGGGTCTATAATTTTTATCATAGGTTTATGGTAAAGAATTGAGGCAGAATATCAACCAAAAATCCAGAAAAAGCACATGATACAAATGTTATGAATTAAGTTGCATTTCAATGAGGGAAAT
>JAQMYJ010000008.1:24111370-24123516 GCA_030014305.1 Clarias laeviceps | reverse complement strand
GTGTGCAAATCTGGTAAACAACTACAAGAAACGTCTTCCCACTGTGCTTTCCAGCAAGGGTTTCTCTACCAAGTACTTAGTCATGTTTTGCGTGGGGATCAAATACTTATTTCCCTTATTGAAATGCAACTTAATTCATAACATTTGTATCATGTGCTTTTTCTGGATTTATGGTTGATATTCTGTCTCAATCCTTTACCATAAACCTATGATAAAAATAATAGACCCTTTATTTCTTTGTAAGTGGACAAACGTAGAAAATCTGTAGGGGATCAAATACTTATTTCCCCCACTATGTATATACTTTTTTTTTTATATTTTTATTTTTTTTAAACTAGGTATTCTACAGTCAATAATAAAAAAAAATAAATAAACATTTACATTTTAAAAAAACACTTAGCTAATAATATTCGCACTAAAAATTTCTATAACACTCAACATTTCAGATTCCATATCAGATTTTATTCATTTCACCACAGAAATGTTTGATTAGTGAAAATGAAATATAGCATTTAGTTTTTGTTACATTTAAACATAGTCCAGTGGTTTTCTTTTATTTTATAATTATTACTTTTTTTTTTTTTTTCTTGTTCTCGGCTATTAAAAGTAATTTGCTGATATTTAGCAGTAGCACAGGATCGGAGCTAATTTGTTATCTATACAGTTGTTCCCCGGGGTTTAACCTCACATGTAACTTGTGGATACGTTACAAAGGTTAACATTATAGAGGGAACTAAAATCCATTGCCACAGCGTTATATTTGGGCAGAAAAGATTCAGCGTTATATTCCTGTGCAGAAGAATTTGTTATAACTCTCTTAGTGTGATTCTTTGTTTTCTCTATGCAGCTGTGTAACGGTGACCCCTTCGATAAATACAAGGCTAAATCATAGCTAGAGATGTGCAGAAAACCTATTCAGTTATATGTTATGATTCTGTGGCAGTTCATGTATCACCAAACTGAATGCAAAATTATATATCTTTTGAATTATACATGTTTGCATATGAGATGGTAAAATATTACAGTTCCTATTCCTAGTATTACTACCTAGTATTATTCACACATAGTCAACCCCCGAAAAACCACAGGGTTATGTTCCAAGAGCACCTGGAAATTGTGAAAAACCTTGAATTTTGGATGTGGTAAGTAAAAAAAGAGAAAAAAGCCTATAAATGCCTATTTTTTAAATTTTAAAAACACTTTCATTTCATTTTCAAACTAAACACTCAGTGCATTACCCCTCTATATGTACTGTAATTCATGCAGGCGCGATTTCGCCATCCTAAGGCTCTTAGTCGCTTTGTGTTGTCTCTACATTACTAAAAAAATTTATTTATCTGAATTTATGTTAATATTTATGTTACAAAAATTAGTAAATTATATTGGTTCATAATAATTTAGTGGTTTTTTTTTTTTTTTTTAATAATGTATTTATACTTTTTTTTTTCTTAAACATTTTACAAAGAATAACAAATCAAACATAAAAAAGAGAAATAATAAATAAAAATAAACTATTATGGCTCACCACTTTATAAAATGAAGTGTGAAAGAGAAATCAAGATGATTTACATATTTGTACTTCAATATGCCACACAATTCCTCCCCCCCCCCCTTTTCCCCCTTTTCTCTCCCCCCCCACATTTCGTCCCCCCCCCCTTTCTTGTAAAACCTCTTATTAAACAAAACCTCTAATAAGAATAGATGATGCATCTAAACCCATATATATCAAGAAAGGGTCCCACCTTCTATGAAATATGGCAACTTTACTATTAACAGCACAGGTTAAGAAATCCAATGAGACATATTCCAGAATAACCCTGTGCCATACAGAAAGTGTCCTAGAAGGGGCTTTATCCCTTAACCAGTTCAGTAGGATACGTTTTCTTGCGCAAAATGTTAGAAACTTGCAAAGTGTCTTTTTATGTTTATCTAAGACCATATCGTCGTATATTCCTAGCAACAAGTGTTTTTGATCACAGCCAGTATTAATAGGCAAAATAACACTTTTAAGTTCTTGCTCAACCATAGTTCAAAAGTTTTGAATCTCGACTGAGGCCGCGAACTCTGAAGCGCGACTTCACGTGGGTCGACTGTATTCACACGATGTCCTGTGTGCTTTTGCAGTTGGCACTCAGGTGACGTGATAATATCGTATTGGTTGTTTCCTGGTGATTCCCGTCCATAATAATATCATGTGTATCAGAACTTGTACTGTAGTTCAGTTATACTGTTTATACAAGTACACGAAGCCTAATATCATCATACCTGATGTTGCACTTTAATTTAACCACTGACTATTAAATGTTTTTTTTTTTTTTTTTTTTAAAGATTTTTTTAAGAACTTGATGTTATATTTGCAAAATTTTATTTGTCTTCACCTTTTTATTTTAAAATACGATCCGGACCAATGAGTTCTGTGACCCGTTGCACCCGTGTCAGCTTGTGATTTCAATCCCTACAGGAGTCTAACGGTGTTACAGACGGTTACGCCGCCATCGCGCAGGCTGACGTGCATCGGCAGGAGCCTGAAAGTTTACGCAAGTGGAGAGAGGAACAGAAGGAACGGCTGGAACAGTTAGGTATGACCTAATAACACACGGCCCGGCTCGTCCTTGTCCTTGTTCTGGTCCACGGCTCTGAATGCAAAAAACTGAGTCATGTGCAGCAAACGCTGGAGAATTTAACCTTGAAAAGATTTTATAATGCGTTAGGATTCGATGTTGTAACTACATTCGGATAAACCTTTCGACAAAGGCACTAAACATGTTTGACACAGTGTTAAGGATTAATTTTATGATGTCATTAATTTTATAGATAACTGATTCTACCTTTTATGCTTTGGACTAGAAAGTCTCAGTGTTTTTCTCCAAGATATTTTAAATTAGTATTATGTAATAAATTGTACTTCTCAATAGAGCTGAAAAGAAGTTTTATTCTTTTGTGTGTGTTTGTGTTTTGGTTCTGTAGATTCAGCATCCAAAGAAGCAGAAGTCGAGTGGAAGGAGAAGGCCAAGAAGGAGCTGGAGGACTGGCACGCTCACCAACGGGAGCAAATGGAGAAAAATAAAGTCAACAACAGGTATTCGTCATGGCAGAACACAGCGGCGAAACTTAAGGAATTTGTTCTATTCGAGCGTCTTTCAACATTTAGTAACTATAAAGACTTTACGAGACTTTGTTTCAAGTGATGATAAGATCTCGTCAGTAGTATTAATTTATTTATAAACATAGTCGGGTTATATATAATTAGTTTTCTTTAGTCTGATGGATACTTGTTTAATGCATGCAAGAAAAGTGACGCTGTTGATACACGAATATCCAGTAAGCAGAAACAAGATTACTACATGCACAGGCTAGTTTTTTTTTTTTTTTTTTTAATTGCAAGGTGGAATTTTTTTATTTTTATTTTTTTAAACTAAATATCACGTCATTTGAAAAACAAAAGTGTATATGTAGTATATTAAAACAAAATGGTCATCAAAGTGGTGCAAAGCACTTCAGTGCTTTAACTAAAACACGTAACTCATTCTGATTCTCATCATCTGCTGCACTGGACACGTTGACATTTTACCAGTCAGCAAGTGTATATGGTATAAAATGTAATTATTTATTTATTTATTTATTTTGGTATGCCATAGTGCGTTATTCGTTTCTCAGTACATTCTATCCATTTCTTGTATGATAACAGGTAACAAAGGACATTTATTGAATCTGTTATAAGTCAATAATCAATTAATTATTAATGAAAAAAATTGCATTTTTATTCTTTTTATAAGCACAAGTTTTATTAAAAAGCATTATTGAAGCACAAACTCTAGTTATGTGAGACAAATTAATGAAGCACAAATACTTTAACCAAAAGGATAAAAAAAATTACTACTACTTATTATAATATTAATGTAATAATAATGCTGTTAAAATACTGCTCTTCTCTCTCTCTCTCTCTCTCTCTCTCTCTTTCTCACTCTGACTCTGTCTGGCCTCATTCAAAAACAGCGCTGCTAAAAACATTAGAGTACAATGTCCAATACTGTGCGTGGCCTGAAATGCCAGTGAGCCACTAGTGTTGTAGATGTATTTGCTGCTGAGAAACATGTTGCAAAACAAACATTATCGGGTTTTTAATCGGTTAAACTCATAACAGCAATTAATTGATGGATTATTTGTAAGAATCCTGAGTAATCAAACACTCCATTGTCATCACAGACCTCTGAATCCTGAACAAATCTGGTTAGCTAAACGAATGAACCGTTCAGTAAAAGGCCATCATAAGGGGTTGTGTTTATTTAGAAAACCCTGTTTCTGGAAGCAAGTCATTTTCGTTAAAATGGGTATTTGTGCTTTGATTGTAACAGCTGATTCCACTTCAAGGCGTCATTTACAGGCGAGTCCAGAGGAGCCGCGTCGACAGGGGTTTTGTACGCATGTTGAAAAGCTGGTTAGTCACAATGACGGTTAAAACAAAAGGCAAGCTGCAGAGCGCTCCAGGTGATGACGAGCCGTGCTGCTGAACAAAGTCCTGACTCATAATGTGCCAGGTGTGATGGGGGGGGGGGGGGGGGATACAGGTGGGCGTATAAGTTCCAGATGTAATTCGAGCTATATTCTGTCACGGAAACGTGTTCCATTAGTTCTGGACCTGACGAAGCTGTAGCACTCGTTAACGAGCAATTGAGCTCTGAGACAGAAACACGGGTTTGATTTTATGCTTTAACGAGACTAGTGGTTGGAAATGGGAGCGCAGGTTACAGCATGTTCTCATCACATTTTCTTCACAACTGCAGTTCATACAGTAAACAGTCATTTAGTTGTTTATGTAAGATTTATCTGTTTCCCTGAAAACAAGACTGAAAAGCACGGCTGCTGTTTTAGCCAACTAACCTCAGAAATCTCTCTCTCATTAATATTTCTCACAACATAACCGTTCTCCACCTTCATTAATGTCTAACTTGTGTAAAATTGACTCTCTCTCTCTCTCTCTTTTTTTCCTTTTTGTGTTTCTGTTTGTTCCTCTTTTCTCCCTTCGCCTGCTTGCGCATTAGGATCGCTGATAAGGCTTTCTACAAACAACCCAACTCGGATGTGATAGGCTTCGTGTACGTCTCCGGTCACACATCTTTTTGTCCACCGAAGGACAAATCCGCGAAATGACCTCATCGCCTCGCCCCGCCCCGCCCCGCCTCCTTAATCAAATACACAGCAAGAGACTCGCAGTCAGCTTTTCTCAGAATAATCAATCAATCAATCCATTAAAAAAAACGTTCTTCTTAGAAATAATAAAAAGTAATTTGCTAGCAGTGACGTCAGATGTTTCGAAATTAATACATAATTGGCATAGAATTAAGAAAATCTGAAAGGTTACTTTAGGTCGCTCGATAGGATGAGCATGAGGTCTTCTTGCTGAGTATCTAAAGTTCTCGCTATGTTCTCAAACTGCATGTCTCCTTCAACGTGGTTCATTAATGACTTGAAAATCTGTCATTTGTGGGTTTTTTCATCATTATTATTATTATTATTTTTAGATTTTTTCGTATTAGTGGTGGTGAATTGCATGGCATGGGTTCTGTGTTTTGTCGTGAAAGGATCCTTAATGTGTCCGTCCTGATCATTATATTGTGTGTGTGTGTGTGTAGAGCATCAGAGGACGCCTTCCTGAAGGAGAGCGACGACGACAGCCCCGGCACCGAGTGGGAGAAAGTGGCGCGGCTATGCGACTTCAACCCCAAGACGAGCCGCCAGACGAAGGACGTCTCCCGAATGCGCTCGGTCCTCATTTCGCTGAAACAGACGCCGCTGGCTCGCTAAAGACCTCGTCTCACTTCGCTCCGCATCACGTCTCAACCATTCTCTTCTCTTCCCTTCGTCATGTATCTCTCCCTGTCCTGTCCTGTCCTGTCCTGTCATTCTCGCACTTTATTTTATCACACACTAAACGGTTGGGTTTTATTATTGTTTTTCTTTCCTGTCTATAAGGTGTATGGTGTATTGAAACTTAGTGTTTTTTTTTTCTCTTTCTGTTACATATAATCTGTATCAACTGACTGAAAAGCATTTTTCTGATTCGTTTAAGGGTTTTTGTTTGTTTTTTTATATCTACAAGAAACAGAACCGTGCCACATGACAAGGCTAGTTGAGGGTGGAATGCAGGAGTGTGAACATCAGACCACTGTAGAGCAACATAATAAAAAAAAAATAAAAACATAAATCATCCTGACACACGTGAGACTCTGTGTGGACTAAAAGGCAGGACTGATTCCCCGACTGCACTTGAGACGTGTTCGATATATCAGGATTTTGATGAATAACAAATGCAGTACAACCGCCTCAATAGTCAGATGTTGATGTTCAGTGTTTAGCAAAAGAAACTATTTTATAAGGAACAGGATGCTGAATTTCATAGTATTTAGTATTTGATTTGCCTTATATTAACACTTATTATTATTATTATTATATTATTATTAATATTACCGGGCTCTCTGTAGTGCAGTGCTTCCCAAACTGGTCCTCCGGAGACACCCAGAACGATGACAATAATATGATGCCGTGTGTGTTCTTCAGTCTCCACTCGAGCCAACAATTTAAATTGACAAAATCTTCCTACAGATTAGTGATCATTCATTCAATTCTCACAAGAGGCGACTTTTGACTCCTGAATGGTTCGTTGACTTTTTTTTTTTTTTTTCTTCCCCTCTCAGCTGAACTAGATTTTACACCATGATTGTTGATGTTTCCCTGAAAATGCTACTTTGATCTTACAAATTAAGAAAAGTACTCTGCCTTTATATGGAAGTTAAAAAAGACATTTCCATGGAAACATTCCACTTCCTTACGCAATGCGAGTCAGCCTTCTTTTACCAAGAAGAGACGACTCAACACGCCGACAAACGGACAAAAAGCACTTTTTCGGAGCCGTTAAAAACTCGAGGACCGTCTTGGACTCTGGTCACCGAAGACCAGTTTGGGGGGGAAAAAATTGTGCTTTAATTAGATTTACTAAATGGCAGAAAGACACAATCGGAAGATGGTTGTGAATAAACTTTATTGCGCTTTTTAATCGTACGCTTCTGATCAAGCTAAGAATCGAAAATCCACGGCAGAAACGAGACTCGTTTAATTTCCTTTCTTTCCTCCAGTATACTCATACTGTTGCTCAGAATAGTGCTTACTGCATGTTTAGCAACTTTTCAACTGAAGGTTGATTATGATGATGATGATACAGTACTAGACTTTTATTCCATACTTTAATCCGAATGTTTCCAGAAACTAGCTAGCAGTTATATTCAGATAGGTTATAATGTACGTGTTTAGTGGATTATTTATTACTGGTGGTCTTGTTTTATTCCTTTCAGACACACCTCGCGTCCTGTATTGGAACTGTTACCAGGCTTCGCCTTAATTAGTATTCCATCTCCGATATCGTCAGTTAAGCAGATGTAAAAGTGTTACGGCTATTTATATTTCCCAGCTTTGAGGCCTTTTTCTTCAAGATAGATCACTTTTAAAAAATTTACTTGCCTTGCAGAGGACCAGCTCTGTTGTGCTTGTGCGACAGATTGCGGTTTTACCGGCTGCCAAAGACTGATCCATCCATGCCTGATTACTCGACAAATTAAAAAAAATTGTATAACGGGACGATTTTCCAGACAGTTCTTGGAGATTGGAAAGCACCTTTACTTTGGGTTAGGTGTGTGCGTTTTTTTTTTTTTTTTCCCTTTTCTTTTTTGTCTGGATGGTCATCTCAGGTGTATTTCACGTGGTTAGAGAGACTTTTAGCCTAACGGTAGGACACGGTAGAGGTTTACGCAAAATTGTAAGGGAATATTTCTGAAAATAAATGCAGTTCTGACATGCACAACTCAATAAAAAAAAAATCAACAAACTGGTTTTCATGGTTAATACTGCTTATTCAACTTTTTTTTTGTTTGTTTTAACTATGAGAAACTTTACCATAAAAACATTTTAGCGATAGAAACAAAAAATATGCTATTCCAAGCATTCATATACAGGTAGTCCCCGACTTATGAATGAGATCCGCATGTTCGTAAATCCGATTTGTTCTTAAGTCCGACAAAGTAAGTCTTTTGTGCCTTTGACATGGATATACGATTTAAAGCAAACCAATCCGCTTGACTAAATCTTTCCCCGCACTGCCAACATGTGGCCAAAAACCATAATCACGCCTAAGGAAATGAATCTCGAATGTGAAATGTAACAGTGTTGTCTCTGCGCCTTTAAATCACAAGGGTAATCCCAGATGCCATTTTGTCTCAGAGCTGTTTTCCACTGTATTGGAAAATCCTCTGTTTTGTTAAGGATGTTCCAAAATTAGGATTATTTACAATCAGGACAGCTTTACAGGACAGACATTTTCTATCATTGTGCTCCTGGACCGATTAATTGAAACCGGTGAGGCCGACTCATTTCTCGAACACCCCCACACATACACTATACCTCACTTCAGACATTTTACACATGGAAAATATTGTATATAATTGTAAATATTTGTATCTGGTGTCTATTTTTTTTGTACAATACACGTGAACTACTACCGTGATTGAACCGGTTCAAGTAGAACCGCGGTTCGTTTGTATCTGCGGAAATTTGTACCTCGAATGTTCGTAAGTCGGGGACTACCTGTATCTTAGCAACAGCTTTGTGCGCTCATGTGCAGGAACTCGATGCCTGTTTTTGTAGGATTTATATCAAGTCACCGTAGATGTACTCATTAGATTTTTTTAGAATTGATCCAAGGTCACATCAAGGTCAAATAGCGTCTTTAAAGGGGTTTTCTCATGAATAAATAACAAAAAATAGTAGATGTGGTTCTAAGTGCAATCTGGACCAGAAGAACCCTAAGTGTGACTGGATTGGTCCAAGGAAACATCCGAGCATTTGTGAGAAGATTTGTTGCTTTATTTAGTCATACCGAATTTGCACAGCATTGAGAAAATCTCAATTGAAACATCACTTCTTAGATGTGTAACAAAATTATAGCTAGTGCAGATGTCATGAAAACTGACTCCAAAATTGATTTCAATATAATTCTTTCATTTATATATGATTGAGGTGGCAATATGTTGTAATTCCTCTGTAATCCTACAGGTGGTGCACTTTTACATTATTCACACATTTTCAGGAAGCAGATCATCCTGTGCAGTGGGAGCGAATTGAAGTTTGTTTAGAATCGTAACAAAATGTAAAAAAAAATAATATCGAATCATGATATTTACAGAATCGCAACAGAGAGCGATAATATTGTATCGGGTGCTCCCTGGCGATTCCTGTACCTTATAGGTAGTCATAGTCTTGCAGGCTTAATGTCACATCTCCAGTGCAAAACTCAAGTAATTTATTCACTTTATATATATCAGACACTCTGTCTGTCTGGAATCTTAAACAGAAAAATAGATAAAGCTGTAAAATTGTATAACACATAGAAAGAAAAATAGGCAAGAAAAAATTAACGTCTATCCACTCTCTCAACACTCAGCCATTTTACACAGGCTTCAACCAGAGCCGACTGAAAAACACTTGTTTAAAAGATTAAATCAGTCAGTTCTTGTCGCTCGTGTGAGGACAATGTGCAGGCGGATTCCAACTCCGAAGCCCTCGTGTTACTGTCTGGGTTTCATTGCCGCTGCGACGACGCCCACGATAATGGCGACGACGGTGAACCCTTGGGCGAAGATCCGAGTGCGCATGAGCAACTGGGACTGGCGGGTCTTTCCCTGTTTAAAGGCGCGGAGACCGTACATCAGCGCTCCAGCGGTGCCCAGGCAACCTGAAGAGCAGAAAACATGTTAATTAAATACATACATAAACAAAGCAAACAAGTCTGATCCGTCATCCTTTTGGTCGTGTCCTTATTCAAATTATTCAATTAAACACTTCTGAGATGCATCCCAAGGTCATTTGTTGCATGCTGAACAAAGGAACACACTATAAGCTGGTGTGGAGAGTAAATCATGAGAGATCCAAAAATACATAAAACCAGCAGGACATTATCAACTTGGCACATCTGCATCTGGAGATTTCTGCACCTTCTCTCTTCTTTGTTGGATCAAACAGAGCTGTGTTGTTGAACTAATCTAGATGAGCATGATCAGACTCGTCGTCCTGTTAGAAGGTGTTCCTCTGTCTCGAATCTCTTCAAAATGACTTTACCTTAAACATCATTTACTTCCGTGCAAACTAAAATGTGATGCGTCCACGACCATGCTTCGTATCGGCACAATAATAGAATCGACTGTTTCTTGCTTCGCAGTAATTGCTTTCCTCTGGCCACCAGTTTCATTTAGGTTAAGGTTGTCTCATGAATAGCTCATGATTATATAATAAGAAATAATAATCAATACCAGAAGCTATTTTCTGTCAATTCAAAGAATTTATACAGTCTCGGATTGTAACACTACACAAAGTCGCTGAATATTTTATGTAAGGACCAGGCGAAACATCTCAAACTTGTGTTTGGGGACCGTTTTCCTGATTTTAAACTGCCATTTCCTGTTTTGGATTGTTCGCTTGTGGGAGTCTTGTCCACATCAATAAATCCCTCTGGGTGAAACAGGAAAGGAAACAAATTTTTAGGAACAATCTGTTCCCTCTCGTGAGGGTTCAGCTCTTTGCAGTGCATTCATCTCATTTTAAACCACACGGTTTGTGTCTGATCTGTTAAGCCTGAAATAAACCTTAAACACAGAGTCAGTCAAAAAATTATAGTTCAGTTCAGAAAAAGAAAAATAGTATGATGTATTTATATTAATAATATTATTATCATAATATCAATCTATAACATATAGAAGTACATTTAGTATTAAAATACTTATACAAGTTTTTCTTTTCCTGAAGTGTGTATATATTTTTGTATATTAAGCCGTGCATTCACGTAATAACTGGGCAACGTATTGAGCGTCTGTTCACATACTGTACTTGAAGATATGCTCTGCGTGTTACCAGAAGATTCCAGTAGGGGGCGCGTTGGAGAATTCAATTAAACCGATTTACATGAAGAAAACAAACAAATTTGTGAACATGATTATTTTCCTACGACAGCACGCCCCGGTGCAAATGTTTTCCTAATTATGAAAGTCATTATAGTGCCATGCGTACAATATACTTCATATGTCAAAAATAATGTAATTTAAATAGTTTGACTCAGTAAACACCATGTAATGAACCAAATACTGCAATATTATTGTACAGAAACACAGAGGTCACATTTTAGCCACACACTTAAACAGCGTCTCAGGAAGGACAAAAAATTACAGAGCAACGCAGAAACCAACCTCTGAGTTAAACTTTATTAAAGTGTTATTAACACTAATAGCAGCTCGGAGTGTTTATTAAACTAAAACGCGCTGTTTTGTTTGTTTTTAACTCACCGATGGGGACAAACGGGTTTTCCTTGGTTTTCCGGATGAATTTGTCTCTGAAGCCCTCCTCTCTGGGCCGCGGGAGAGGACTGAAGCCGTCTATAACCGGCGGCTTGGACAGGTCGAAAGTAGCGGCGACAGACGGGGAGTTTTCTCGCGCTGAGGCTCGTCCTACAGACCCTGGCGCTGCCGCCATGTTGGACCATCTGATACGGTGCACCTGCCTGTCTGTACTGCGCATGCGTCAAAGTGTCGCGCATGCGCTGTAGCAATGAGACGTGAGCGACGCGGTTTGATTACGCAGCACAAACAAATAAATACAGAAAACAGTTGCAAAAAATACAGAAAACTGCTGTTCAGATGTGCTTGTTTTTATTCAAAGTTACTTTCCTGGATTTTGTTTTTCTTTTAAAAACGTTTTTTTTTTTTTTTTTTTTTACCACAAGAAGGAGGAGGAGGATAAATATCGAATAAATATTTAAAAAGTTTACAAAAAAACTCCAAAGCTGTAAGATTTTTTTTATTCAAAGAATTTCACATTTTTTAAATTTTACATTTTGTGTGTGTGTGTACGGGGACAAAATATTTCTACTTCTGATGCTCCCTTTCAGTGTTGTTATTAGTTGTTTGTTTTCCCAGTGTTCGTTTGAATGCTGTACATAGATTTCAGCTCAGCATTCAACACTATCATCCCCCGACAACTGATCGGGAAGCTGAGCCTGTTGGGCCTGAACACCTCCCTCTGCAACTGGATCCTGGACTTTCTGACCGGAA
>JAQMYJ010000008.1:24073284-24099265 GCA_030014305.1 Clarias laeviceps | reverse complement strand
ACCCTATTACAACATTTCATCCCTGTTTTTGTTTTTTTCCCCCCTATTTACTATATTTTTTTGGGAGTCTATGCAGAGCGAACCAAGCGCTTGAGCAGGTTTTACAGTGCATTTCCTAAAAAAAAATTCTCTTTGAATCGTTGTGGGATCACTACAGTCAGCTGGCACACACAAGCATGGTCGACGACGCGCTATGGGGGGGGCGTGGCCCACATTCTTTTTTTTTCTTTTCTCGACTCAAGACGGTTACTTCACACTGCTATACCGCGCCCCATCCCCCCCCTGCACCGAAGATAATTCGTGCCGGTGCTCCGCCCCCTCGATCCTGAAGATAAAGCCAATAAATAACACCAGTTTAAAAATCTAAAACAAGTTCAACAGACCACGGAGTCTAACACTTGTTTTTGTTTTTTCTTTTAACGATTAGTAACAAGTTTGTGCTTGTCAACGTCTTAAAGAAGGCAGAGCTGTATCCTTGGAGAGTGTATTGAATTATTGAATATTTGGCTCACAGATAAGGAAAAGCCCGGTCCTCCGAAAAAAAAGGGAGAAAAAAAAAAAAAAAAAAACACAAAAATCACCAAAAAAAATATATATCTAAAGGATTTGTTCAGGACAGACACACATTGCACATATTGCTTTCTGCAGAAGGGACTGCACCTTTTCCAAAGTCAGTTTTTTTTGTCTTGTTTTTGTTTGGACGTGAGGCGGAAGTGAAATTCCCTTCCGCGCCGTCCCGCTGAACCTGCGCGTGAAATGCAGCAAGAAGCTCGTCGAGTCGAGAGAGTATTGCTAAACCTAAAAACAAGAAATTATAATAATAAACCACACAACAGTCTTGTGAGAAACCATCCAGAAGAGAGTAAAAGGAAAGGGTGGAGTAGTAGGAGTAGGAGTGGAGCGGAGAGGAGCGGAGGGCTTCCCCGAGCAGTCCAGCCAGGTTGGGAGGCGGCCAGAGGTCACAGGTCGCGACAAGGTCCTCATCCTTGTGACCTTTTTCCAGTGCAGCAACAGTGCAAAACTCCACAGCGATGAGGCCCAGGAGCAGACATACATACATACATACATACATCCACACACATGCGCGCGCACACACACACACACACGTCTGGTTCAATCCTGCTCCAAGTTTTCAGTACTTGTGTGTGTTTTGTCTTTTTTTTTCCCTCTTGGGTAGCTCAAAAAAAAAAAAAAGAAGATTCGCCGCCGTTCGCACTGACCTTAGCGAAGCCGGGATAGAGCTATTGAAAGAATCATTAATACATTATTGCAAAACATACATTATTAACAAGTCACTTCAGCCCATCACCTATACAAACATGCAGCTAATGATCAGGCGATTCTTTTCTTTCTTCTATGTTTTTTTTCTTTTCCCTCCAAAAGACAGTGGAATGGACAAACCTCGTTTGCCTGTTTTTTTTTTTTTTTTTCCTCCCTTCCTTCTTCTGATTTGAGCGAAGTCCTCTGGAAAAAAATAAAAATAAAAAACCCTTCCCAGGCCTCTCCCTTAACACCACTAAAGCACAGCTTGGATTATTCGTAAGCGAACAGCAAGAACACATTCAACCGTGTAAACAGATGCCAACACCACACACGTTAATCTTTGGAATCGGCAAAAAAAATTAAAATAATATTAATAATAATAATAATAACAACGATAGGGAGGGGCTTGAAAACGCCAAACGGTTATTTTTTTTGTGGGAGATCGCCGGGCTCAGAGGAGGCAGTAGCTTGCGTGAGAAGCACAGCGGAGGTCTAAACACAATCCGTACAAATTCCAAGATTGCTTATTGGTCGAAGGTCTGAGTACAGGGTGGTGGTGGTGAAGAGGGGCGTGGTGTGGCGGGGCGTGGCATGGCGGTCGGAGTGTGTAGGAGATGCTTCGACGTTTTTCGCCGGGAGTTTGGGTGGTTCGCACGTGTGTTATGTGAGAAGAGTGTAAGTGTGTTTTTTTATGTGTGTGTGCCTGCTGCTCTCACCACACACACACACACTCCAAGGGTTTTGTGCTGTTATAATCCAGTGAAGGACGAAAGGCCCGGGACTCACTCCACGTCGCGGTGGACCTCCGAAGCATCCGCGCGACAGATGGGACACGTGCGGTTTGTCTGCGCGACAATGAGAACGCAAATCAGACAAATGAAATATTACAAGCACACACCGGATATAGAGGTGCGACTCTGAGAAAACTCACCTTCAACCACTTGTCCACACACTTTGCGTGAAACTCGTGATTACAGGGTAATACTCGAAGTAGCTGCCTTGACTCGAAATCACTAAAGCACACGACGCACCTGAGAGGAAAGAAAGAAGAATACAAATTAAAAAAAATTTTTTTTTAAAAATCACCCATGATTAGGATTTCAGATGTTGAAATGCCTCAGCACTTCCCGCTCTGTCCATCACACTTACAAAGTCTGTTCTGATTGGTGTTTTTCCGAGTTGAACCTGTAGGACGGAAGCTGTTCGATGTCGGCTTTCGTCAGCCCTCGAGGCTTCGCCTCGCCGAGTCTTTCGGCGAGATTCAGTAACGCCTGGGGGGAGGAGAGAACAATTCAGAGTGTTTGCTCCATATCCGTGTCCTCGTGATCTCATCAGTGTGATGCATACACATTTTTGAAATACTGCTAAAAATAAATGCGATACGAGCACGTCCGTTATACTGACACGTCATCATTCCATAGTAGGGCTGAAACGATTCCTCGAGTAACTCGAGTCCAAAAAATTGATGCAAAATCTTCTGCCTCGAAGCTTCTTTTAAGTAATTTTAAAAGCTCGCGTTACGTTTTTGCGCAATTATTTGTTTGGCGTGACACAGCGCGCCTCCGTATGCAAGCCGCCACTAAACACCGACGAAGAAGAAGCGCTTACGTCACCCACAAAGCGGAAAGAAACGCAAACAGTTATCTGTGTATTGATTTGAGGGAGCGTTCTGTTGCGGGCTGCAAAATGGAAGGGAGCGATAAAATTATCAGCGAGCCAAAGAGAAGAGAACTTTCTCAAAGTTAAGTTGCACAACTTAGTGTTTTTGTATAATTATTTATTTTCATGTTTGCCTTGATACTTAAAGTAATTTGAAATACCTTTTTTTTTGTTTTTGCATTTGAGAAAAGGCTTTAAAATAAGAATGTATGACACTGTAATGCACTTAACTCCTCTAAGTCAACTTTAAGTTGTTCCTTGTATTGTGAATAATGACAATGTTTATTTTTGAATAATGCTGTATGCATTTTAAAAATAAAAGTAAATTTTTCTAAAAAGAAAAGCAATTAATCTTTGTTTCTCTTATATTTGACATCGTTGTTTAATTAAGCTAAAGTAAATTTTTTCCGATTACTTGATTAATCGATTAAATTTTTGGTAGAATACTCAATTACTAAAATATTCGATAGCTACAGCCCTATAACATAGTAACATCTTGCACAGGGTGTTAAATACACAGATCAGCCACGACACTACTAACACCATGGCGAGGTCAGCGGAATAACACTGATTATCAAATTATATCTGTTGACGGAAACACGCCACAAGGCTCAGCTATGCCTGTGGGGACAAAAGTCCAACAAGTCTGGTTTTCTGATCCAACAGAAAAGCTACAAATTGCTAATAAAATTCTCCAACAACAAGGCTTTTTCTGTTTCTTTTTTTTTCCCCAAGTCTCACCTCGTAGTTCTCCATCTCTACATCGTCCACGTCGAGGTCCAAGCTGATAGCCGGACCCACAGCAGTCGGAGGCACGGGAAGCATCGAGCTGGACACAAACATGCGGCAAAAAATAAATAAATAATAATAATAATAATAATAATAATCTCACGTTATCCCTGAAACACCTTGGCACACATTTTAAAGGCTAAATCACACCCAAAAACTCCATCGCCGATTACCGAACCGATTCGAATCCGAATCTGATTGGATGGCGTTTGTTATAATGCTGCTATAATTAATACTTTCTAGTGATATAAACACAACGGCGCATATTAAATCACGCCCTCTACACTGGAAGTAAGTTCTCCTGTAGAGAAATGCTACTCTCTGTAGAATAAAAGTTAAATAGGGTTTATTGTGCGCGTGGACGTATGTGGAGAAGATTCTTACAGGAAGTAAGGGAGGAAGCCGGGGTAGTAGGGCGGAGGAGGGGGTGGAGGAGGCAGCGGCTGCTGTAAGCGATACCTCTGTCCACTCCCACGTCTGGGCAGCATGTGTGGATACGTCTAAAATAAACAATACAAGTCATGAAAGGGTCAGTTGAGATCCTGTTCAGTTCAGTTTGGTTATGATGCAGTGCATGAGAATTCCCTGATTATTATTATTATTGTTTTTTTGTTCCACTCACCACCGCAAACGGCAGCTCCTGGTGTATGGGTTCCTGTGGCAGGTGGTATTGCAGGGGCACGGAGGGCGGCATGGCTGCTGGTGGGTGATGAGCCGCAGGGTACGAGAAGGTTCCCAGATGGCGCTGCTCTCCTCTCAGGTCCACTTCGTTGTCCACTCTTTGCAGGGGCTGAGGAAGACGCAAATGCAAACGACATTTTCACTCAAAAAAAAAACGCTAACGTGGCTAACGACAAATGAACACGAACGTAGGAACAAGGGTACGAATAACAACTACGTTTTAACATTAAGGAAGATAAGAGGAAGCTTGTTTTGCACAAAAGTTTGAACTATAAATGAGTTAAAAACTATATATATAAATAAAAAAAAGTTGTTATGGTAGTGTGCACGCTAAAGTTCAAGTGCGTTATGGGTGATATCACAGTCCACAACTGAGAATTTGAACAGGGCAGGAGACTTGCCCCAGTAAGTGAGTGGCTCACCATGCGCGGGTGCTGGGGCTGCAGGGGGATGAAGTGGCTGAGTGGCGCCAGTGCCGGAGGTTGATGCGCCGCCACTGGAGGACTCGGGTGCAGAAGGAAATGCTCGCTGGAGATGAGGGGCGGAAAGGCCTGGTAGGATACGGGTAAGTGATGCATAGTGCACGCCTGGATTAGCTGCAGAGACACAAACACACGCCGGTATGAGCGTCACGTGATTGAACGGTGAACTGAAGAACACTTTCCCTACCTCCCTCCCCCCCTATGTTGAATGTCTCTTGTAGTAGTAAAGACTAAACTGGCTTGAAAACAGGGACAGAAAATAAATCTGTCATTTAGTGGTCCCTAAGCAACAGTTCTTCTAGTGCAGGGGCGTCACACTGGAACCAGAGAAGACCATGTGGATTCAGAAGCCAACCAGAGAGTCTACTGAAAACCAACCACGACTAATTACGAGTGGCTTCTGCTTGGTTGGAATGAGAGCCTGCACCCACACGGCCCCTTCTGGATACAGTTTGACACTCCTGATGTAGTGTCTCAATTGGGGCAACAAGATGGAGGAACCAGAAGAGATCCAAAAATCCAGGGGTGGAGCTGGACCTAATCCAACTTCGATTATTAAACTAGTCCTAATCCACATCGCAATAGATTCGTCCAACCCTGGACATTAAAGGAAGGAGTTGAATTAGGTTTGACTTCACCCCTTCGGAATTGACTGTTCTAGGGCTCACCCCTTGACTTTGAATCTACTGGGGTAGAATTGGGTAGAAGGAGCCTGATTAGGTTTGACTCCTCACTCTTGACTCTACTAGGGTAGAAGGAGCCAATTCAAAAGTCCCCCTTGAAAAGTGACCCCATGAATTAGGTTTGACTCCACCACCTTGACTTTACCTTTGCTGGGGTAGAAGAAACTGAACTAGGTTTAACTCCACTCTCTTGACTTTGACTCTGCCGGGGTAGAAGGAGCTGAATTCGGTTATGACTCCACCCCTTGACTCTACAAAGATAGGCGGAGCTGAACTAGGTTTGACTCAACCCCTTGACTATGACTCTCCTGAGTGAGGTGAGCTAAACTAGGTATGACTTCACTCCCTTGAATTTGACTCTGTTGGGGTAGAAAGAGCTAATTAGGGTTGACTCCTCCCCTTTTACTTTGACTCTACTGGGGTTAAGGAAGCAGGTAACAGTTTAACTCGACTATGCTGAGGTAGGAAGAGCTGAATTAGGTTTGACTCCACCCTTTGACTATGAGTCAACTAAGGTAGGAGGAGCTGAACTAGGTTTGACTCCACCCCTTTGAATTTGACTCTGCTGGGGTAGAAAGAGCTAATTAGGGTTGACCCCTCCCCTTTTACTTTGACTCTACTGGGGTCAAGGGACCTGGTAACAGTTTGACTCCACCCCTTGACTATGCTGAGGTAGGAGGAGCTGAATTAGGTATGACTCTACCGCCTTAACTCTACAAAGATAGGCAGAACTGAACTAGGTTTGACTCCACCCTTTGACTACGACTCTGCTGAAGTACGAGGAGCTGAACTAGGTTTGACCCCACCCCCTTGACTGTGACTCAACTAAGGTAGGAGGAGCTGAACTAGGTTTGACTCCACCCCCATGAATTTGACTCTGCTGGGGTAGAAAGAGCTAATTAGGGATGACTCCTCCCCTTTTACTTTGACTCTACAGGGGTCGAGAGAGCTGGTAACAGTTGACCTCACCCCTTGACCTTGACTATGCTGAGGTAGGAGGAGCTGAGTTAGGGTTGACTCCACCCCCTTGACTTTAACTCTACAAAGATAGGAGGAGCTTAACTAGGTTTGACTCCACCCCCTTGACTCTGACTCTAGGGTAGAAGGGGCTGAATTAGGTTTAACTCCTTCCCTTTATTTTTATTCTACTAGGGTAGGAGGAGCAGAACGATGTTTGACTCCAACCCCTTGAATTTGACTCCACAAAGATGGGAAGAGCTGAACTAGGTTTGACTCCACCCCATTAAATTTGACTGGGGTAGAAGGAGCTGAATTAGGTTTGAGGAAACAGAATTAGTTTTGACTCCACCCCTTTGGTTTTGCAGTGTGGGGTAGTTAGTCCACTTAAAGACCTAGCACTTGCATCACTGAAACATCTTTAAATCATTATATTGAACTGTTGCCTGCTTGAAATGCATCCTGTCCCACAAATTATTGATTATCTATCAAGATGTAGATTGTGAGCTTTCCAAAGAATCACCTTCTGGACAGGAACAATAACTGATGCTAAACATTTCACAATGTTAACTGCTGCCTTGCTTAACATTTAAAAACGCACACACACACACATAATGAACAACCAGCCATTTTTCTGAAAAAGCCCGACCCGTTTCGGACAACATAACGCACTCACAACACACAATACGAGCGTGGAGGCTGCCATGTCGACAAAACAGATGCGATGAATTAAGCAGATGGCTCGATAGATATTCTTAGATGAAAGAGATAAATAATGCAGAGTGGCTTTAATGATGCTCTGATCTAAATGCGCTAAAGGAACTGTTTGACCAAAATGCTACAGCGGTAAAAGCAAGCCCAAAGTTGGTTAAAGAGTTCCTTTAAGCTGCCGTTAAGCTGGAGCGGAGTGAGATGCGCGCTCTACACAGACGGCACTGACGCTTCCGGCTCTTCCTTGTTTAAACTCACAGGAGGAGGAAGGCAGCAGAGCAGAGAGAGCTGTCCGCTGAACATTACCGAGCATGCTGGGAGCTGCTGCGCGTTGCACGCTGGGATCGGCTGCCCCGTGTGCATGGGAAAGCCGTGGGTCGTCACCGTGGTAACTGTGTAAGATATCGGAACGGATCCTTGGTGCATCTTTAGTGAGAAAAGGAAAAAAAATTTTTTTAACGAGAGCATAAGTTTTAAATAAGAAACACAAAACAGTACAAGGATCAAGACTAACCCTTGATCAAACCAGTATGAAAATGTGACAGTGTTCAGCCTACTTGTTCATGAAGGTCCACCATGATGGAGGTCTGCTGCGGCGGGTGTGTGGATGGATGGAGCATGCGGGGCGGAGCGCCGGCTTGGCTGTACTGCCTCGTCTCCTCTACAGGAACGGCCTGGTGCTGCTGCTGTTGCTGCTGCTGAGGGAACGCGGCGTGGGGAAAACTCTCATCCTGACGCGCGGAAGCGTGCACAGCCGCTCTGTCTCGCGGCCCCCACTGCCAGCGCGCTGGAGGACTGCGGAAACAAACCACACCCATTTTTTTTTTAGTGCTACCTGTTTTAAACATCTGCAAATATTTGCACAGGCCAAAAGGATACAATTTACTCAGCAAGTCGGGTCGATGAGCCAATCGCTCGTACTTTGAGTAGAACACGGTCTCAAGGTAAACCTTGGTCTTCAGATCTCACTAACACGTCTCTGGTGAATTACATCATTACTTACTAACTAAAAGAGTACAGTACAAGCAAACCGCTGACGAGTTAACACGCGTGTTAATATTTGTTTTTTTTAAGTACGCTGATCATAAACACACTTGTTAGAAGAATGAGAGTTGTAGCAGCACAATCCCACCTTCTCCTGAGGTGCACTGGCGCGTTGCAGGGACCCCCGATGAAGCTCCTCTGGTTTAAGGGGGCTGTTGGCGGCCGCCTATTCACAGCTATTTCCCATGGTCGCATTGGGGACGTTGTGAAGAACGAGTCGCAGCCACGGGTGGGGGAGCACTGGTGCTCGAGGCACTCGGGTCTGGTCCGGCGGCCTCAGGTTCTCTTCAGGTCTGTCATAGGCAGATAAAGTGTAATCGTTTGGATGGACCTTAAAACCTAATAAATAAGCTTTGAAATAATAGTAATGTACAATAACTGATAAACAACTGAAAATGAACAATATAATAACGATTATAAAATAAAATAAAAAAACATGTTTCTGTAATCTTTAAACAAACTCTGGTTTTGATTCACACTTTTGCCTTTTTTTCTGATCGACATTAAATAATAACATTGCTGCGTCGGCAGGATAGAACGAGTGTAAAAGACATAATATAGTGTAATCACTAGGGGTTGTAATCGTCAGTCACTACCCAATACGATATTATCACACAACCGAGGTCCTGATTCGATTAATATTGCTATACTGGACGCATCAAAAGTTTTTTGATAATATTCTGATTCTGTATTAAATTTTTTCCAATTTTGTTACAATTTTAAGACCGTGAAACTCTACATAAGGGCTAAGGTATAAACGTTAAAGTTGTCACAACCTATTATTTAATGTAACTAATGATTAATGAACTGTAGCCCGTTCCTTACAGCTGATCAGTTTTTTCACTCCAAGCGGAGCATTTAAACTATACAAACTAACTTCAAGTAACAAGAGTTTAACATTTAACTTAAAATTTAATAACGCTACATTATTTCTCAGCAGGACGCACCTCTGTCATCCACCATTTTTATTATTTCTAAACAAACTTAGCAAATATTTCACTCCTACCACACAAAACGCTAATGTGGGAATAATTTAGAATGCACCACCTTTAGGATTATAAAGAAACAGAGAAAAAAAATCTCAAAACTCCACTTGGCAATGAGCGCGTTTTTGATCAGTTGTGAGCACGCGGGTGCATTTCACAGTTACCACAACGCGAGGCTAATTAGCGTGCATGGTGTTTTGAGATCGTCAGTGTTTCCGGTCGCAGTGTATCTGGAGCATAAATAAAAATATATATATAATTTTTTTTGAGAATTGGGTATTGCAATTCTGTGGGCATTACTATTTTATAAACATCCCAATGTAACATTATTTGTTACAATTTTGACAAAACGTGGCACTTGATTTAGTCCTGCCGCTGTGCCGCCTGCTAACGTGTGAAGAACAGCTTTTCCCTCGCAGGATCACAGAGACACTACGATTTTTTTTACTCACCCCGAATGCAATCATAGATCAATTAAAAGCAATAATACAGTGGAACCTCGGCGTGCTAATCCCCTACCTTACAAATGTTAGTCTGATCATATTCTACATATGAGCGTCTGAACTGAACACTGGCTGAAACTTGTTAGCATCATTAAAAGCCAAGTGAAGCAAGTTTACAATTTTATTTTATTTTTTGCATTTTGTGCAAGATTTAGTCGAGGCATAGCACCATGGGTACTGAGAAGGGATTAAACATGAATGGGTCAACAAGGACGGTAACAAGAAGAAAAGGGAGCCACTTTCAGTTTCGCTAAAAAAAGCAGCCGGTGCCAAGAGGCATCATAAATGAAGGTTAAGTGAGGTTTCGTTTTTTATTTATTTATTTAAATAATTTATTTATATGTGTTTTCTAAATATTTTGATTGTTTTAATATTCAAGAATATAATTCTAGTGTTGGAAATTATTGGTAATATTTCTTTGGGTGGCTAGAATGGATTATATGTATATTATTTATATTATTTCCTTGGGGAGAGTGTGTTTCGCAATACAAATATTCACATTAAATATATAAAAAATGTATTTGGGCATCAATAGGGATAAAACATGAATGATCACATGAGAGAATCGGGATACGTAACTGAATCAATTTTTCAGATTTAATCTGGAATGATTATTGAATCAGAACCATCTGCAACTTGATGAATGAAATTAATCCTGTTATTGGAAAAACAATCGACTTTGAATAGAGAGAGAGAGAGAGAGAGATTGTGTGTCTGACCGATCGTCTTTACTCATCATGGATTATTTTCTTTACAAGTCATTTATTTTTAAACATCTCAATAGTTCTTTTGCTTATTTTTGATCTTGATACACAAAACAACTTGATACACAAAACAACTATGACGTCAGATACCCATAGCGCCATAGTAGTAAACAACAAAAACAGAAAATAAATGAATTAATGCAATATACAAGGAATAAAAATAATTTTAATTATAATGACTTATATAATCAAATATCAAATACAGCTACACACAACGCGCTGAGTTGATGAGAAACAAATCTGAAATAAGACCTAAAGTTCCATCAAATACACGTTAAAATAGCAAAATTGTAATAAAATAAATAAAAAAAATATATATATAAACTTTCTCGCATGCGGATAAACCTGTCTGTGTGGTTTGATGAATAAGAAGAGTTTAAGAGATGAAGTGAAGCAAAGCCGCGCCATGTGCTTCGGAGACAAAGCACAACAACAAAGAGAGGGAGACATGAGCTGAGTGCAGTCTCTCACACACACACAAAACTCCAAACACCAAGATCAAACCAGATGAACGACATTTCTCAGCCTGCAACTCTATAAACGTGCACTTCTAGACGTCTATAAGAATAAAAAATAAAGTCAGAGAACTGTGTGTGTGTGTAAACAGCGAGCACAAAGGGCACGCGCATGGGGCTGACTGAGTCTGTTGTTAGCTTCCTGAGCTAGCATGCTCGGCTAAAGCGCAAAAAGAAAAACACCGAATATAACATAAGGAAATGTTTAAAAAGCAACAACAAAAAACAAACGAAAACAACATCGAGCTGCCTGGTTTAAGGTGACGTCACCTGGAACAGCTGCTGCTGCTGTTGTTATTGTTGTTGTTGTTGTTTACGCAAAACCAAAACAGGAAACGCACAGCGCAGTTAGCTTAGCCCAGCCTAGCTGCGTGTAAACATGCCAACAGTAAACTTATAGAACAATGTAAAGGCTCATTTCTGGCCTTTATAGACAACCAAGTGTTCCTGTAAACACGGGTGCACATATGTGTAGCTTTAAAACACACTAAAACGCGTAGCATTGAGGCTAACGCTAAGGTTACACGCTAGCTCTTTAGCTTACTTGTTTTCCTGCGGCTCCGTCACTCCTCCTCCTCCTCTCCACACTCACACTCCTTACCCCTTTACCCCGAGTGTGTGTGTGTGTGTGTATATATATATATCAGCTCTCTCAGTGTAAAGCCCGAGTGTGGATCCGGTTATAACCGTGTATTCGAGCGCGTTGATCCGAGGTGCCGCTGTGTTGTTCTCATGTCCGATAAACTCCTCTCTGTCTGCCTCTCTCTCCTCTTCACCGCTTTAACATCTCTCTCTCTTACACACACACAATCCGGAACTGACCCCGCTCCCGCTCCCGCGCGCGCTCGCTCGCTCTCTCTCTCTCTCTCTCTCTCTAACGGTCTGACTCCTCAAACGCGTTTATTATTACACAAGCATTCCGCCGCGCGTGCTGTCATTGTGTCGGACTACTTACGTTCCCGTCCCTATTATGATGACGTCACATCGACAGAGGTGGCCCCGCCCCCCACCAATATCATTCCAAAACACCCACCATCATTCGCGAAGGTCAATCAGGATAAAAAAAAAACCGAAACCCCCCCGGGTTTTTTCAATATTTGTGTCCAACATGGTTAAAAAATCGTTCCGATTGTGTGCCCAAAAAAACTATATGTCTTCAAATAATGGAAACAATGAATGACTAGCACTGAGCGCTATCCAGTTTTTTTTTTGTTTGTTTTCCCTTTAGACACAAATGGCGTGACTCTAAAGTTTATACTTTTCAAGTTTTTATTCATTTTACCTGCGGTGCATTGCGATTTTTATGACATTTAGCCTGAAACAGCTTAAACATGCATAAAAGCAGGATCAATCAGCTGCGGGGGGGGAGGGTAATTTAGGGGCGTGGCTTTTACGCATTTAGCGTTAACGGGGTATTTTGTGGGCGTGACTTTTAAACATTTAGTGTTCACGGGATATTTTGGGGCGTGGCTTTCACGTATTTAGGTTAATGTGGCATTTAACTGGGTGTTTAGGGGCGTGGCTTTTATATATGTAGTGTTAACAGGGTATTTGGTGTGTTTTTGCACATTTAGGGTTACAAGTTTTTTTTTTGTAAATGAAATTTTAGAATTTAATTTGGTTTTGAAACAAATACAAAAAAAAAAAAAATTTTGTTTGTTTTTATACTGAAAATTATACTGTACGTTTTTGGGGAAAAAAAGTGAACTGAATTTACTCTCATTTGAAATGATTTGCTATCGGTTTTGAGGTGATAAAAAATAATTAGAAAAATGGTAAACCATCTATGAATAAAGTCATATTAAATCTGACTAACTTTCTAACACTTCAGTGCCATGACCCAGATGGCCCACTAACACCTCTCTATTGAGTTACATCATTATTTGACAAAACAGGTTCACCTTATGAACTAAGAGCTTACCTAACCCTTGACAAGTAAATAAATCATCCTGCTAGTCAATGTTTGGTAAGATGATTATCTTCCCAAACCAGTCCAAGGGTAAGAACTACTAAAAATGCACTTGGAACATTATTCCTTTTGCATTCATTTTTACTGGATAAAACATGAGATGTAGCTTCTCTCTTGTAATAAAATGTTTCAGATTATGTTCTTAATATATTTATTACATTCAGCCACTAGATGGCACAATGTCACAGTGGTTAGCACTGCGGCCTCGAACCTTCGTTTGCATGTTCTCCCTGTGCTTGGTGGTTTTTTTCCGGGTATTTTGGTTTCCTCCCACAGTCCAAAGACATGCTGGGTAGGCTAACTGCCGTTTACAATTTGCAATTACAATTTAGTGTGTGTGCTTGTGTGCCCTCAGATGGGACCCTATCCAGATTGTACCCTGTCTTGTGCCCCAAGTCCACTGTAAAGGATAAGCAGTACAGTGAATGAGTGAGTGAGATAAAAACATTCAAAGACTGGGAATCCAAAACTCTGGCAGGGATACACGAAAAAAGGTTCGGTCAGAACCTCAGAAAAAAAATTGACTTAAAAAAAAAAAAAAAGATAATAATTTTCAGACACCCGAGGACAATGAACGGCAGGATTTTGGAGGTTTGTGAAGTATGGCTGGAATTTGTAGTTTCATGACCATGATGATCATCTCATGATAATCACTTCTTCTACAAGTCAATCATAATTACTACAGACCAGATGTGTGTACATTAACTAAGTACATTTACTTAATTACTGTACTTAAGTACTATATTTGAGTATTTTTATCAGTGGATACTTTTTACTTTTACGCCACTACATCATACGACAAATATCTGTACTTTCTACTCCACTACAAATCTGGATGACATTGCAGTACATAACCAAAATGTTGCATCGTATTTGAGGCAGTAATGTCACCACCTGCTGGCTATTATGCATAATTGCATGATTTGCCTCCAATGATCATGTCAAGTGTTTGAAATTAGAAGTGGAGACCTTTGCAAACACAGAGAGAGAGAATGTTCTTTAAATTGACTGTAAACTAATACAAGCTCAGTGCTATGATAAGTAAATTTGAAGGTGAGTCAGTTTGTGAGTTTGTGAGACCACAATATGCTTCAAATCTATTTTCTTCCCCTGTGATGTATATTTGGCAGCTATCTTAATGAATGACCCACATTTGCTTGAATCTTAACCTCTTGGCAGAGGCAACCAGGTTCTCATCTAATTCTGATTTCTAATTCATCCACATCGTTTCAGAGCTTCAGAGCAAAGCCTTCCCAGAAGAGAAAAGCAGAGATTATATATATATATATATAAAATGTATTTTTTACAGCCATAATTGTATATTTTTTCTTATATACAATATATGATTAGTCTAGTGCTGGTAAATAACCATTTGTCTTTTTTTTGTGTTAAAAGTTGAAAGGATTTCCACTTTAAAAGTAGAAAAAACACACACAATATGGGCAAATTGGGAATTTCAATTAACTTAATCTGCACCTTTTTGGATTGTTGGAGGAAACCCACCAAGCACAGGGAGAACATGTAAACCCCATGTCCACAGACGCCAAGGTGGGAATCGAACCCAGACCCTGCAGGTACGAGGCGATAGTGCGAACCAATAAGCCACCACTGATGTTTAGTAACAAAAGTTTTTCGTTTTGGTTTATGTGTTTTATTGCACAGTTTATTTCATTTCCAATGTTAACTTAACAGTCGACTAGTGGATTGACAGATAAGGTTAAATCAACTTGTCAAAAATTGCTACCGGTATTAAAGCTGAAGGGGTTTCATACTGATGATGTTAAAAACATGTCACAATGTGCTACCAGTATGTCAGGGAATTTTTTTTTACCTCTGATACAACTGTCCTATATTTTTGCAGTGCTACAGCCATTCAGAACAATAGCTATGATACATTTATAAAGTAGCACAGACTGACATAGTTATAAATTTCTGCTACTGGTAGGAAATTCTGGCAGTTTAGCGGAAAAAATGATTGAATTTACATCTCAGCTGAGACTGAGGAAATGTTCAGAGGATTTAACTAGCTGTGGATTTACATCTGCTTTACAATCCTGTCCTCTGTAACGTACGTCTTTCCCCACAAGCACTTATTCCATCTCAGCAGCCGGTTCATGCGAGGTCTCTCAGGCAGCACTTCATCCCTCATCCACATGACACAGCATTCTTATCTTCAGCTCTAAGAGCAGGGTGTGTTTCTTTACCAACACTACCTAATCATGCTGGTTTAGTAATGACTTTTATTGCATTAGCTGCTATAAAGCACTGAAATCCCTTGCTGTGACCAGTAGCACATCTGTTTAGGGAGTCGACTCTTTCCGGCTCCCAGATGTGTCATTGATTTTTTTTTAAATTCTTAAATCTAACTTTCATTAAGCAGATTATATTTCATTTATATGGCTATAAAAACAACCTCTAATATATCTTTAACAAGCAGCAATGGAGCTGATCCTTCCTGTCTTGCTGCCTCAGAACGCACATCTAAACACTCACGATTTTCCCATGGAAGCCTTTTGATTAAATTACCCTGAAAGAGTAATTATCAATATATATACACACACACACACGTATACTGTACATGAGTCCCCCCCTCATTTCTTCAGATTTTGCTTCAAAAGATTCAGACTTTCTTGTGGTTTTTAATTGCGTCTGGAGAAAAAGCTCTCCAGGCTTCTCATGCTTCACTCCAGTCCCAGTACCTGAGCAGTTTCACAGCCATATTATTTGTTTGTTAAGACCTGCTGTATAAATCATTCACGCATTAAAAAACATCTAACTGAAGGCATGAACCGGTGAGAAACAGCTCCAGATGATGACAGATGATCAGGCTGGTGATTAGTTTACTGGTGATGCTGAATGCTGAGAACAGACCAGACGAGAAGGGAAATGAGGTCGCTGCCGAGGTTGTCACATAAACAAGCAGTTTTTTCTAGCAGTCCTTTGCAGCCTATCACAGTAAAATATTCGTTCCCATTGTATCTTTAATTCAATCTATACAATTTCCTTTTGCTCAATTTAATAGAAACAAATGGCGGCGGGGGGGGGGGGGGTTCATGGTCAAGTACTTTGCACAGTACTGTAGCTCAGAATATCATCATCATCTAGCAGTATTACACAGTATGGTCCTGTTATGACCCTAATAAATCATGCAGCTGTTTCATAATGTATCTTCATCGTAGCTTAGAGGTTAGAAGGTATTGAGTTTGAATCCCAGGACAGCAAGAACCTTAAGAGCAAATTCATTGCCTGACATTAATCTGGACAAAAAGTAATAAGCCAACAATAACGCAAGATGAGCAGGCGAAATGTTTTTGGGAATATTTATAGCACTGGATGGAAGACAGACATTATACCACAGTGCCTTTGAATTCTCAAATCTGAACGGTCAGAAAAAGTGTTGATTAACTTTCTGGTAATTAACACATGTATAATTAACATTAGTATAAGGAGTCTTCTGTATCAGCAATTATACACTAATAAAGCATAGAACCTATAAGAGCCTACAGTATAATAGTAGGTTTTCCACCACAGGAACGTCTTCATCTCTTTTTTTTTTTTTTTTTTTCATCCAGAATGCAGTACAATGAAGTTCAGACTCAGTTCGATAAGTCGCTCGAGGCTCAAGCTGACAGTGGTGGTGTTGCTGACGGTATCAGCTGTTGAAGCTGATCGTCATGAGCAGAAGGTAGAGATGCGAAGGAGAGAACCCAGGACAGAGGGAACCACTTTAGCTCTGCTTAATCAATCTCTCTCTGAAGACTCAAGTAAACGTGTAGCTAATGCAGGAAAGCGCTACCCAAAGTGACCAACATGTGGATGAAAGTAAAAAAAAAATTGACTCCGAATTTTATTACTAATTATTTCTTGCATGCTGATGAAGATCAGTCAGAGTCCAGTATCTTTCTGCAAATGTACAAGATATTTGATTAACATAAACATGTTTTTTCTCAGCTTTAAACACAGCATGTCTTTTAAATAAGCCACACCCCTACAGTAGATCATAATTATGTCACAACTAACGAAGGTTGAACATGGCAGTGTCTCCACTTGGTAGATTGTTATATGACATATATAAATATAGTTGCAAGCAACGTTGAGCGGGCCCAAGCACATGTGCCTTTGCAACCCGGGTGCACCGCACAACCTGTGTGCCTTTAGAGCACTGAATATGGCATAAGTTTAAGGCATTGTCACAGAAAGTGTGTCTTTCTGGTGCGCTCGTGTGGCGATATGGTGCATATGACACCTGTAGTATGTGTGTGTGTGTGTGTGGGATGTGTAGTGTTTGTGTGAAGGTTGTGTAGTGTGTGTGTTTGTGTCTAGGATAAGTAGTGTGTCTGACTGCTGGGATGAGCTCATGACATGCAATGTGAATGTTGTTCAGCTCTAAAGTTATACTGGGTTTTGCATGCATATGTTTAAGTGTGTATGAGGTATGCACTAAAATCTCATGTGAGGGCCCCGAGCCACGCCCGGGGCCCATACGGTCAGACCTCCTAAAGGCAGCAGATTCCAACCTGTCTGCCAATTTCTGAGCATATAAAGACCAAATGGTGGGAAAAAAAAACGTAGGAAAACAATATCACCCTTCACACACAGTGCTTGGGCACTAATAATCTTTAGAAGTGCAAGAGAGCCCTCGCACATTTATGACATCAGCACTATTAAAACAGCATTATCAGAGCGACGGTGATGACATCATAGTCATGTCGTCATCGTAGTGATGTCATAGTGCTCGGGCCCTAATAATCACATATAGCCAAACGACCACTTCTAGGTGTTTATTCTGCACATATTAGCAGAAGTGAAACGTATTCAGTTTTGGAAATCATATCAGTAACTCCACGACGGAACTAACCAGATTGTTTTATAATGTAAATAATGTTGTTCTAAATGGCAACTTTATAACTTTTATGTTATTACACTTAACATGAACTTACTATGAACTATTTTGTTTAGAGCTGAAGGAACCAGGAAATAAATATGTCCTTGTTGTTGTTTTTGAACTCAGACATGATCACAATAAGGCATATCAGCAATCGATTCATCTGGGAACCTCTGTAGTCCTAGAGGGGGTTCATGTTAGACTTTTGAGATTTCTGTTCTGGCACCCAGGTGGTGGACTAAACTTCCTCTAGATGTCCGTAATCTTTAAGCGACGACTAAAGACCGATCTGTTTCTTAGATATTTGGGTTAATCTCCCGTCCACCTAGCTTAGGGTGAACATGCAAACTCAGTGCACACAGACCGCGAGGCGGGAATTGAACCCGAACCCTGGAGGTGCACGGCGCCAGTGTTAACCACTAAGCCACTGTGCCAACTATATTACACCCATTTTAATAGTTTCTCAAGTTGTGATGTACTTTCATTTTATGAAAATAATCAAATGATTGTTAGAGCATGCTGGATCATTGTGCGGACGAGCAGCCTATGTGTATATCTAACTCTGTTATATCAGAATATAAATGTTTTTCAAGAAAAGAGGCAAATCTTGACTGAAATGCTTGTGAGATTTGAGCCTACACTCATAATTATTGTGATGGAAGCAAATGTTTGACCAAAAATTAACCTAAAACATACTCTCGAGTGACGTCATCTACAGACCAGAATAAAACTGCATTATTATTATTATTATTATTATATTTAAGCCCATCTATTAATTTAATCGGGTGTATGACCGGAAACAGAAACCTGGCTCGTGACACAATTAAACAGCTTCACTAGCCTACATAGGGCGCATAAGTAGTTCAGTCTGTGTGTTATCAAGTGCACTTATGTAGGGGAAACAGAGTTGTTTGGGATTCGGCCCGAGTTACGTAAACCTTTGCGCCAAATGACGAGCCGGCATTTTTATTATTATTATTATTAATAATAATAATAATAATAATAATAATAATAATAATAAAAAACAATGCAAAGATGCAATGTGAGAATTCATTTGATGATTAATTAAACAAACTAAAGATAAAATGTAATACATTGTATTCCCAATAAATTACAAATATTTATATGACCTCATTAATAAAAAGAAATATTCTTTTTTTTTTTTTTGGAAAGCCTTACAGAGCATTAAAGCAAAAAGAACATCATGATTTTATATTATTATTATTATTATACATAAGACATCTGAAGATTTTTTTTATTTGAAGCAATTTAAGTTCAAGGCTCTAGTCGGTTATTTTGTATCCTTATCAAGATCAAAGGCTGCCACAGAACAGACCGTTCCAGAGCGGACGGTTATGAGGATCAAACGCGCCACCGGGTTTTTAACACACACCGTCCTGATTCAGGATTCGAGCATGAGGTCATGTGGACTGTATGTTTCCAACCACAGAACTAGGAGGCATCTTCATGCACCTCCAGTCTGGTGTGTAAACACTGGAACAAACCCGATGAGCTTTCCACACACACACACACACACACAGGAGCGCGCATGCAAACATCCCAAACCATATCTTCCTACCTGATGGTTAATCTGCCCGGATTCCACTCACTGCTTCCATGTCTCATCCGCACACACACATACACAGTAACACACACACACACACACACTGATCCGGTGTTGCCGGTGTTGGATGATCCGGTTCAGTGAATCGTTTCTCCGGATCAGTGAGTCATTCCGCAGCCATAGGAAGGTGCAAGGATAATCCAAAGCCACCCGAGCAGACACGTGTGTGTGTGTGTGTGTGTGTGTGTGAGTGAGAGAGAGATATGTCTTGCCTTCTGTGCGGTTGTTCACCACGATGAAGTTCATCTGATATTCGGACATTAGACCGACATACTGAAGCGGTAATTTAGGGACCGTCGACAAATTTTTGTCCGAATGCAGTGTGTTACTTGTTACTGATTAGAATACCTGTCCCAATTATTCAAATTTCATCTTTAATATACATTTGCCAGGCGTCATTGAATAGAGCTTTATTTATTTGTTTGTTTGTTTGTTTGTTTGTTTAAATCCCTATCTCAGAATACAAATTTTAATACAATAAACCTCTGCTAGTATGTGTAACTTCGGCCGTATATGATATTTATGACAAGCTACACTTGTGTGGAGACACTGAAGGCCCAACAGCACCCCTTGCAATATACTAATGTATAAAGTTGAAATAAAGCCCAGGCTGCACAAAGACAACTTCAAATTCAAATCAAATTCAAATTTTTATTTGTCACATACACAGTCATACACAGTACGATATGCAGTGAAGTGCTTAGACGACCGCCGGTGACCTTAAAGTAAAAGACTATTATTGGGAAATAAATATGAAAAAGAAAATCGAAGTAAATTTAACTAAGAAAAAATTAAATATTTGTACAATACAAAATACTAAATATACAATATATGAAAAATATAAGAAAAATGTGAGAAAAATAAGAAAAAAAAAACTTCTAGAGGTTTGTGGATAGTTTTTAGTGTATACTTTGTACTGCTGAATATTTGTTCCTGTGAGTGATTAATTCAAAAGTAAGTCATCTGTTTACATGTTATACTGTTTAAAGGAAGATATTTTGTATTTAGCTTACCAATCCTTTGTTGACTGTACTAATTACATTAATAATTATAGCATTGTTTGCTAACCAGTTGAATTTTATGTTAAATGTTGCCGATAGTACCTAGGTTCTGTAGGTGGTTAGTAAGAGATACTGTGAGTCATAATTTAAGCACTGCCTTCTATTATATTTTCATGTTGGGTACTTAATGCAACACATTGTATCGATACTATGCAAGCTATAGTACATAACCTTAATCTTATTTTATGGTTTGACTGTTAATCCTGTTTGTATAATGCCTATTGTTAACAATTGATAATTCGTTATTGTATTCTGCCTCTGTTTATTGTAGACCACACACATACACGCTATACACCCAGCAGCACCTACCCAACCAACCAACCAAATAATCCCAATAAACCTTTCAGCTGGAACAATCTCTCTTGCCTTCAGTTTCTCGAACCGGAAACCCCCACTACCATCTCCACTAGTTCTCTACATGAACCCTTGAGCTGCCGTGAAGCTCGTGCACTGCCATGTTCAACGTTTCTTAGTTGTGACATCACTATGTGATCTACTGTAGGGGTGTGGCTTATTTAAATGACATCAAGACAAGAATATGTTTACTTTAAACAAATATTTTTTAATATTTTCGGAACGAACTCAGACACTCATTAAATATTTATGCATTTATTTAAAATTCCCTTTACTTCAATATCTGCCAGGTCTTGTGACCAAGTGACCCTAAACTAGTACCAAAATAATCTCCCGAGTCACCCCCACAAGGTACACCTCGTGGTATCCCAAAATATATCTTTACTGATTTTTATTTCATTTTTAACTCTTTTAAAAGATTTATTCATTCTTCAAAAATATATTTAAGACATATTTTGGGGTACTACCTTGTGGAGGTGACCAAGTAGATTATCTAGTTTGGGGTCACATGATCATAGGTTATTTCTTGCATGCTGTTAAAGATTCCAGCAAATCGTTTCAGATGTACAAGATATTTGTTTAAAGTGAGCATTTATTTTCTTGTCAGATATAAAACACAGCATGTCATTGAAATAAGCCACATCCCTACAGTAGATCGTAGTGATTTCACAACTAATGAAGGTTGAACATGGCAGTGTCTCCACTTTGTAGTTTGTTATACAGTATAACATATATAAATATCGTATTAGGCATATACCTAAAGCATGAGTGAGATTTTTTGAATCAACCCCCTATTTGGAGAATTTATAAAGAAAGAGATCTGTTTTCTTCTTCTTCTACTTCTTCTTCTTCTTATTATTATTATTACCATAATTACTTTAAAAGTTCTGCCCAAAACATGTCAATGCTATAGCCTCATAGGTTATAGCCTCACATTCACCTCATAGGTTAGCACCACAGGTTTTCACTCCAATCCCTTTCCTCCAGAGATAAAAGCACTATTAGACAGAAAGAGACTTGACAGACTTATTAAGATGGCCAGCTCTATCCTGCGAACTCCCCTTGACCCAGATGATTGACTCCCATCCTATGCATGAGACTCTGAGAGCACTGGGCAGTCCTGTCAGTGACAGACTTCTTCATCCAAGGTGTGTGACAGAAAGTTACTGTTGGTCCTTCCTTCCTTCTGCTGTATAATCAGCACTGACTCGGTTTTTATTTATAGAGTCCATTTGTTGTGTCTACAGTGTAAAAAACATATAGCATTTCTTCTTCTTCTCTGTTGCTGCTGTAACTATGCGAATTTCCCTATTGGCAGGACAATAACAGTTTATTTTATCTTATCCTATCTTATCTTATTACTTAAAACTTCCTTAGATACCCAGTGCACCACAGCACACCATGCACAAGGCCAGGCAGGCAATTCACCAGATTCACCAATGGGATTTCACCAGAATCCCAATGGCAGTTGTCAAACTTCAGTGAAACGTTATACACTGTACAAATGAAATTTTAGCAACAGCAGACCAAACAAAAAACATTGTATTTATTCCAATTTTTACAACCGTAGAGGGGCCTCTCGTCAACATTCACACACTACAGGCAATTTGGGAACGCCAGTTAGCCTAACCTGCATGTCTTTGGATTGTGGATTGAAGGAACCTACAAAGTAAGGGAAGAACATGCAAACTCCATGCACATACAGTAAACCCAGAGGCAGTAATCAAACCCAGACCCTGGAGGAGAAAGGCGACAGTGACCATTCAGGACAACTTTCCTTCACTTGAACTCAAACTTGTTAAGGTTGGATGAAGAAAACTTGAATGGCCTCACCGAGCCCTCTGACCTCAACCTCACTGAATACCTGTGGGATGAACTGGAACTTGAGCCTTCTCCCCAACATCTCACTAATGCTCATGTAGCTGAAAGAGCACAAAGTCAGTTCCAAAATCTAGTGGAAAGTCTTCCTAGAAGAGTGGAGCTCCAATGTTTGGCCAAATAGCTTGTCTACAATTTGAATTTTTTTTTGTTAGTGAGACTAATCAGAAAAAGGTGTCAGTTTGCTAGGAACCATGAAGATTGGAGCGATGGGTCAATCCAGATCTGGGTCAGGGTAAGAAGGTTAGGCGCATGAAGTGATGCATACATCATGCATTGTTTTCACTTCCTTCAGTTGGTCAGGTCAAGGCTCAGGAATGTTATGTGGCAATAACGTTAAGTCTGCTGACGACCTGAATTTATTGAATGACCAGGTTATCACATCTACAGATTTTCTCCCCCTGATAGGAAATCGCTGCTAAGTGGGCAAAAATTCTGAGTGACCCAATTTTGGTCCTACTTTTAGGAGTAGAAGTAAAAGCAATTCATCAACATTATTAAAATAGGAAATGACTCATTGTTCTTCAACAAAATTTAGGACAGCCGCTGAAATGTCCTAACAGTTTGTGAGGAAATGGCATTCAGACAGGGACGTGCACGGAGGAGGGACGTTTTGGTAACATTGAATGACACGGAGCTCATTAAAACATACAGTTTGGACAAGACAAATTTTTTTTTTAAAAAGAACACTTTTTGTGACAGATTGTGTGCGGTATTGCAGCTGGTCCATCAACAAACATTTCATAAGCTGTCTCCATAGAAACTAATATGATTGCTACTTTACGTTTGTTTATTAACAGCGAAGATCCACCTTTGCAACAGTGATGATTTGGTACATTTTGATACATTTATCCACCATGCAGCATGAAATAAACAAAAAACAAGCTGCATTCGTGTGCATCGCTGGTTTCCCTGGAGTCGTGGGCATCATCCATGGCGTTAAAAATAATCGTCCCGAGTACCGACGAGGAGGCTTATGTGAACTGAAAGCGGTTATGGATGCGACGTGATCATGGACTTGGTATATTATATTACATTATTTGACAGCGTACACTGTTTTTTGAGATTCCTGTTATGAGCTACAATTTCACCATTCATTGTTTTTTTTGACACTCCTTTGGGGTGTGTGCAGCAAACTGACAGGTGGTATTGATGGGTTCACAAATTACTGTCCACTCGATCTCATCTTCTCCCCAGTTTGGCTTTCTTTTTTGAAGTAATTATGATCAGATTATTGCAGTCCTCCACAGCTCTATTATGGAGGCATCTGTAAATTCTATCTGTGTGCATAAAGCCTTCTCAATCAACATTTAAATTTTCCACTGTTTAAAACTACTAATAACTGTCATAAAAACTTCAACACCTACACCACTATAATTTACTTTGTGACTCTCAGTGTTGTAACCAGTGATGAAAGTAAGAGAAAGAAGCTTCATAATAACTTTTATGTCCCACATTGAGGTAAGAGTATTTTAATCCTAAATGAACTTTCAGCGCGATTCCTAGGACTGATTCTGAGACGCTTCGGCCCCAGGACACAAATTGTGAAAGAGTGGTTCTGGGAGCATGAGGAATCATTTTCACATTGAAATGGTCACCACAATGTGTGTTGTAATCAAAACTAAAGGTGACTGAACAAAATCTTAGTGTTTGCAACTTTTTTTTATAGTAGACTTTTTTACTAGTATACAGTAGTAGATACAGATAGTCATTCCCACAACGTTATTATCTTCTTCTCTCTCATTACTTAGTTTCGACCACAAATGAATTGTCTTATTCCTTCACTCTACTTATTTGTGGTCACAAATTTATTGTTTTATTCTCATTCTATTTAGACATGGCAACAAATCAATGAATGACCACATTCTCGCACACGTCTTGGATTTAACCAAATATTATCTCATTTTATGTCATTCTCACACACCGCCCGGTTGTGATCGCAAACTAATTATCTCATTCTCTCACAATCCATAAATATGGCCATAAATTAAATCTTTGTTTACTAAATTGTGGTCACAACTTTTAACAATTATCTCATTCCGTCATGTCACGAAGTCGACTTCATCATCTCACTCCCAGAACCTAGTTGCCTTATTCCCATGAATCAAGTTGTGATCATGAGTTACTAAAAAAAAATAATAATAATGAGGATGTCTTAAGCAGAGCCCTGAAAGTATCTGATCTGTGGTTTATTTATGTACTATTATAAATAACAGGAAGAACATTGTGTAAGTAACCTTTACCCCTTGATATGTTTTGTTACCAACCATAAAAAATCAACATGGCTGGAAATAACACACAGCTTTGCTTATCCGACTGGTGACTGTGCTCATAGCTTGATATGTAGAGAACGACTATGATTAGAAATATAAGAGATATAAAATACTACACAGTAAGGCATATTTTGGAAATAGACGTTGTTATTCAAAAGTTTCGGACTAGGGACCCAACAGCACCAGCACCACCACCACACCCGCTGACCTATACGTAATAAAAGAGGATAAGATCAGAACCACCTTCTCATCAGAGCTATACACGATCCTATTTATAGCAAGACAGATTTTTACAGCAAGGTTGATTCCTAACCTGCTTCATATACAATATATTCACATACAAGCCACACCCTTAATAACAGTAATACATCACTGACAATATCCTTTATTATACACTTATAGCATGAGCTTACATCGTTTTATGTTCGAGATGACTGCTACTTATGAAGCTAAAACACAACATTAATGTAGCTAAAACGAAACCTACAAGTCATAGAAAGAATGTGCTATACTGGCGTATATAAGAATACACCGCGTTCCAAATTATTATGCAAATTGGATGTAAGTGTCATAGACATTAAATGTTTAGTTTTTAAATTAAACTCATTAAACTCATGGTGTTGCGTCTCAGAGCTCTTTGGATCACTAAAGTGAATCTCAGACACCTGTGATAATTAGTTGAGCCTAATTAAAGGAAGAGTACTGAAGAAGGTTGTTCCACATTATTAAGCAGGCCACAGATTTCAAGTAATATGGGAAAGAAAAAGGATCTCTATGCTGCCGAAAAGCGTCGAATAGTGCAATACCTTGGACAAGGTATGAAAACATTAGATATTTCACGAAAACCTAAGCGTGATCATCGTACTGTGAAGACATTTGTGGCTGATTCAGAGCACAGAC
>JAQMYJ010000008.1:24048506-24073184 GCA_030014305.1 Clarias laeviceps | reverse complement strand
CAGTGAGAGAGGACATGAAGTTAGTTGGTGTGAGAGAAGAGGATGCAGAGGACAGAGTTAGATGGAGGCAGATGATTGGCTGTGGCGACCCCTGAAAGGGAACAGCCGAAAGACAAAGAAGAAATATCTTCTTACATTTTTGAACTTAAAATTCTTTGAAAGATTCATAAAAAAAAGTAGGGCATATTTTTCAGGAAAAATTATTTCTAAATAATTGGCACCCCCAATTATTGTCCAGCGTAATAATCCTGTGTTCCTGTGATCCTCTGATGTCTGATAAGAACGGTTGACACTTGAAGATCTAACAATTAAACCTCAGGAAAACATGGCATGTTACAACAAGAGTTTGTGGTATATACAGTATATGCATTTGGGTTCTGTGTTTGGAGACTGGGTTATTGGCCTTGGGATTTTTGCCTGCTGAGCCACGTGCATGGCAGCCTGTGGTGGCCTGGGTGTACTGGTGCCTTTCTATCGTGGCCAGTATTGACCATTTTTATGGCAGTTTTTGCTGCGTAGATTTTTCTGTGGGATCGGAACAGGTTGGCTTTTGTTTTTTTCGTGGGTATGTGTGAGCCTTGGACCGCCATGATCCTGTCACCAGCGTACTGGTGTATAGTTGGTGATCAGTGTTGTCCAGCTCTCCTGGGGATGGTGTTGATGTTATGGCTCATCGTTATATGTATGTATATATACAGTTTTGTGAAAAAGTATTTGCCCCTCCCTAATTGTGTATATTTTTTGCATATTTGTTACACTTTAATGATTGAGATCATCAAGCAAAAGACTATATTACACAAAACTAACCCGAGTAAATACAAAAGCAGTTTTAAGTGATGATTTCCTTTATTAAGGTTAAGAGAAGCTGTCCAAACCTGGGCACACCCTGGACAGGATTCCAATCCATAAAATTTGGGCCAGGGGTAGCTCAGTGGTTAAGGCATTGAACTACGGTTCGGAAGATCCCAGGTTCAAACCCCACAACCACCAAGTTGCCACTGTTGGGCCCTTGAGCAAGGCCCTTAATCCTCAACTGCTCAGATGTATAATGAGATAAAAAAAAATTTAAAAATGTAAGTCGCTCTGGATAAGATTATGTAAATGTAAGATTTAGCTCCTTCTTTTGAGTAATTGTGCTTTGTCACTATACTCAAGTATTATTTTGTAATGCATTAATACTTTCCTGATTGTTACTGGAGGTAAATATTTGTATTTTTTTTTTAAATATATATTTATATATTTTTTGCTTTTTTAAATACACATTTCTGTCAAAATGTTTAAGCTTAACATCCATCCTGTGGGAATACATATAGCTAAATCATTAGCTTGCTAAACAAGCTAGGAGTTCTGTGTTAAACTTTAGAATTTTAGACATAAAGTTGTTCATAAATGCTGCTACAGTAATCCTGGGGATAATGTATAATAAGCAAGCTTGCTAGATATCTAACTATTTACTTAGAAACATGTATGAATTAACACACGCTAGCTAGCAAACTAGATAATAGCAAGCTACTGAAAGTCCAAACAGCATTTGGTTTAGCTAACACTAGCTAACACTACCTTTTCGACAGGCTGTTGATGATGGAAATGATGAAAGATGGCCATTTGTCTGAGATCTTTACGTAACAGACAGGAGATTAATATGAACCAGCTTGATAGTGTTGGTCTGAGGAGATCAGGGATTTTTCACTCAATCATATATGATGGACACTTTGTTTTTATATCTATAGTATAAAGTTAGATCATTAAGATTATTTAAAAAGACACTTAGGCATCATCAACAGTTTGGAGAACTTTGTTCTAACATTCATTCAGGTCACCACAGCACTGAGCTCCGTATCATCAGGTGAGCTCAGATGTGCTGTTTATTTCCCTCTCACTGAGTGTTAATGATTCACATTTACAGCAGCGAGACAGTAATCAGCGGGGCTTGTACCAGGCAAAGGTCTCTCCGTAGTGACGGCTTCCCATCACATCAGAGACGACGTCCATCGGAACAGCATCGAGGACGAGAATGGGGAAGGTAAGCCTTCTTCTAAGAGAGCTATATCAATAATAGGAATAACTAACAAGCGATATCATCCTTCTCTGAGTTTTTGGTTGGTTTAGAAAGAAATGGGTGTGAGAAATATTTGATATAGTTCTTAATTGTAATGATGTCACTTGCTTTGGGGATTTTAATGATCCAGGTTTGATCTGATCAATAGAGTGCTGATTTTCATAAACGTACAAACAGGTAACAGTACAACAGGACATTACATTAAAAATACACATATGGTAGGAATATATTTTACAGAAATGTAATATTCTCAAATAGTTCCTGTGCCTTTACAAAATTATAGCATCTAAACTCAAATTTGAAACAAAAACTGCCCCCCAAAAAAATGAACCCCTGGATTTATTTTTTTATCTTCTTTTAGCTTCCGCCTCATCATAAAAGCTTGAGACAGCAGTTGCAAAGGTCACTCATGAGAGCCATCATTCATGTTGATGCGTACATACGTATATACAGAATACCCTAAAATAGACTATATATGACAATGCACATACAGGTCTATATTACTGTTTATGTTTGTGTTAGCTCACTGGTTTTACCTGCCTCGAAATGATTTGATTTTCTGAGCATAATCACTTAAACAGGAAAGAATATTTAGATTCTAAAAGGCCGATAAAACATTAACGTTGAACTCGGAATCCAAGGTGATGCTAAGTTTTGCACACAATTAATACGAAATGCTTGATGATTCCTGTTCCTTTCACCTTTAAATCAATATATTAATATTCATAGGTGATACAGTATGAGACAGCAGATTATATTATTATACTATATGGAGCCGATCTTGGGAAATCTATTGGATTTCATGAGGGCTGATTTCGAAGAATCGACTTTTGGCTACCTGTAGCATATTTGAAGACGTCTACACTAACAAATGCTAAATATACTGAACCTAACACAAGGCAGGAGTGTGTTTATTGGAACTGTCTGTTTTTCTCCTTAAACCATAGTCACAAGATAAATGAGATTTGAATTGAATTTATTCTCTAGATGAATCCAGATGGTCTTAGAGCAGGTGTGTCGATCAAAACTTTATTTTTAGAAACTTTTATCTAGAAAAGGTTGACGCTTTCCTAATACCTATATTTAATTCACACTAGCAGGAAATGTTCATATGTCATCGTGTCATATGTTCATATGTCATATGTCATCTTATATGTCAACGACATATAAGATTATTTGAAACAAGGCAATGCTTTAATCGTACAAACCTTTTTATTGTGTAAGATTTGTACAGATCACACATAGTTGACAATTCTGAAAACTGCATAATGATATAACTGGTGTATTCCATTTACTGTGACATATTTTACAAACCTACAGTATTTTATGTACACTTTTTATTTTCATGGACAGCTGGACGGCGGGGGAATGTTGACTTCCTTAATCCTGCTCACAACTCTTTTTGCCACATGTAAGTATCTAACTGAAGGATAAAAAACGAAACACGGACACATTGTTAGCAAGAGTTCAAAGTTCAGATTATTATCTGTGCAATTTAGAGATGAGAAAGACGATATGATGTACAAACGCTCAATAGGTATGCGGAAAAATCTTGTTTATTACTGACAGTGGTGGAAGATATCGTCCCCGGCGGTTAGTGCTTTAGTCTGCTTTAGTGGTTAGTCCTGATTCCTTATATGGCAGCACTTCCTACGGTTCGCTACTGGATGTCTATAAAACTTCCCTCTCTTTCTATAGAACATGCGAATGACTGATGTAGTGGTTGATGTACTGATATGTATGTAGTGTAGCATTTGGATTAGAACTTACTGTATATACCTCTTCGTTCTGGGATTAAACCAGATAACATCCTGATCGGCAAGCAATTTTCAAGCTTGGCAAAGCACAGCGGACAGATCTAGCAGATCTTCATTGATTCTAAACTTAGTACCAATAAAGGACATACATGTGGATATGTAAAAAATAAAAATACACGTCCAAATGTCCACGAATGCATATTAAATAAACCACTGAGGGTGAGCCGTTGATGATCCACAACAGGAAATTGCGATTGATTACTATTTATTGATACTATTACCTGTTCCTATTGCCAAGACACCACGAACCATCTGTCATGAAAAGTTCACCCATCCCTCCATCGATTGTCTACTGCTTATCCTGTGTAGGGCCACAGTGATGTTTCGAGCCTTTTTTCCAGGGATCTCAGGCCGCAAGATGGGGTGCACCATGCATAAACACATCCACACACTACAGGCAATCTGGAAACACCAACCAGCCTACAAGGCATGTCTTTGGACTGTGAAAGGAAACCCCGAGTAAACCCACCAAGCACAGGGAGAACATGCAAACTCTACACAAACACTTAACGTTACAGACTTACACTTCTTCCAAAAATGATAAACAATCTTCTCCTCTCGGAAAATGTCGGATAACGTATTCAGGAGGAGAGCTTAATATGCCTGGAAATAATATGTGCGCTAGCCTTACCTCTGCAATTTGTATGCCAGGGCTCGTCAACATCATGTGCAATATCAATTAACAGTATCATGTGCAATATCAGCAGTCTCTGGAGGAAGAATTCTCTCCGGGATTAATAAAGTTTTATTATATTGAATGGTATCATATTGTATCGTATCTTAATGTATCGTATTGTATCGTGTCATATCATATCATATTGTATTGTATTGTATTGTATCATATTGTATCTTATCTTATCTTACATTAGGAGATGTAGTGCATTATTATACATCTGTAATTAACCTTACACTTACGTATTTCACTGTCAGAGCTGGTGTTATGAATGTTAATCAAATCTTGTTCAACATTTAACATGACTGTGTTATGATTAATAAGGATTTTAAAACATTGTCACTATGTACATTACCAGTCAAAAGTTATGAAAACAACAACAACAACAACAACAACAGTCAGTTGTTATTTTAAGACATGAAGGTTCGCTGTTCTGGAATCGTTCTTGCATTTGCAAAACCCATCCATCACCATGATGAATTATTACATATTTTGGACGCCTTCAACATTGTTTTACAGTGTAGAAAGAAAGAAAAATCTGGAAAGACCATGGAGTTCGAAGGCGTGTGAAGGCTATTACGTTCTAATGTAGAAAAACAACCAACTGTGTAGCTACACTTGGATTTTTAGATTTCTAGTTGAATAATAAAACCAGCTTCTAAGATATTGAATAAAAATTAAAAGGTAGTTATTATGTAATATTATTTGTTGTTATTTTTTTCAGGCTACAGTCAGAGTGTCCCGGTCATTAATATGTCTTCAGTGGAACTGAGGGAAGATCTTAAAAAAGGTACATTATGCGCAAACATGCAGGTCATGCCATAGTCTGCAACTAATTGTGCTTCTATGTGCCAAAAACTAAACTTGATAACGTGTCCTCAATACATCTGTTTCTAAACAGATGCAAAACACAAAGTCGAGACAGGAAGAAGGAACTCTCTACCTTTCCCAGCCATTTTGATGAATGAACTAAAACAGATCATATTTTCTCCACAGGTGACTGGGCATTTAAAATCAGTGCATATGATCTAGACGGTGATCCACTGACCTATGAGATCACCAACGACAACGGTCACTTTAGAGTGTCTGAAGATACTGGTAACGTGTACATCGAAATTCCACTTGATCGAGAGGTGATTTTAGCTGAACATTTTCTCTTAAAAAAAAAAAAAAAACCATTTTGTTACAGTTGAAGCCCAGCATTTCACCTCTTTTCTCTTTTTGCTTCCCTCAGACTAAAGACAACTTTCAAGTAGATGTTTCTGTTAGCGATTCAATACACATTCCGGTAGGTCTGATTTATACAATGTGGAAATCATTGGAAGTTCTTCATCGCTCTCTAACCTTAAAGCTCTTATTTCCAGACCAGAAAAAAAATTATAATTGTGGTGCTGGATGCAAATGACAATGCGCCAACATTCATAAATGAGCCATACAACATCAAACTGCTGGAGGTGAGTGAAAAGACAAAGAAATATACTGTCAATTTCGGCAGAACAAATGAACACAGTGTCTTCAGTAGGATTTCAGTGGGACTTGTTTACGAATTATTTGTTTAGCAATAATAGCATATTCTGACCAACATATGTCGAAGAAATTCATAATGCTGTGATTTTCCTCTCGACATGTCGGATCACAGGACACTCCTGTGGGCACTACGGTGCTGAAAGTGACAGCGACAGATCCTGATTATGGACAAGCCGGGATAGTCTATTACAGTATCGATCAGGTAGTTCATCTTCATGCAGCTCTTTAGATGTTCTTTAAATAGTTAATTAGAAGGAGAGCTTCTTCGCAGCACTGAAAAAACAAAAAATAGAAAAATGTTAATCTGTGTTTTTGTTTTTGACCGGGTTTTGTTTGGGATTCTCAACTTTCTAATGTTTTAGTCAGAAAGCTCTCTGATAGGGAAACACAATCCGTTGTAAATTTGGACTTGGAATCTACTTAAAAGCTGCAAGCGTTCTTCCAGAAATGCACAAATTAATCAGAACCTTAAAGCAACAATGCATCATTATAATTCTGATTATTAACTTGTGTTCTTTTCTTTTAAATATCTATGTGTGTTAGTCCAACCCGACTGAAGGAATCAACATGTTCTCTATCGCAAGAATAGAAGGAAACATTGTGTTGAACGAGCCACTTGATTTTACGGAGAAGAGCAAATTTTATCAGCTACAGATCAATGCCACTGTGAGTCCTCCTTCATCCACGCAGGATATTTTTTGCACATCTCAAAATTCAATTCTTTTCCATACAGGATACTATGTGTAATTGGTTTCTTTTTTTTTTTTTTTTTTTACGTGTAAGTGGAACTGTAACCCAGGAACTGTTTAGTATGGATTATTGAGTTAATTGTGAGTGGATGTAAATTAGTGGGTTAGTACACAGCCACAATTTGTATCTGTATCTGGTTAGCTTCAAATATATATGTGTACCAGAGCATTCAAAATGACTGTGTCTGAAACCATTGAAAGTATTGTTTCAGCCCTGTCACTACCTCCAGATACAACAACAACAACAACAACAAAAATCAGGGATAAAACTGGTACTGGTACCAGTGGTGGCACTGGTAGCATGGGTTTGAAAATTTCTCATCAACTATGCCACCCTGCCACTGCTTGAGCTTTAGTCTTTAACAGTTTAATATACCACCTGTCCAGGAAAAGTTCGTCAAAATATTACCTTGCATCAAGCGAAAATTTAAATGATGGAAATTGGGTCAAGATCTTTCCAACACATTATTAATACATGGTGGTAAACGGTCACTATTGCAGAAGAAATGTGTTACGGAAAAAAATTATAATCATAGTGATTTAAGGTCGCTTACACAATTGGTGAAGTTGCATTATCAAAAAAAACTAATCAAAGAAACTAATCAGAAAAAAGGCTTGAATTTTCTAGGAAGCATAAAGATTGGACTTTGGAACAATTGATAACGGTCAGGTGGGCTGATGAGTCAAGTCTGATCCTACTCCAATGCCACAAGGCGCTCTGGAGAACTGGATTTCACCACCGAATCCAGCACTGACATGACAAAGATTATAGCTAGTTAACAAATACACATCATGTTGATCCAGATCTATTCTTTTATCGCTTCAGGATGGCGGTGGACCCCTTGGCGACAATCCGAACTATGTTCAGTCATCCATCGGCAATGCCTACCTCACAGTAGTTGATGTACCAAACCGTGACCCTGAGTTCGTAAATCTCCCAAAAACAGCTTTTGTGATGGAGCACTCGGCTGTTGTACGTATCAACATCTTCTGTTAGTGTCTGGAAACCAGCACAAAGAATATGATACGATTTGTACAAGGTCTATTGTTAAAGTTTGCAAGCTTTTCTAGCACTTTAAAAAAAAATGTTTTATTGCAAACAATTTTGTTTATGTGTATTATCAGCAAGTGAGGCTTTATACACTTCGGTATGCTGTGATATTTCTTTTTCTAGGGGGAATCTGTGTATCAGGTTCGGGCCAGAGATCCAGACACAGGGATCAACAACAAAATCAGTTACAGCATTCAAGGTGACTTTTTTTTTTTAACCCACGTATACTTAACAACTCATTTTGAAACTTCTTTAATTTTTTTTTGTTTTTATGAAGATGAATAAGACAAATAAGAACTAGAACACGATTTACAGCCGTGGCCGAACGTTTTGAGAATGACACATGTTGTCGAGATGTTGACTGCATGTCTCCAGTGTTTTGCCATGGCAAGCACCACCCACATTTACATCAGAAAATGTACCTCTCTAGTTAACTAATGTTTTTTTCTTTCTACAGATGTCAATGTAAACGGTCTGTTCGAAATAAATCCAGATGATGGCACTGTTACTGTCGTGGCCGACATTGACCGCGAGGCCTTGCTAGACATTGATGCTACTGTGCTGCTTACTGTGAAGGTAACAATCTTACCTAATAATGTATATAAACATTGTGACTTCATAATATGTTGATGCACGTGTTCAGTATTATTTATAAGGTCTTAATATTTAAATGTGTGTCTTGATTCATAAGGCATAAATTCCAGCAGCTTTTCCAATTACGATTCCTCACACGTTTTTCCCAGGCCACTGAAGCTAACTTGGATGTGAATGGGGTCTATGCGAGCGCCACAGATGTTCTCACTATCCAGATCGAGGATGAGAATGACAATCCGCCACTGTTTTACACGTGCGACGAGAAGACTTGCACACAGACCAATAACTTCAGCGCCGAAGTGAACGAGGACACGGCCACCGGTCTGTCCATCACAGGACTGAACATGAGGGTCAAAGATAAAGATGCGGTGAGACCGGAGGATGTCCTAAAGATCCATTTTATCTAAAGCAATACAACTTTAGCTTGTCATCATCCAAATGATGATTAATGTATATATAGTGTATAGTATTTGTGCAATGCTTCTAGCCAAATTGGCTCAGAATAACTGGGACATAAATAGTTTTTGGAGCTGCTTTTTATATTTATTGCAGGGTGAGAACAGCCGTTTCCTGCTCAGCCTTGAGGGATCGGCTAAGGATTTGTTTTCTGTCTCACCCACAAGCGACATGTCGGACCGAGCTGTGCAGATCCTGGTCAAAAACTCAAATGATATCGACTATGAGAGAAATAAAACCTTGATCGTACAGGTATGGCTGTATTCACATGGTATTAGTTTCTAAAATAAAAATATCGTTAGGAATTACCAATGAATGGGGGTTTCTATTTCTTAACTATAAAATATTTAGCTTTTTTGTGCTATTATGGTTGTTATAGATGGCTGAGGGGTTCCATCTTCTACTAACCTATTTTCTAGACAGCAAGTTGGGTTATAAATATAATGATTGTATAACGAAACAAAGTGTAACATTAAGAACATTAACAGCAACATGTATTACGAGAACATAATTGTTTTCTACAAGTCCTTGATCAACCCGACACTTAACGTATTCTTTGGTTTATGTAGGTGGTGGCCCAGGATGCCGGAAAACCAGATTTTGTCAACACAGCTACTGTCACCATTAAAGTCAACGACGTCAATGATAACTACCCTATATTCGCAGAAGATGTTTATAACTTATTTGCTCCGGAGCACTGCGAAAATGGCCTCATCTTGGAAACCATTACGGTATGGATGGGCTATAGCTTAAGTTTGGGTTTAATTCCAGTTTGGGTTTAGTATAAAGGTTGGAGTTGATGACAGGTTGGATTTTGTTATCAGTCTCTGGCTAAGTATTGCTTAGGGCATGGTCTCAGTTAGGGCTCAGTACCAGTTTATGTTTAATATCAGTTTGGGTTTAGTGGAAGTTTAGGAAAAGTCTCAGCGTGAGTTTGATGCAAGTTAGTATTTTGTTTTAGTTTGGGTTTATTCTCAAATTAGGGTAATTCTAAGTTTGGATTTTGCTTTAGTTTGGCTTGGTCTCGCTGTGGTTTTGATCTTAGTTCAGTCTTAATCAGTTCAGTATTAGTATCAATTCAGTTTTAGTCTCAGTTTGGGTTATTCTCATATTGGGCCTGGTCACAGTTTAAGATTAGTCTCCATTAGTTGGGTTAAGTATGGGTTTTAGTATGGGCTTAGGCTTTACATCAGTTTGGTCTTAGTCTCAGGTTGAATTTAGCCATTTCAGTCTGGGTCAGTCTCATTTTGGGCTTGATCCCAGTTTGGGGTTAGTCTCAGCATGGTCTTGGTTTAATTTTGGGCGAGTCTCAGTTTTGGGATGAATGGCAATTTGATCTTAATCTCAGTTTGGGTTAGGTTTAGGCTTGAACCTATTATGGGGTTGGGTTCGTATATATTAGTTTGGATTTAGAATAATTTTTGTATAAATGTGGATTAGTATCAGTTTGGGTTTGGTCTCAGTGTGAAATTAAAACAAATTGAGGTTAGTATCATATTCGAGTTTGGTTTTAGTTTGGGATAAGGCTCGGTTTTGAGCTTATTATCACAGTTTGGTCCTGTTTTTGCTTTGGTCTTAGGCTGTGGATCACTGAGCTTTCACATACTGTACTTGTTTTCTTTCCTTCAGGCAACAGATGCTGATGAGCTGGACAACGGCCACCTTACCTACAAACTGATGCCTGACAGCTTGTAAGTACTGTAAATGTGTCAGACACTGTATATCACATACAGTGTGTGTGTGTGTGTGTGTGTGTGTGTGTCTGTGTGCATTTAGTGAACCAGTTTCGCAGCAGTTCATTTTAATGCATTACCTAATGACTCGTAGTGGGAGTCATCTCACCTTATGATTTCCTTTTCTTTGCTTCCGTTTCACAGACTCGAGTTATTTGATGTTTTCCCTAAAAACGGGACTGTTTATGTGAAAAACGGATCCAAGCTGGATCGCGAGCGCAAGAACTCGTACCCTGCGACGCTGCAGGCCCGAGACTTAGCAGGGAACGTGGGCTCCACCGTGCTGGAGATCACCATCGAGGACATTAACGACCAGACGCCGCAGTTTTTCAGAAACAAATACGAGTTCTTTATTCGTGAGAACGAAGTACTGGAGGCGCAAGTGGAGGTGAGAAATAATACCATTCAAACAAATACAAGCTACAAGCTGATGGAGAAGTATGGATGGACTGTGGTAGAAATTTAGATTTCATGAACCAGACTCACGTCCATCATCAACTAGTTTGCAGAAATGCTGGTTATTTTCTAAAGGGAAATAAAAAACATCCTTTTTTTGTATGAATTACATATACAATAGTTAACGATTAAACTTGAAAGAATGTAAATACAGCCTCCAGGCTTGAAGGATGTTTGGATCTTTGTTTAGGCTCGAGACGATGATGAGCCAGACACTCCCAACAGCCAAATCAAGTACGGCATTGAACCTGATAAATACAGTGATAACTTCACTATCAATGAGGACACCGGGTTAATAAGGAGCAACGGCCCTCTGGACCGCGAAGCCATCGATAGCAAACTGGAAGGAAAGATTACACTGAACGTGACGGCCACAGACATGGGCACGCCACCTCTGTCTTCTTGGGTCCCCTTCATCGTTCATGTCGAAGTGAGTGTTCAGGCACTTTAGTCAAGTCAAAAAATGGTGCTGCTTTGAAATGTAGTCAAGAAGTAAAAAGGAAATTGTGAATTCATTTTAAATCGAAATTAAATTCCACATTTTATCTTTTAATCCAGGATGTAAATGACAATCCTCCGGTGTTCCAGCAATCAGAATACACATTTCATGTAAATGAAAGCGAAAGAGGCAAGTTGCTTTTGTGTGCTTATTTTCTCAAGTTAAATTATTATTATTATTATTATTATTATTAATGCTCTATAATTCATGTTGACTGTGGAAGTTGTTAAATACAACCTTGCTTGTACCCAACTTTCTAACTTTCTGTCTTAAGAACTTCTGCATGATGATAGTCTTATGTTATAACAATATACAAGAGTTAGTCTAGCGGTGTTCTTAAGAGTTAAGCTTAAACTTAGCATTCTTACACTGCTCTATCTGGGATCTTTTATCAGCTATGTTTCTTTACATGTTAACTGATCCGATAAGACGCACAAAGCATTTAATCGCAATTTAACTTATGCATGAAATGTGGAAAAGTGAAGGGTTTAATCTGCCCAAAATGAAACAGAAGAAGTTTTTTTCTTTCTCAGACTTAAAGTTAGGTTATATTTCGTTTTTTGTTTTGATTGGTTACAAGACTCCAGTATCATCATCTATCATTGCTTAGATCAGTTGTCCATGTAGGAAATGCGAGCCAATCAGTGCTCCTTCCTCAGCCAGAGACTCTGAAGTAAAACTGGTGAAAGAATGTTGCAGAAAGTTTACTGATCACAAACGGAAGCAAAATGTCCTTTCTGTAAACTCATCAAGTCATTTAATGTTACACTGACATGGAGCAAAACATGCGCAAAAAGAATATAATTATTCCAATCAAGAGAGAAATGATCAGATCAAATGTTTACATGGCTAATATTTAACTATGGAATGGGTTAGTAAAGGTTTACACGCCACGTCAGACTGTTCCGTCTGAGGTCTGAGATGGTTACATGATGAATTTTCATTCTGATTGTCCGGTTATTTGGATCATTAGTGGATTATTCCATGTCAGCAGACTCACTGTGTGTATCAGTCCACATGAGCGAGTTCAAACTGGTATCTGTACATCAACCTGTTTTTTTTTTTTTTTTTTGTGGAATATAATGTTTTTCTTAGCTCATCAGGTGAAGATGAAAAGCAAGAAAGGAGGCAAATTAAGTACAAACCAATGTAAAGTACAAAGCAATGTGAGCTAGCTAGCCAGCTAACTTACAGGCTATAAAATGAGTGTAGCTTCTTTGAGATCTGTTTCGAACAAAGGAGTGAAAATAATCAGAACATTTGGGCATGTTGTATCGAAAATGTCGATAATTTAATTTTAATTTCTAAAAACAGTATTGAACTTGCAATCTTGTGGTTAACTTGGTGATCGTCATGGCTCCGATTAGCCATTTAAATCATGTCTCGCGACTGAGATATTATAATATTTTTAAAAAATCATGTACATCTTTTTACAGGCGCAATTGTGGGTTACGTGTATGCGACCGATGCCGATCAAACCACTTACAACAACCGCATATCCTTCAGCATTAAAAACGTCCTCTTCCTGTGCGTGTCTGAGCCTGAAGGAGCAGGCTACCGAGGTAAGGTCATGGTGGATCCAGATGTAGAGCTGGACTATGAGACCGAAGTGGAATACACGATCATAGTTGAGGCCACAGACATGGGAGGGAACACCGCTACGTGCACGGTGCATATAGTGGTGGAAGACGTAAACGACACGCCGCCTGTTTTCCCTACTGGTCTAACAATGAAGGTGGAGGAGAACACACCAGCGGGGAAGGAAATCGGGAAAATTGTCGGGAGCGACGTGGACACGAACGCGTTGCTGGTCTATGAGCGTGTTTCCACTTTGTGCTTTTACAACCATACAACATGGGCTCCATGTATAGAGGAATGGTTCGATGTGAAGAGTGATGGCAGTGTGATCACTGCAGAGGACGTAACTATCGATTACGAAGAGAGCACTCAGGTGAAAATGACGGCTCGGGTCGTGGACCTTAACACGCAGAAGGGGAGGAACAGCACCGATGGTGAGTTAAAATAATGTACAGTATAAGGAATACATACAAAACGACCTCAGACAAATACATTTACTTACAGTAAGATGCGCATGCATGTGTCCACATGGTGCACATGCACATCTCTTCATTACCTTTTCTGAAAAAGGGGCCGATTAAAAATTATTATTTGATTGAAATAAACTTAGACAGTTCAAAGATGATTATCTTTGTGCTCACTGCTCCATTTAATACCGTAGAATTATCACAGCATCTTAGAGGTCCAAAACAGGATGCACTACTGAAGGCCCATTGGGGTAGGACTTGTGCTGCCCCATGGCAGCGGAGAAGCAACAGAGAAGACAAAAGGGTTGCCATGTCCAATTCAAAATTTGGATTAGACATGTTATAATTGTTAAGTAATTTTGAGAAATTCATATGGGTCAACAGAAAAACAAACAAACAAACAAACAAACAAACAAAACATAGGGCATAAGGGAAAAAAAGCATTTAGTTATTTTTCCATTCTTGTATTGGCTTGGGTTTATAAAATCAGATTTTAAATCAGATTTTTTGCCCCTATTGTGACCTCATATACCAAGAAACATCGTCCCGGTCAGTGCACAGACTCGCCCAGTTCTGCCCAGCTTTGCCATTTTCTGATCACCATTCTTCAGTGAGCTTCAATAATACATAACCTATCACCTTCATTTACTCTTAAGAAGGACTAGGTTAGCTATTAACTTCTATTCAGTTTAACCATTAGCAGTTAACTGTGAAATTTCTATATTACATTAATGTATTTATAATGCTAATATTGAGCATGTCATCACCTGACATATATTTCCCCCCTTATTTTGTTCATCAGAAGTGCAGAAAAGCTTTTGAAACCCCTGAAAATGACTGATAAGGTCCCAAACATGGTCGTTACTGGTCCCTGAATTCTGATTGGCTAGGAAAATGGCTAGGAAAATTCCTCAAAGGGGTTCTCAAGGGCAGTTTATTTAAAGCTACAAACACTGAAATGGTGTGTTTGGAAATGGAGTGTAACAGAAAGAAAATCCATCAACCAGAACAACCACAATCTAAAATTAGTTTCAGCTGGAATATTAACAGACACATTTTGCAGACCAGAGTCTGTGACCTTTAAAAACACTGCAGCCACCAAGATATTGTTTTTACGTGATAAAATCTAAATTTAATCTGATAAATCTCTGCAAACTAAGGCAAAGTGTAATCTTAAATTTTAAGCAGGTATACCATGCCAACACATACGATGGGCGTTCAAGTCCAACCAGGACTTCTGATTGTGCAGAATAACAATGCAGTTATGAGTGTAAAAACTCCCTTTGTGTGGAGTGGTGAATGGTTCCACAAACAGATGCGTCTGTTCCACTAGTATCTGTCAATTTCACGTGAACGACTGCATTGGCTTCGTTCCAAATCAGCCGAGATCATTTACAGACGTATGACGTTCTTTAAAAACGTTTGCATCGTTCAAATATTTTAGTGCAGCTAAGATGCTCATCGCTTACTGTAAATGTCTGTAAATGTCAATCAACTTTTACACCAGAAATATCATTATATGTCCTGGCTTGAGTTGAACAAGCCAGGAAATTCTTTTTTTGTTTTGTTTTAATTCATTATTTTCATGTCTTTCAGGTGTTATCACAATTGATATAATAGACTTAAATGACAACGCACCCGTGTTCCACCCTGTCCAGGACTTTTTTGGTAAATCTTTAAAAATAACTATGTTTTTCAGAATTAATGCAACTCAAGTCTGCTAACTTTGTCTTTCAGTCACTAAAGTTCTGTATTGTTGACTAATGATTATTAATAAATGCTACATTTCTGCATTTCAATTTCACTCTCACGTTATACAGTATATTTTACAAACAATAAATTAAAAGATGCAAAGAAGAAATAAAAGTAACAGAGTTATAAGAAGCTTTTATCTTGTAGTCCTGATTGCTGAGAACACCGAGGAAGGCAAGAGTGTGGCCCGGGTGCTTGTGAGTACTTTTTCTCCTTTTTAGTGACATTTGAGAATTGAGAATTTCACATAATATTTATGATTTGTTTTCTATAGTAAGTAAAAAGAAGTCCTAGGTACCTATGCAATCCTATACCATTTTCCTGTTAGACTTTATGTCAGGTCTGTGGAACGTGCTGACATTCTAGCAAGAGCCATAACTAGAATAAGACCTCGACGCTTTGATCAAGAAGCTCATGTGGTCACTAGTAAACGTTATACACTGTGGTGTTTCCTGTGCGTTTATGTGTACTTTATTGATCTTATCTTCACTTTTGTTGTTGTCGCTTTTTAAAAGGCTACGGACAGAGATTCAGGAGAGAATCAGAAAATTGAATTTGAAGTCGTATATGTGGAGTTCGTCAGCACCAACACGGACGAAGAGCCGCAGCCGACAGACCTAATTTTTGATGCCGAGACCGAGCAACCTGATCCTGAAGAACGCTACGGAGGAATAATCAGGTGAGATGGCGCTGTTGAATTCTTGGTCTGGGTTGGTCAGAAGGTGTCAGATTAAAGACAAATCACAACTTGCTATTAATGCTTTCATCCTTCTACAACTATCTTAGACTAAATGGATTCCTAATCATTCTACAACCGTAAGATTAATGCAAGAGAACTGGACAATATGGCCTGTTTTAGTACGTAAACTTTGGAATCGTTAGATAATTGCTGCAGTGTAAGAGGAATAAAACACTTCAAGATACTGTTATTAAAAATATTCATCTTCCGGGTGCTCACAGTACCCCTGGTTCACCATCGTGCTTCAGATTATTTCCTGTTTTAAAGCTTTGCCTAGCTTTATGCAAAATATTTAAATCTGTTTGTGACTGTGTGCTGTTCCTCAGGTCTAAGAAAATCCTGCAAGCCGATAAAGAGGGGACGTACTTGGTGACAGTAATGGCGAAGAATGGCATTCTCAGTACAAACGAAACACTCAAGGTGAGCGCCGTGACACCGGTTTTACCCTCCTGTTACCTTTCAATTTACTAACATCTTTTATCCTTGGGGTCAATTTAACCCCAGCAATTTCAACCTCCAGAAAATTATCATAAAATATCGTATCGTAATTAAAATTGTTACCCAAGTTTATGTATAAAAGTCACTGCATATGTAGCAAAAAAAATATTTCAATCATTAATTTTGAGACTTTAAACATTGAATGGGGTCAAAATGACCCCAAAGATATTAGGAGGTTTAACCTCTTCTTTTTTCCAATCAGGTTCCCTTCTTTGCCTGATATCCTACTTTGTTAGTTGTGTAGTGATCTGGAGTTCTTCTGCTAATAATAGACATAATACTTTACAGAAATGTTGTTATTTAGACTACTTTCTGACCTTGCATTGATCTTGTGACATCTTGCTGTTTAACAAAATCGAATGTCCAAGATTCCCTGTATTTGTCTTTCTTTCTCAAAGCTCATCACGGTGGACAAGTCTTACAAGGTCAGCCTCCGATTTGATTCGTCAATAGTTGAAGTCAACAATAATCTGGATGACATCAGATAGTGAGTGTTGCTAAATCAGGGCATATATGCTTCAGCTCTTTCTCCATCAGTTCATGCGTTAAGCAAAAAAGAGGTGAAACCCTGCTGGTGTGTAATGTCTTTCAGCAACCTGGCAGGAGCCACAAAAGCGATGGTGCATGTCGTTAAACTGTCACCTGAAACAAGTCGCATAACACAGAGGTACGTGTAGTGAACTTTATTGGTATTCGTATTAAAATCCAATAACTTTCATAAGTGATACTATGGCTAGACAATATGGAGATGAGACAACAATTGTTTTATACAGTTTTGTTTTGTTTTAATGAATATAAAATGTTAAAATTTATTATATAATGGTTTCCTAATTTTCGCCACTTTTATTAACGTTAAATAATCAATCCAAAGTTTCATCTGACACATCATGCTTTTTATCTGTTTAAAATTAAAGCCATTTAAAGCAGCAAAATGTCACTAATGTAGTAGGAAGCAAATTAAAGCCATTATGATTTCACTATACGATGTTGAGCATCATCTTACCTTATTTTGTTTGGTTCTCAGGAATGCGATAACCCTTCTAGAGGTGTACTTCGTATTCCCGAATGGGACAGCTCTCAACTCCGAAGCTGTGGGAAAGATCCTGAACTCGCAGTCCGTGTATGAAGAGTACGGTTACACCTTGCAGCAGTTCGGTCTCGCCGGCATTGTAAGAAACAGGGAAAAATTGTGCCTTCTTTATCATACTTATACTGGATACAGATTATATACTGTATAAGTACTGTATAGTAGTGTCTTAAACAGTGCTAGATTGGGGTTTGCTTACTCTTGATAATTACTTTTGCAGTCCGGAAACATACCGACAGAGAAAACAAACAACACGGTGTTGTTTATCATGGTGGGACTCGTGGCAGGGCTCGTGATCGTCCTGATCGTCACCACAACGACGATGGTGTGCATAAGGAAAAAGTAAGACATAAAACCATTACCGTGCATCAATGCTCAGTGGTTAAGCTGATGACCTGAGTTCAAAGCAAAGTCGCTCTGGATGATGGCATCTGCTAAATGCGGTACATGTATTTCATTAGGAGCAGCTTTTATTCAAAAAAATATAGAAATCTATAGCAAAAATACAGTATTATGCAAAAGTCTTGAGCCAGCCCTCATTTCTTTATATTTAGCTTGCCAAGACTTTCTTGTGTTTTTAAAATTTTGTCTTGAGCTTAGAAAGCATGAACCAGTGAGAAACAGGTGCAGATAGTGACAGATGATCAGGGCGGTGTTTAGTTTACTGGTGATGCTGGATGCTGAGTGGTTGGAACAGACGAGAGGGGAAATGAGGTTGTGGCTAAGTTTGTTACATAAGCAAACAATTTTTTAAAAATCTTTAGGCACTTTGCAGCCTTTTACAGTAAAACCATTTCTTTAACCTGGACTACATTATTTAATGGAATTCTTAATGATTATTATTTACTATGTCATCCTTTTCCCCGCCATAATACTTTTTCAGAAGAAACTATGTGTAGGTCTGATATTTTAAAATCAAAGTACAAATTACAAAAAATACATATGACAAAACCTGTTAATGTAGTGTTTTTTTGAATCAAACTCTTAATGGGTGACTCATTTTCTTGTTAGAAGTGAAGTGAATGCACTAAACTAACTAACTAACTAACTAACTAACTAAAAACCTTTGAAATCCCAAATCTTTTTGTCCGCTTTTAAGTGCATGTATGTGTGTAATAGTTTGCCCTAAATCATTCATACTGCATTATCCCATCCATGTGACTTCATCATTTAATATTGCTCCAGATGATGTTTAATTTACACTTAAAATATGATGAATTTGCGTTTTACTTTTCTAGATACAAGACAAAGCTGAAGGCAGCCAAGGCCATGAACACGGCAGCCATGGCGGTTAATGAGTACCAGAAAGACGGGCCTGTTGTTCCTGGAACCAACAAGTACACCAGAGAGGGGTGAGACAAACACACACACACAAACACACACAAACACACCTGCCACATAATTTTATTATATGGACCATTAACAACATGCAGCATAATACATTTATGTCATAATCTATTGTGTAATCTATAATAGATATCATATCATATCATATCATATCAGTTCTACAGGTTTAGCTGTGTTAAAAAAAAAGCCTAAATTTGTTAAAATATACATAAGGTTTAGAAACGTCTGAATGCTGCTCTTTACTGCGTAATATTAGCTATGTAAGCTAGTCAGTAAACTCTCACACACTGGCATAATGAACTAGCCGGTGTTTGTCTCTGTGGGATTTCAGTAACCAAGCACTGAGTTACCTTTTCATATTTCGAGTTATTTTTATATTTAACAGTACGTAAACTTGTCAACATGTACAAACAAACCCCTCCCGACCTTAGATACAATAGCTACAGCTCACTGGTTACTGCCTGCTAGCCAACTATTAGCTATCTAGCTTACTACTAACTAGCATGGCACAAGTGATATTCAGATTTTTTTTTTAATCTTAAGAAGATTCATATTCCTATTTTTCTATTTTTATTTTGTCATACGATAGCTGCTAATAGCTAGCTCAACGAGAGCTTGTCTACGATACAATAGCTAACTCGACATATGATCGCTAGCTCACTAGCAACTGCCTGCTAGCTAACTACTAAGCTATCTAGCTAACTACTAACTAATTGAGTTTCAGATATTTTCTTTTTTAGCCTTTAGGAGATTCATATTTGTATTTTTCTTTTTTTTTCTTTTTTTTTTTGTCACCAAAGCTGTTAAAATGTGGCATAACAATCAAGAGGTTGTTTATTTACCTCACACATTAGCTTAGCCTTAGTTTTTTTTTTGTTTTTTTTTGTGCACTTTCGTTTTTAACCCCCTTTAATAACAAGGAGACTGTGTGGTAAATGTTTTGGTGTTTGTTCTGCAGGGCGAACCCGGTCCTCAACCTCAACATTGATGCGTCCACAGACCTGGGCTTTGATGAGGAGGCGTCTAGTGCAGACAGAGAGAGGTAACTTTCACCACACACTATGCTTTCTGTATTATTTTCATACGCAGTTAACTCATTAATGGAAGACTTGCCTCTGAAACACCTTACTTACATTTATACTGAATAATTTGAAATATTAATCTGGTGCTAATTTGTATAGCGGATGTTTTTTTTTTCTTCCCATTATTCGTGTGTCGTGAATTCATTCTTTACGGAGTGTTCAGAATCATTCGAAACATTGTATTTTTATATCATCAGTTCTTCCTCTGTTTTCGTTCTGATAGCTAAGCTTTGTCAAGTGCATTAGGAATTAGAGACAATAAGCTGTCTTTTCGTGTAGTTCTAATTATTTGAGTGCTCTGTGTGTTTGTAGCCTCAATTCTCTGGATGACAACATGGACATGAATGCAGCTGACAAGGACACGATGCCAATGATGGTAAAGCAAACAAACAGACAAACAAACAAAAACCCTAACATAGTAGTAATGAAGGGCATGTGTATAAGATGTGGAAAAGGAAGTGTATATAATGCTGTTATATATAGTGATGGTAGGATGGATGGATGGATGGATGGAACAATGGACAGACAGACAGATATAAGGTCTACTTGATGTATGGCTGGATGGATGAATGAATGCCTGGCCAGCTGGATGCATAAATAGATGGACGGACAGATGGACAGATAAAACGACAACATGCTAGCTATGATGGTTGACTGGCTGGATGCATGGATGGATGGATGGATGGATGGATGGATAAGTAGACAGATGGATGATGGGTGAATGGAAAAGTGGATCACTAGCTATGATGGATAGGTGGACATATGGATTGATGGACAGGTTGAAATGGAGCTATGAAAAAATAGGTATGAGATATGGATGGAAACATTGATGGATGGGTGAATAGGTGGATAGAAAATGGACATCTAGCTAACTATGATGATGTGTTGTTGACAAATGGATGGATGAATGGAACAATGGACAGACAGACAGATATAAAGACTACCTGCTGGTTATGATTGATGGATGGCTGGATGGATGAATGAATGCCTGGCCAGCTGGATGCATAAATAGATGGACGGACAGATGGACAGATAAAAGGACAACATGCTAGCTATGATGGCTGACTGGCTGGATGCATGGATGGCTGGATGGCTGGCTGGCTGGATGGATGGATAAGTAGACAGATGGATGATGGGTGAATGGAAAAGTGGATCACTAGCTATGATGGATAGGTGGACATATGGATTGATGGACAGGTGGAAATGGAGATATGAAAAAATAGGTATGAGGTATGGATGGAAAAATTGATGGATGGGTGAATAGGTGGATAGAAAATGGACATCTAGCTAACTATGATGATGGGTTGTTGACAAATGGATGGATGGATGGAAAAATGATGGAAGATCAACCATAACATTAACACCACATAACACTAACATATTAACACTATCAATTATGGTAAAAGGATCCTGGGCACCAGACAGTACAGCACCCCCCCGGAGGTCTTGCAGAGTCACGGTCCAAGGGACCAGAGCTGCTCACACAACACAAGAGGAACACAATACTAGGCATAATGTTTTGTACTGTAAAATGTTGGCTGATCAGTATATTCATGAATGTATTTTGTCTTTGCTAGGCCATTGAGGAAGAAGAAGAGGAAAATGACGGCGACCATACGTACATTGAGCCGCTGGGCGCAGCCTTGGCTCAGAGAGGGAAGAAGAAAGGCAAAGGCTCAGAGAGTCCCAGCATCACCTTCTCCAACCCTGCATTTGACGCCACCACAGACCTGTAACATTCCAACTGTTCTATCACTCAGGTCTGAGCTGATACTGGAAACACCACCACACACTTATCCACTAGTCATACGGTTTTACGGCTACATGTAACAGTGGACAGTCACCTCCTGTGGCCGAACATGCCGTGTGTTTCTCAGGAGGTGATATTAAAGACTAGAAAATAAAAATTTCTCTATTGAGCAATTTTCAGGAAAATTTCATGACGATAAGAAGCATCAATTTATGTTTAACAGTTTACAGAGAAATTATGATCCCTGTTTCTTTATATTTGTACTGTAATTCATTTTATTATATTTCACAATTATAATTTTACTTGGCTACATCTTTTTATATACAGTATATATTTTGATTTGGTTTGATTTTTTTTTTTTCCTATTATATTTTCTGCTGTAATTTGTGAAGTTATCCTAATCCTTATTGGAAATAAATATTTATACCACAGTGCTGCTGATTTCACAAAGCTGATTGGTCAGAAGGCATTGATTAGTTTTCCATAACAGCAGCTCTGACAGTAGTCCAGCTGCATGAACTTGACCTTAGACATTTCTATATTTCTACCATTTATCCACTGGGACTTTTATGATGGACAGAATACAATAGTACCAGAGTTTTAAAAACCCTTTATCTTATTTAATAAAGTAAAATGCATATGTTTTTAATGTTGACTGAGACACTTTGCTAAACTTTTATGGAAGGGGCACAGCGTTTCTCTCCATGGCAAAGACTTCAGATGGAAAGTCGTGTTTTTTTTGGATGATGGTACATGATGACAATATTTTTTTTTTTGTCTTATCAATTTCAAGAGAGAAGAAATAAAGGCTAGTATGACATGTGATGACTGTTTATAGCTGCTAAGAGGAAATAACTTGTTTCATGGACATTCCAACACATTAAATACATTATTCATATTAAATTATTGAATGTACAATGTGGAATTCTTTGACCAAATAAAATTTGTAAATCTTAGCAAATTTGCTGTTGTATAAAATAAATTAAACACTTTCATAAGAAAATATTCAGTGTCTGGGTGGGAACAGGAACTCCACTTCACCTTCATCTGTTTTATTCCTTAATAGACAGCATATCGCTAAATAAACAGTGCAATTCAAATAATTTAAAACCTAAATTACATTTATTGACACTACACTTAAATCTGAATTCTTTTTAAAACCCCAAGCTTTTTATCTGCATATGAAAAAATGTTCTCTGTATGTTTCCATTTAAAAAAACAGAGGTAGAGGAAACCTTTTCAAAAAGCTAATCAGAATAGTAGCTAAAACTTTATTTCATGTTTTTTTTCAGTCACACTCCACAAATTTAAGGTTCTTTTTTGTCACATTGGTGTGCTTATTTTAAATTCTGCAGAACCACGGAACAGGTCATGTACATATGTATATAAAATGACCTTATAAACTACCTCAATTCCTCTAATTAATCTTTTACAGCAATTCATAAGAGTCCTGTCTTTTATCTTTAGGCTTTAAGTTAAGTTTTTCTTTCTCACAAATACACAGAGCGCTGGTACAGATTCTGGGTAACTTAGAAAATCTAACATACTGTACTGCTCCCTCAACCTTAACGCCAACCCTTTTCAAATGGCTTAGCATTTTCATGAGCCCCCTGGAAACTCAGGGGCCCTTGAAATCATCCTTACTTACCCCTCCGTAACAGCACCATTGTATGTACATTATCGCATTATGAAACTTAACTTTCTTCTTATCGTGTTCTAGCTTGTTAGAAAGCATTGGGTCAGTCATGATACAGCAAGCACAAAAGCTTAAGGGCTCTTGCTCAGTGCAATTTAAATAATACACCAGTAACCCAGACCTTTAATCACTTAGCCACAACTTTTCTTGCTTTTAAAGATTAATTTATTTTTTTTAGTATTATTTAATATTTTATTATTTATATTTGTTTATATTATACCTACATTTTATTTATTAAAGCACAGAGAATGAATGAGGATATAAATTACATTATTGCATATAAATTACATAAAATTTTTTGTATTCATTTATTTACAGTGCTTACCACTAGGTCACTAGTGGCATCTTTATTTTGTTTTATTTTATTTTACTTATATTGTTTTTTTTTTCTTTTATTGTATTTTTAATGATTTAATTTTTATATTTTCTTTAATTTTATTTTTCATGTTTTATTTTAATTTATTTAACATTTAGATTTCATTTCATTTTGATTAATTTGGTTATTTAATTTTATTTTGCTTTATATTGTTTTATTTAATTTTATTTTTATATTATATTTTAATTTTGTTATTTTACTTTACTTTACTTTTGATATTTTATTTCATTTTATTTTACTGTAACTTAGTTTTTTATTTTATTTAACTGTATTTTTATATTTAATTTAATTTTTGTTATTTTGTTTAATTTAAATTTTGTTATTTAATATTGTTATTTCATATTTCATATTTATGTTACTTTCCTTTAGTTTACTCTTGGTATTTTATTTCATTTTATTAAATTTTAATTTACTTTACTATTTAATTTGATTAATTTTTGTATTTAATTTAATTTTAATTTACTTATCTTACTTTTGTTATTTGATTTTACATTACTATTTATTTTAATTTAATTTAATGTACTTAATTGTTTATATTATTATTATTATTATTATTATTATTATTATTATTATTATTTAATTCTATTTTACTTTACTAATTTTAGTCTTAAGTGTCTTAAAACCTTCCATACCCAGGAGAAGTTCACACTTGCACGCGAATTACCTGTGCAGCCACGACATCTTTAAACAAT
>JAQMYJ010000008.1:24004946-24026390 GCA_030014305.1 Clarias laeviceps | reverse complement strand
AGCATTTCACTGCATATCGTACTGTGTATGACTGTGTATGTGACAAATAAAATTTGAATTTGAATTTGAATTTGATTAACCCCTACTGAATCTAGAATGGGCATCAACGCTGTTCTCAGAGGATCTTATGGATTCTTTCTGTAATTCGAATACTGAAACAAACTTTCATACATAGTCTCAATAAGGTAAAATTTGAGTGATGACTCACTCATGTGTGAGTGATGACCGCAGCCAGCAGACGGTCGGTTTAGCCTGTTTTTCTGCTCCCTGGCCTGGGTTTTACACTCTAAATAATGATTCTGGGGCTCTGTAAATCACAATAATAAACAGGTTATGTTACCTTAATAAAATCTCTGAACATCACATATATGAGTTTGAGTTGGACATATCAAAATAAATGCTTAAAAAAACAACTATTATCAACTTGTATCTTCTAAATGTCTTATGGTCCTTGTGGAGGGTGATGATCATGTTCTGGAGTACTGAAGTAGGCCAAGACATATATGGTATTTATACTGTATGTACAGTAATTTACTCAAACTCTAAATTAAATATATTTTGAGATGTTAGATCTTTGCTGTAATCATAGAAGCTGATCAGCTTATTTTTAGCTTTAACCTTGTAACTATTTCTACAAACTGTTCCGACACATTTGCATGGTAAATAATGGTCTAGCTTTCAGTTTCACTTACGTTGCATTTCAATTACATTCTACTCATTTTTAAATGATTTTACAACTACGATATTTTGTATAAGTGTTTCATTTAAAAAAAATAGTAAACCACAGTTTTATTTTTTAGAGTGCAGATTGTGAACAGCTTTGCCCTCAAAACTCCTGCAATTATCTGTAAAGCCCATATTGTTTTAGAGCACCAACTGGTTTTTCCGTCTTTGTTTCTTTCAATGAAAGAGTACATTAGACCTTCATTCTTTATTGCCTTCTTTGTTTTGAGTGCATTCTTCTCTCTACAGCACTTGTAGGTCAAGACGGTTCTTTTTCTTCTTCTTCTTAATATTATTATTAACACCATCATTATCATTATCATCATGGTAAGGACTCTTGGTGCCGTCGTTATAGTTATACAGTGCATATTGCACGAGCCCCTCTGTTAGAGATGTAACAGTTTTACAAACATAGATGCTGGTGATAAAAATGAAAGGAAAACATAAAAGTTTGTTTATATATCCATTAACTTCCATATGGTTGAATGATGCCAGCCGCCTAAACACATGCTCAGCTAGACAAACTGGTAGTCCATCATATAGATAATTATGACCAAAAAAACGGGAACCTACAGAAGGTATTTAAGAGAAGTCAGCTGACCGATCTTACACTGCGACTAATTGTGAAACACTAACCATCAGAAAAGAAGCTCTGGTCAGTACATTTTTATAATCTTTTAATCTTTTTGTGTTGGTTTTTGATTTTGTTTGCCGTGGAATCTGATGATAAAGTGTATGTATGCTGTCAGTAATGTCGTAGGAATGTTTTTAGACGTCAGTGGAAGGGCACATGACTAAAATAAAACTAAAACCTCAGTAAGAACGACTCGGAGGTTATACATCCTTGTAGGTAAATCCACAGGCAAATAATGATTACCACTACTGTACTGGGATACTGTATATCGTATGTGCGTTTAACATAGTATTGCACTTCTTCTAGCTTTGGAGGAGCGTGATCGGCATAACAGGTACACAAGGCGTTGATTATTCAAGTGTCTGTAAGATTTTTTTTTATTTTTTTATTCTATTTTAAAGAAAATGTTCTGGGCGAAGCACTGAGATTTTTTTGAACAAGACTTTATTTTTGAAAGAGGTGAGCTAAATTGTTCGTACACATCAAATTCTGATGGTTTTCTTTTGTTAATGGCTACAACATCCAGTTTCATTAAGCAGAATAATTTTATTTTCAAGTAAAAGAAAAGTAATTAAAAAGTACTTTACACTTAAAAAAATATCTAAAAAAAATATTTTATTGTAAGAATGCTAAAAAGTTATACATTTAAAGTAAGGAGTACTAGATGTTCAATTGGACACTTTGACATCAAAATGAGAAAAATGCATTTTTGAAGTTTTGGGAAGTTTTTTCAAATAAATGAAGACATATTGTGAAATGATATTTACATTTTAGAGAATATTTTGTGCATTTTTCTTTGAGTCATGAGGATGTGTAAAAGCACAAATGCCAAAATATTTGTGTTCATGAAAAAATTCATGTTTTCATAAAAAATAAAATAATTCATAAATAATTGTGATTGTGAAGTGTTGAGTTTTGTTGCACAGAAAACATTTTCAGTTTCAAAGGCTGTTGAGGATCATGAGGAACATCATAAACAATTCAAAAACCTCATTTACAGCAGCATCAGCCGCCTCCTCTACCAGTTTCAGTTTCATTTTTGGTTGGTTACCTAAAGACACCTGGCTCATAGTACAGGTGTACGCCATTAAACATCTGCATGTCCGTCAGTTGTTCCCTAAGGATATTATTATATAGAGGGACGGAGTACACAGAATCGGACAAAGCAAATGCAACAGATTCTAATGCGCAAACATTTCATGTCTTTTCGTGTCTCACAAATGATTTGTGCGTCTTTGTTGTAGTGTTGAAGTGTTCGTGTGTTAAAACAGAAGGTTTGCACTTCAAACAAACTTCAGCACAGTGCTTACACTGCAGTGTCCCGCATGTCACTGTTCACACAACATCCAAATCCCATAATGTCCTATTTCACAGAACTGGACTGACTGCAATGGCGGTAATAAAGTGTAAACAGCTTTATTTCTTGGCTTCAACATTCTCCAAAAATCAATTAAAACCAGTCGTGCCAGCTGCGGTGTTGAACAGGAAGTATCTTTGCTTTATTGATAACCTGACAGAAGGAAGCGATCCAACTGGGTCATCAGGACTTGTCCGCTTATGCTTTAGCTACAGTACGTGTCCTGGCTTGGTCAAAACGTGGAAGTTTAACGCTTATAAAATACGTTGATATATGGGTCTTAAAATGAAACACTTTGTTATATAGTAGATGACCTTGTGCATCAATAACAATAGTCAAAAGTCCAAAAATTGTTCTGGTGCATAAATACAAGGGGGTTCATCAAATTCAAGCCAAATTTAGTTGGTATGATGATAGGGTTGTCCATGTTGTTAAACTGGGAGGACATTTTTATTAACTCAGATGGTGCTGTCATGGTGAGGTAATCGGTGAACATGTCGCGTAAAAACCTTATTATTAGAAATGCAACAAATAATTGTTCCAAATTTTATCTTTTGATTCTGGCTATAAATGTTGTAGGAGGTAGGGGTTTGAGATTTCTGCATATTCATAAAAATTAACCAAACAAGTCACACAAACAGGGGTTTAAATACTGTTGCATACTAATCTTTTTTTTTTTCAGCAAAGGACAATTACATACAATTTATTAAACATTAAATCTTGTGTTTTTTTCACATTTGAGGTATTGATAAGGTATACATAAATGCCTTAAAAATCTCTAACTTTAACAGTAGAAATGTAACAGTTCCTGACAGCCTGGGGCCAAAACAATTAACCTGGTAGCTCTTTATTTACTCTGCAATTTGTGTACATTACTTGGCTGCCTTTAAGCTAAACTATTTACGCTGCCATTAAGGTTTGCCAATTAATGCATCTACTGTATTCATATACACTGATTACTGTTCACCTTAAACAACCTGTAGGAACTAAGTGAAACCTAGCCCTAGTCCATGCAAATAAGAGTTAGTATCCGTTTCATGGGAAAAGCCTCAGGGTCAGACTGACCACAAAACAAGAAATACTCTATACATTGAAGTGCTTGATTAGTTTTTTGACCTAATAACTATATTTCAGAAGCATGGCTTCCAATACGGTCTCGCCAGAGCCACTCGGCACCTTCCTTCAGGACAGCGACGATGATGATGATGGGAACAACTCATCAGGTCTGGAGGATGAGGACAGCGATGAAGAAATTATGGATCTGGAAGAGAATGAGTAAGTAGCCTGGCAACCGTAACTAACTGAGGACATCTCAGAGAAGAATCCACAATTGTGCTGTGACCAGATATTACATATTGAGGTTTGTGAAATTCATAACGTATGTACCTGGGAAAAGGGAAAAGAGTTTGTAGAGAGAGTTAAAGCGTTAAAGCTAAAAATAAGCTAATCAGCTTTAATGTAATCAGTGATATTATTATTATTATTATTTCAGTTTGAAGCCCATGTACATGTCTGCCTGACTTTCTTTTTACGACAGAACTCTCTCTATATATTTAGCTACACCAGTGTACGTCAAGGACATTTTTTAAATATTACTTTTGTACCGTAGTCAAAGCAAGGACTATTGTTATAGCTTTTATAAGGACGTCTTGGCTGGTACAAGAGTCAAACCATATTTTCCTTCACAAAATTACATTTATTCTGTTTGCAGAAGTGAAGATGATGAGCAGAACACACCACCAGTGAAGAAGCCACGAACGCACTCTCAGTCAAAACCTCCCCCATCCTGGAGAACACCCGAAGACCCCGACATGGCTCCACCGGCGATTCGATTCTGCCCTGCGCGTCCTCCTGGGGTGCAATTAAATTCATCAAACAAATACACTCCAGTAGAGTTGTTCAAACTCTTCTTCTGTCCAGATGCTGTGGCGGCGCTGTGTAAGAACACCAATAAACAGGCTGCCAGAAACATCAAACAAGGACGCAAGTACAAATGGACTGCTGTAACGGTGGATGAGTTCTACAAGTACATCGGACTTGTTTTTTACACGGCCCTGATAAAGCTGAATGACATCCGAGACTACTGGCGACAAAACAACATTTTCTCCATCGCCTTCCCAGGGACTGTGATGACAAGAGACAGATATAGGACCATTTCCTGGAATGTGCACATGAGTGATCCAGAAGAGGACCAAGAAAACGATAGTAGGAAGGGAACGCCACAGCATGATCGACTGTTTCGGGTGAGACCGCTCATGGACAGGATTCGGGAGGCCTGCAAAACCTTTTATCATCCACAGAGAAACCTTGCGGTGGATGAACGAATGGTTGCATCAAAGGCAAAAACGAGTATGAAGCAGTACATGAAGAGAAAGCCCACCAAATGGGGCTTCAAGTTGTTTGTAATGGCTGACTCTAGCAACGGATACACTGTGGATTTTGCTGTGTACACAGGAAAGGACGCCTTTTACACAGGTCAAGGGATTTCATACGACACTGTTATGTCATTCATGGATCATTCCTTTTTGGGATCCGGCTACCATGTTTACATGGACAATTTCTACACGAGTCCAAAGCTATTCAGGGACTTGCGCGGCGAGAAATTTGGTGCTTGTGGGACATACAGGGACAACAAGAAGAACTGTAAGGACTGCCCAAGGACTACGCTGAACGCTCTAAGTAGGACATCACTCAGAGGAGACTTCAGGTGGATCAGAGATGGTCCTCTGGTGTTTGTGAAGTGGATGGACTCTCAAGAAGTTTCTGTTTGCTCTACGATTCATGCAGCCTTTGGCGAGACGATAAAACGGAAAGTGAAGACCTCGAAAGGGACCTGGAGCATACAGACTTTTCCATGCCCAACTCCTGTGCTCAAGTACAACGAACACATGGGAGGTGTGGACTTGTCCAACCAACTGATCCAGTACTATACACCGCAGCACAAGACCATGAAATGGTACCAAAAGCTATTTTTGCATTTTTTGGACATTGCGGCTACGAATGCATACATCTTACACAAAGAACTTGTGTCACAACAACTGTGCCACGCCTTGACACACAAAGCGTTTATGGAGGAGCTGACTGCACAACTGTGTGGCATGTCACAGAAAATCCCTTTAAAACGCGGCTGCTGTGATCACGTCCCTGTGCCTGTTGCCAAATTGTCTACAAACATCAGTCAGGTGGCTTCACATGGTCGCAGAACCTGCGTCTTCTGCCGAAAGCAACGTTCCAAAAAGTGCAGCACTCCGTGGAAGTGCAGGAAGTGTGACGTTGCACTTTGCCTTCAACTAACTAGAAACTGTTATGAGCAATGGCATAAAACTGTGTAACTGAAGTAAAGTGAAAATAAATGCTATAACTATTAACTATTACACTACTAACTTATACTGGCTACCAGTTTACTTATACTACTGTAACTACCTGATCCACTGAATGGCAAGAAATGTAATACTGATGTACTGTAGACTAGATTTTATTCCTTCGTTTTTAATGTAATCCCAATTTTGGGTGTTTCCTGTTTATGGACTTGAATTCTGCACTTTAAACTTTTACCTCATGAATCATTCATTCATCTTCAATTACAGTACAGTACCTCTTTTTCCTGTCCAGGATTTCGTTGGATCTGAACCTATCCTTGGAACTCCAGGTGCAAGACTGAGGACACATTGTTTTCATCCAGTCCGGAGTTGTAACATGTTGTAAATTTCCAAATCTTTGGCACAATTTAATATTATTAGTAGCTAATTGATTAATTTATTATTGGAATTCAAGTAGAAGTATTTATTTATTTATTTTACAATAACCTTATATTTCCAGAATATGAAGGCAAAAATATTTCAAAAAGAAGTGAAACTTTTGTATTTTTGAAATTTCTAACTTGTATGAAGGACCTGAAAGATATGTAGAATATGGTAATAAAGCAATAGGTTAAACCGATGGCCTTAGTGAAAGTTTATTAAGGTTCAAGAAAACCCATTTGATGAATTTACCTCGTGTGTGGAATGCTTGTTTGTGTTTCAATGAAACCAGTTTGAGTTTTATGTATCAGAGACATACTGGAAGTAGCCATGAGACGATGGCCATGAGGAGATGCACATGGTCAGCAACATTAATCAAGTAGGCTGATAAATTCAATTGACGATTGATTATATTAACTGGCTAAAAGTGTGCTAAGGAAACTTCCCCCAAATCATTACACCACCTTCACCAACCTGGAATGTAGACACAAATCAGTTTGGGTCCATGGATTCATCCTGTAGGTGCCAAATTCTGAACCTACCATCTGTTTGCCTAAACAGAAATCGATACTCATCAGACAAGGCTATGTTTTTCCAGTTTTGATGAGTCCCAAATTTCTGTTCTTGACTGACCGAAGTGGAACCTAACATGGTCTTCTGTTGTTGTACCCGATGCACCTCAAGGTTTGACATGTTATCCAAGTTTATTCCCATCTTTGGTTTACAGTCTAATGTCCAATGTCTAATGTTTCTGTTTTGTAAAATATATCATATTGTATAGTATTATAATGTACTTTATCGTATTCTACCATACCTGAATTCCTTTACTTTAATTCTATCAGATCCATCTTAACATATCATAGTATCATATCGTATTTGAGTTCCTGTTACGTTTCCAGATCCATCTTATCATAATGTATTGTATTGTATGATAGTATAGTATCATACAGTATAATACCATATTTTGGTTCCTACAGCTGTTTTCTGAGCTTGAGCTCAGTCTGTCCATCTTGATCTGACACATTAGCAAGGTTTTTCCATCTACTATAACAGTGGCTCACCGGATTTCCTTATTGCACCATTCTGGGTAAACTCTAGAGACTCATAACGAGCAGCGGTTGTAGAAAACATATAGGGACCAGCCTATCTGACAACAACAACCATGCTACAGTCAAAATAATTTTTGACGTCGTTAACATTATCCGAAGGTGCTGGGCCATATCTGCTGCACTGCTGCCACAGATTGGCTGGTTAGATAACTGCATGAATAAGTAGTTGTATAGCCGTTCCTAAAAACAAAAACTTTTGTTAAGCACTTGTTCTTGCGCTTACTTTTAGTAGTCCAACTAGGTGGTCCAACTTGGGACTGTGATGGCTATTGGTGATTACTAATGTATTTATTCCTATTTTCATGATTTGGAAACGCCAATTAGTCTAATCTGGATGTTTCTGGACTGTCAGAGGAAACCAGAGTACCAGGAAGAACAGGGAGAACCTGCAAACTCTATGCACACAGACCCTGAGGCAGGAATTGAACCCCGACCCTGGAGGTGCGAGGCGAGGGCTAACCACTAAGCCTCTGTGCTGCTATACGTATATCCCCTCTATACTGGGTGAGGAGAAATCAATATGTTGTACATGATTCATAAAGCAATGTGTGACCGACTCCTATAGAAGTATGTATTCGGATACAATGTCATTATTGCAGTTTTGGACAAATACTTTATATATACACTATGTACAGTATGTGTGTTTTATTAATCTAGACTAGGTGTGAAATCAATAAGTCAGACATGATTCATAAAGCAAAATGTGCCATTTTAATATTAAAAACTCGAAGAAAAGGTGCTAAAAATATTTTTTTATTATTTACTTATTATTTAATATATTGCATTGAATAAGGTGTTAAACTAACATAAAAGCTACTTTGTGTTTGGAAGTAGATCTCCCACAAATCAGGCACATTCCATACTAATGAATGGACCTGGTCCTGAGCACATCCAGCGTATCCTTCCGCGCGCATACCACAGAGTTTTCCTCAACCAAAAAAAAAAAAAAAAACACAGCATTTTCCATAACTGTATCATTATAATGATGGCTTCTGATAGTATACTTTGATCATGAGAGAAGTCTGATATTTTTTATACACCTGTGCGAAATCCGCACATCTCAGGTAGGGTTTAATTTATTTATTTTTTTTTTTACACAACGCGGTAGGATACATGAAACCGCAATAAGAACTTCCTCCGAGGTGCGCGTTATGCGTGAGAGCAGCGCGCATGCGCACGACGACTCGGGCAGGGGCGACAGTGACGAGACGCCATTTTGAGGCTCCAGTTTCCAGCAGCAGCGAGCCGCAGCGGAGAGAGGAGGGGAAAAACGGAGAATAAAACACTTTAATCCGGCGGTCTTGCTGTTTTCCATTCCAGTTTTGGATACCGAAGGGGTTGCTTTCACGTCGCGTAAAGAAGGAAGAAAAGGAGAAAAACGGAAAATCCGTTTTTTTTCTCTTGTATCAGGTAGGTTTATGAAGTTTAGGCGTTTCTTCTGTTTACCACCTAATCGCTTTGATTTCCCCCCCCACCACCACCACTTTTAATTGTTTTTTTTTTCATCACTAACTAAACGTATCTAGGTTTAAGAGACTTGTTAACTTGTCAAAGATGCTTAACATTTTAATATTTTTGTCATGTTTCGCACAAGCTGTGTGGTAACTAGGATTAAAAAAAAAACTTAGCTAATTAGCTAACGTCCTTTACTCTTCGAAATGTTTTTATATTATTTTCACCAGAATTCTACAGCTACATGCCTATTCCAGAAATGTTTATGTATATATGTGTTTGTGTGAGAGAGAAAAAAGCGAGAAGAGACACTGTTTAGATATTAGCTCCTTAATTGTGTTTTTCCCCCTATCCGTATTCCGGCAACCTATTATTGATTGGTTATCAGTGAGCACACACGCCCGGTTTGCTCATTAAAGCGAGTCGGTAGCCAATGAGAGCGCGGAGATGTGGCTGTGAGCCAATCCATCCGGCTATAGGGCGGGACATCATGGAATACAGGTGGGAAGTGGTTGTGTTTGCTAGCGGTGTTGGGTAATAGTAATGATGATAAATTGGTAAGTAGGTTTAACTAGCAAGCTAGTTTTGTTTTGGTAATTTGGCTGGTTTGTGGTGTTTAGGTGAGTGAGTTAAATGTTACTATAAATTTATGTATTGGAATAGATTGAAATGAATAACAAGTGGTTTAGTTTTCAACAGGAGGTTTGTAAGGAAGGTACTGTATTTCACTACTTTTTTAAAAAAAAAGACAAAATGGAGGATTTAAACTCCAGTAAACTTGTACAGGAATATGGAGCATTTATTATTATTATTTTTTGCAATTTTACTTAATCAACATGGATAAATGGTGGATTTTTTTTTTTTTGTAAATTAGTCTCTAATAGTGTAAAGAATTAATGACTAGTGTGATTTTCTTTTGTTTTCCCCTCATCACCTTTCTCTAGGATTACAGCTCTCTTAGTTTAGTTTAGCAAGAAATAGTAAATGTATAACGTATCGGTTTAACCCATTAGAATGGGTTTGATTCCCATTCCTGGCTCAGTCGATTGTCGTATCACTGTCTTCTGAGCTCTCAAAACCTGTGCTTAGAAGAAGAAAAAAACACAGCAGAGTTAAACTTGGCATTTGTGGAAGAGGCGTAGGAATTGAGGTGTGCCAAAATATTTGCTTAATAAACACTAATTGCCTAGTTTTCATGGTTTATACAAATTATACAAATCAAGTTCCTTAAGCTGATTAAATTTCTTGTTTTGCAAATTACTGTTCTAACCCGAACCAGTTTTTAGTCATGAGAACGTTTAGACTTGAGTTTTTGTTTTTCAGGATCTCGTCAGTGATTTATTTGTATTTTTTTATTTTTTTTTGTACCGTTAACTACAGTTTAGCGTCTATCCCGAGTCCGAACTCATCGCCGTCTTTTGAAAGATCTCTCTCAACCCCCCCCTTTCTGTTGCACGTTTGTGATCTGGAGGAGCGCAGGATTTAGGAAACCGCTACAGAGGGCGTCTTTGATCTGGCAGACGGAGAGCTGTTTGTCGTCTTGCACAAGGGAGGGGGGGAAACCCAGCAATCGCGGCATCCGCTTTCCCTTACGGCACGGAAAATGTAGACGCAGGACAACATGTTTTTGTTCGGTTTAGTCACGTTCTAGTGTTTGTAACGTGCTGCGTTTCTGCAGTGGATTTCCGTGATAATGAAGGAGTCTTGAAGCTGCGAAAGAGGGTCAGAAAGAGAAAGTGTGTCCTGTGCAGGGTTTGTAGACGAGGGTTCGCCAAATTGCTTCCATATGGGAGACGAGGGTGGTGCGCCTGAATGCTACTGCACTCTTAGGTAAAGATAGGAGCTCTTGTTTAATGTTCGGAAGATGCGTGATGAATAAAAGAAATCACTGTGATTAAGGGTCAAGTCGTAGCATTCTCATTTGCTGCGTTTCTTTCAGACTCTGAGCAAGTTCATGAAAGTGTGTTTTTTTTTTTTTTTAAGACTCCCACCAAAGCATTAGAATTTTTCTTTGGCCCATTTTTTTTTTCTTTTCTTTTTATTCCCTCTTTCACTCTGCCCAGAGCGATGTTGAATGAACTGCTTACAAAGTGTGTTTTCATGGCCACAGCTGCTCCTGTGTGTGCTCGGGATCGATTTATTAACTTTGGCACGACTTCAGTGCTACAGTTTCCCTCCTCCTATTAAGAAGCGTTCTGTCTGGTTCGGTGTAGGCAGACGTCTGAAGTGCTGTACGCTACCTCCTCCCCCAGCAACCAAACACACACACACAGTGTGGAATGTCCGACGCTGACTGCAGGATGTTTTCATAAATGTGGGTTCCTGTAATTAGCTTTGTGTAAAAGGGGCTCTTTTTCTGAGTAAGAGCTTCAGCTTTGAGCGACGGTGTGAGTTGCTGTATTTTAAGCCCCTCTCAAATGTTAACGTGGTTAATGACGTATAAAAAGCTTGATTGTGTGTGTGCCATGCAAATAAAGACCATAAGCTTTTTTTTTTTTTTTCTTCTTCTTCTTCAAACCAACATCGAAGGTTTTTTTTTTTTTTTTTGACCAAAGTCTGTTATAGATTAGAGTGTTGAAATGGAGGGAGAAGGAAAAAGGTAAATAAACAGCATTCTAGGGACGCTCGTTTTCTCAAACGCCTCCAAGACAGAAAAAAACGATTAGATGAAATGTAACCTCAGCAGGTCTTCAGTCCGGGTTTCGACAGTTCTCTCAGATGTGGTTATTCAAGGTCGGGTTGTGTCCTGATTTTTTTTCTTTTTTTTTCACCTTCTTTTTACTCGGCTGTCTTTTTAGACCAAAATCACCTCGATTATTTTTAGCACGAGTTTTTCAAAGCTTTCTGTCTAAAATAAAGTCGCTTCAGTTTAAACTATGTAAACTTTGGAACGTTTTTGAACACTTGTAACCTCTGTTTAAAAATGCAAAAGTTTTAGTTGTTTAGGTATGCAGATTGGGCTCTAGTTTCTGTGTGTAAACAAATACATTCTTTTCCACTTTGTAAACAAGCTGATTTAGAATTAATATTTTTAATACCCAAATGTGACCTCATAAGAACCGCCCTGCCCCTGTTTTTATTTTTTTATTTTATTAAAAAATTTTTTTTATAAAAGTGGCATGACTCAGCAGTAGCTAATTTCCATTAAAACTGAAATATGAAAAAGTGCACTTTTAATCTGTAAGCTGGGGCATTAACACACTTTAGGGAAGCTTTGAGACTTGTTAACTTGCTAAAGAAATGGTAAAATAGGGGACCTTTTAAGTCACTGTTCTAACAGTGTTTAAAATGCAAGTGCAAATCGAATTAAGTTAAATGGTTTTAGTAATGTTTTGAAAAACCGAGACGGTTCTCACAGGCTATATCTGAGAAGCAATCGTGTTTCCTTTCAGGACTTGGGAATGGTGTCGCTCATGCGGCAAGATTTAATACAGCGAATGGAGAAAAAGTAAAACAAAAACTAAGATAAAATGGGCGATCAGGTAGGAACCAAGTCACACAGGAGCACCTGTACGATTGGAAACTACCCAAAAAGACGTGCAAAGAGCAGTCCCCCCCACACACACACACACACACACACACACACACACACTCCAGACTTGCCTGAACATATTCTCATATCCTCATGATTGATCTTTGCTGCTGTTTGGCCGTTACTCAAACACCTGAACTTGTTTTTTGTCAAAATATAACGCGGTGTACTTGGACATAGCAGCACATGTTAGTGAATTTTTTTTTATTTATATATATATATATATATCTATATATCTTTTGCGGGTTCCCCCCCCCCTTCCCCATCCTCTTGCGTTGACTGGGGTAGTGCCGTCAGAAAATATGGTGAAAAAAAAAAAAAAAACACTGATAATGGTGTTAGTCACCAGTTTAATTAATCTCTAATCTCTTCCACGGTAGCTCAAGGGGAATTCAAGGTAGTGCGGCAAGCAGATTTCGGATAAAAAAAAATCGACTAACGCAAGCAGTCGAGGCAGCATACGCACGAGGTGTTTATCCTTCTGCTCAGGAAGCCGTACCTAAAAAGCGGTTTCTGTTGTCCGGGACTAGTCCACATCCTCTCTCTCTCACACACATTCTGCAGAAACGCCAAGGCAGCTTCCTGGTTCTAGTGTTGATTTGAAGGTAACATGTTTCTACAGGTTTCCTAGTTTAGTCAACGTATTAAGAACAAAAAGCCAGCATGAAGGATGTTTCGCTTGAAGAAGATAAAAAAAAAAAGATAGTCGAGATGAATAAACGTGCTCTTGGAGTTTTTTTTTATATTTTATTTTATTTTTTTTGGTCTTGTCCTTTTGCTGCAAATCTCGTGGTCGCAAGTCTTGATCACCAGCCCTGTAAATTTTCTTTTTCTTTCCAGTTCATTGCAGTATTTGTTTGGCTAGTCTTGTTCGTCACAGATGGACACGATTTATAACTTCTTTTTTTTTTTTCCTCCCTGTATTTTTAGCCCATCTGTTGCACTCCTACCTCCGTCTGTTGTCTTGCTCGATGACTAAACAGATCCCTGACATCTTGGCCAACTCGAAGTTTTGCATCCCGACGCGGTGTACTTTATTTGTTTTCTATTAAAATATCAAACTACCAGACAGTTCCAGTCAGCCGCACCTCGTTACTAAACCAGTACCAGCGTGACCGCGCGTTCGGAGTGCTTGAGAAACCGTGAGATCTGAGGAGTGTGTTGCGACTTCTGTGAATCGTGTCTGTAGAATAATTTATTTTTTATTTTTTCTGTCTTTTATTCTCACACACACACACACACACACACACACACATATATATATATATATTTTTTTTTCCCTTTCTATTACAGACTCAGACAGTGTCTGAGTGGTCGGGGTGCTATTGATAGTAGTAGTAGTAATAATAATAATAACCATTATAAAAACTTCTGGTGGGGAAACAGCATCTCTCTGTCTCAAGGCTGTTTATTTTCAATTAGCCTCGTTGATCTTCATCACGTTGTTCGGCCCATCTCGATACTCGCATTAAGCGCTGATCGACGCTGACTAACCCCCAGGAATGTTTTTATTGCCACTGCCAGGATGACTCAGTGTGTGTGTGTGAGAGAGAGCGCGAGAGCGTATGTATTCGAGAGACGCAGCTGCTTGAATGCTGGGAGTTTCCCTATGAACTCGCACACACGCACACATTCACGCACAGCTTGAGGCTGTATGACTCGAGCCCCCTTCTCGCACTCACACAGACAGCTGTTGTCTGAAAGGAATGGCGTGTTGATCAGATTTCAGGTCGTTTGTAAGAGCCCGTATCGCGTGTCATCTTCCACGGCTTTGCCAAGTTACACTTCACGCCTGCCTGCGCCGAATTTCCTTCTTCATACTCACGAGCGAGTTTCTTTCTTTGTTTCCTCCCTCACAGATTTGGAAGTAGTTCAGACTGACGGCTCGGCATCACGATGGCTACCCAGTGTGAGTACACGTCGTTTTTTTTTTCTTCTCTCTCTTCTGCAAGTCTAATTATAGCCAGGAAGTAAATGAACGGGTTCGCGAGGTAATGAGCGACCTCAAAAACATGGCACCCTACCGCACTGCATACACAAGTGCACACCTTAACAATGCCACACACACGGCGACTGAATCCCGGGCAGGGCGTGTTTAAACATGTGGGGAAAAGTCTAGAAGCTTGTCGTTGTACAGAAGCGTAGTTAATAAATTAATAGAGCTTAAAAAGAAAAAGATCTATTTATCCAAAGTCTGACAAATGGGTAGGTTGAGTGAACACGTCCCAGGATCTACAGTGTTGCGTCGAGTAGATTGTGTACACAACGACTCGGAGTCTCGTCCAACAAGAACAAGCGTTCTGGGCAGGAAATTAGGCTTCCGGGTAGATTTATTTATTTGACTTTTTTTTTTTTTTTTGTCTCAGCCACACCTATATTGCACAAGGAAGGAATAGAGTTCACCTTTAATACACCAGAGCCAGTACACACACGGTGCATAAATACAAACTCGCGTAGTGGTTTTGAGTTAAAAAAAAAATAATTTTTATTGGTATACAAACTGTTGCAGTCATTTTGCTGGGAACTCTCTCAGTATTTTACGAGACGCTTGCCTTCTGATTAACGTCTGTTCTCGGTCGTGCAGCTGATCTGATGGAGCTGGACATGGCCATGGAGCAGGACCGGAAGGCCGCAGTGAGCCACTGGCAGCAGCAGTCCTACCTGGACTCGGGTATCCACTCCGGAGCCACCACTACAGCGCCCTCGCTCTCGGGAAAGGGCAACCCCGAGGATGATGAACTGGACAACCAGGTGCTGTACGAGTGGGAGCAGGGATTCGGCCAGCCGTTCACACCAGAGCAGGTGGCAGGTACGTGTTGTGTATGTTTTCTGTGATTCAAGACGAAGTAGTTTGTGTTTTAAATATAATCATTGTGTGTTGATGCCCACACGCTCTTTAATCAAAGATATGGACGGGCAGTATGCCATGACCCGGGCCCAGCGCGTGCGTGCCGCCATGTTTCCCGAGACCCTGGACGAGGGCTTGCAGATCCCCACAACCCAGTTCGACTCCACCAACCCGACCAACGTACAGCGGCTGGCCGAGCCGTCCCAAATGCTCAAACACGCCGTGGTGAATCTCATCAATTACCAGGACGACGCCGAGCTCGCCACCAGGGCTATTCCAGAGCTCACCAAGCTCCTCAATGATGAAGACCAGGTGAAGATTGCTTCTTTTTTTTTTTTTTTTTTATTTGATAGGTTGTATACTTTTTGTATAAGTAAAAGTAGGTTCAGTTTTGCACGAGGCATTTCTGTTGTGTTGCATCTTCACTTTTTAAAAAATTTCAAGTACACAAGGACTTCAGGGATATTTTTATTCATTTAAAAAAATAAAATAAAAAAATTCCCCCCACTTACAAATCTGGGGCAGCATATTTTTACTTTGTAACCGTCTACCTTTTTTTTTCTTTGCGGAGGTGGTGGTGAACAAGGCATCCGTCATGGTGCATCAGCTATCGAAGAAGGAGGCGTCTCGGCACGCCATCATGCGCTCCCCTCAGATGGTGTCGGCCATCGTGAGGACCATGCAGAACACGGCCGACGTGGAGACGGCGCGCTGTACCGCCGGCACCCTGCACAACCTCTCGCACCACCGTGAGGGCCTTCTCGCCATCTTCAAGTCCGGCGGCATCCCTGCTCTCGTCAAGATGCTCGGGTAAGAGTCTAGGCTCAGAGGAAAGATGAATGTTGTTCGCAGCACTTGCATTATACACCTTTTTTTTTTTTTTTATTATAATTTTTTTAAATAATTGAATTGAATATTGTGTCTTGTGTGAACCAGATCTCCAGTAGACAGCGTGCTGTTCTACGCCATCACCACCCTACACAACCTCCTCCTGCACCAGGAAGGGGCCAAAATGGCCGTCCGTCTGGCCGGCGGACTGCAGAAGATGGTCGCCTTGCTGAACAAGACCAACGTTAAATTCCTGGCCATCACCACAGACTGCCTACAGATCCTCGCTTACGGCAACCAGGAGAGCAAGGTGAGTCCGGACTGACTCCGTGATGAAACCGTTTATTTTTGTTGTTGGTTTTGTTTGGGTGTCTAAGCGAGCCGGTGTCTGTTTCTTTAGCTGATCATCTTGGCGAGCGGCGGCCCTCAGGCTCTGGTGAACATCATGAGGACTTACACGTACGAGAAGCTGCTGTGGACCACCAGCCGCGTACTCAAAGTGCTCTCTGTTTGCTCCAGTAACAAACCTGCCATCGTAGAGGCTGGTAGGTTTATATTAGCACACACACACACACACGGGGATCAAAGTGTTCAGGTTTTTATTGGCCTTGACTGGGTGTCTGTGTTTCTTGGAAGGTTTTTATGTCTGGAATTCAATTATACAAATAAAAGTTCAAGGCTTCAAATATAATGCAGACGGCGCACACAAAGTTTAGGAGGCATTTATTTAATAGTTTTATATGAATTGTATTATATGCAGCGTTAATCAGATCCTAGAGATTTGAGAACTTTTTTTATATATATATATATATATATAAATTATTTTTTTAATTGTGGCAAAAAATCTGTGTACAAGCTTACAACACTTGGCAAGTTTGTGTTTTTTATAAAAAAAAAAAATAATAAATGTTTGGTTTTTCAGGAGGCATGCAGGCTCTTGGCCTTCACCTGACCGACCCCAGTCAGAGACTGGTACAGAATTGCCTCTGGACCCTCAGAAACTTGTCAGATGCTGCTACCAAGCAGGTACACACACATGCACATGAAACACAACAGCTGTTTGTTTTTTTTTCCTTAGCTATGTTAACTTGGCTGTAATTCTTTCTTGTTTGCGTATTACAGGAGGGTATGGAAGGCCTGCTCGGGACCCTGGTCCAACTCCTCGGCTCGGACGACATCAACGTGGTGACTTGCGCCGCCGGGATCTTGTCCAACCTTACCTGCAACAACTACAAGAACAAAATGATGGTGTGTCAGGTCGGTGGCATCGAGTCTCTCGTGCGCACCGTGCTCCGAGCCGGGGACCGTGAAGACATCACCGAGCCGGCCGTGTGCGCCCTCCGCCATCTCACCTCCAGACACCAGGATGCTGAAATGGCCCAAAACGCTGTGCGCCTTCACTACGGTCTTCCCGTGGTGGTCAAACTGCTGCACCCTCCCTCACACTGGCCTCTTATTAAGGTACAGGATTTTCACCACATATTTGCAAGTTAAGGAGTTTAATTAGATTCTCTAATAGCCAACCAGTTATAAGTGTCTGATCATTTGGTTTTTGTCGCCCCTCCAGGCCACAGTTGGTCTGATCCGTAACCTGGCGCTTTGTCCAGCTAATCATGCACCACTGCGCGAGCAGGGTGCCATCCCCCGATTAGTCCAGCTGCTCGTGAGGGCACACCAGGATACCCAGAGACGCACCTCCATGGGAGGCACACAGCAACAGTTTGTGGTGAGCATTTTGGCCAGAGCCTCGAAATCAAAATGACTACTTCTTTGTGGAAGCGAGTTCACTACAGAGCAGACTCAAGGCTGTGATTAAGTTTTTGTATGCACGCTCTACAGGAGGGAGTTCGAATGGAGGAGATTGTAGAGGGCTGCACCGGCGCTCTCCACATCCTGGCCAGAGACGTGCACAACAGGATAGTCATCCGAGGCCTCAACACCATCCCTCTGTTTGTTCAGGTACGACATGCGACTCTCAAAGTCGCACATGCTGGTTATGTACAGTCGATTTTTGTCCTAAATATCTACTAAGATAACTAATCTGAAATCAGACTTGACGTGGATGTTTATAAAATGGGACAATAATGGCTGTCAGTCGTATTTGAGTTTGGTTGAATTATATAGTATATGCATAACTATGCACCATTTTACAAATAAGCAATTTGTCAATGAGGGAAATCACAACCGGGGAAATGTACATATTGCACAAGACTCGAGTGAAACTAAAGGTTACTGTTCAGCACCAGTACTCAAGAACTGTCCCTGTGCTCCCTCACCGTGCAGCTGCTGTACTCTCCGATCGAAAACATCCAGCGCGTGGCGGCCGGCGTGCTCTGCGAGCTGGCGCAGGACAAGGAAGCGGCCGAGGCCATCGAAGCGGAGGGAGCCACGGCGCCCCTCACTGAACTACTGCACTCCAGGAACGAGGGAGTGGGTGAGTGTGTGTTTGTGTTTAAAGGGTCGTTTCAGCCAACAAATGCTTCAGCAAGTTGTTGACATTCCTGCCTTTTTTTTTTTTTTTTTTCCCCCCTCCTCTCTTCCCATTTGTTAGCAGCTTGCTGTGTCAGAAGGTGGTTTAGGAATGAAATTTAGGGATGATCACTAAGCTCAGTGTCTAGAAGAGAAATTCTTAACATTTTAAATGCAGCAGTAAATTTCCACTAATTATGTTGAAACTGGTAGATTTGACATTTTTCTTTCCGAATGCACAAACTGTACTACGCTACACAAGATTCATTGTGTTAATTTTACTCTAAGTTTTTCTATGCGACAGCAAATGAGAGACTGTATGCGTGCGATTTTTAAATCAGGTACAGTCTGTTTTTTGGAAGGCAGCATAAGGACAGCTGGCTTCTGATGTTTCCTTATTTTGGACCGATTCAATGTAGCACAGTGTGTCCCAGTTTGGCAAAGACAATCCCATAATTTGGGTCATGCGCCCATAAAAGTTTCAGGCACACAGTAATCAGAATTACTGCTCTTGACTTTTCGGTTAAAATGCTGCATTTTCATTTAAAAACACATGGTGTGGTGGTGTTGGACCTTGACGGAGAGCAGGCAGTCATTCTGAGATTAAACGAACACAAAATGTTGCTAACGAAGTTTAGTTTGGTGATCACCCTCGGCTCTCTCTCTCTCTCTTTAGCTACGTACGCGGCAGCTGTGCTGTTCCGCATGTCCGAGGACAAACCTCAGGACTACAAGAAGCGTCTGTCTGTGGAGCTGACCAGCTCTCTCTTCAGAACAGAGCCCATGGCCTGGAACGAGGTACGTACACTCCGCAATGGAGTACACACGCGATTCGATTACATGGCATGTAATTGATTTTATTTTTTCTCCCCTGTCCATCTCTATTATTAGACTGCTGATATGGGTCTGGATATGGGAGCTCAAGGAGAGCCTGTTGGATACAGAGCAGACGGTAAGAGACCTGCCGTGTGTAACATCGGCACATTCATCAGATTGACACATTAAAGCGTGGTGTATTTCATAGGGACGTGAATCACCAGGGAGCAGCCGAGTCTGTATCATGATTCCATAAGTGTCAGGATATTATAAATATCCCAGTATATTTTTGTTACAATTCTAAACAAATTTAGCAAGTAGGATTATAGACGAACTGCGTGATTCGGTGATGTATCGTGTGCTGATGAACCCCTTCTTTAGTACTATACTGTACGCATGCAATGCAGTTCGAGTTATTTTTTCGAATTCATCATTAAACCTTAAGGCGAACGCGCGCATTAAGGCAAAACTTGTGTGTGTGTGTGTGTGTGCCTGTACTTTTTAATACTTGTGTGTAATTTTGCTTTCCTCTCTCCGCCAAAGACCCAAGCTACCGTTCCTTCCACTCGGGCTACGCTCAGGACGGCCTGGGCATGGACGGCATCCTCGAACACGAGCTCGCCGGCCACCATCCCGGAGCAGACTACCCAGTGGACGGGCTCCCTGACCTCGGCCACACCCACGACCTGATGGAAGGCCTCCCTCCTACAGACTCCAATCAGCTGGCCTGGTTCGACACGGACCTCTAAACACATTCTCACAAACACACAGTCTGCAAGTAGAGAAGGTAAGAGACTCTAAAGGGGAGGGGGGGAAACACAAAGACCCATTTATACCAGGTCTACATGATGTTTGTTTTAACCTCCATGATTGTTTGTTGCCAGTTTTGCACTCGGTTTGTTCCTAGAATTCTGATTTTTTTTTTTTTTTTTTTTTTTTTCCCTTGCAGCGTGAGTGAATCTGCATTGTGATTTTTGCCTGAGGAGTCACGGAAAGGTCGCGGCGGGTGGGAGAGCATATCGGAAAGTGCCTGACACAATGCGTGCACACACACATATACACATGCGTATAAACACTGCACACACACATACATATGTACACACCTGATGGAGGTGAGATGGAGTTTTCTACGAGGAACAAGAGGAAGGGAAGCCAACCCCACCCCCTTTTACTTTTTTAATTTTTTTTGGGTCGTTATTATTCAGAATTTATTTTTTTTTTCCCCCGCTTGGCCCTGATGGAGGAAGGAAGGTCGTGAGGGATTTTGGAAGCGGTTGCTCTTTTCGAGTGGAGACGAAAGGTCTAATGATGGAACTGTAAAACCTTTTTAGCTTTGTTTTTATGTCACTTTTAACTTTCCTTTTTTTAAAACCTTTTTTTTTTTCTATTATTATTTTAAAGATGATCAGTCCATGGTACTGACCTCCTAGCTTGGTTTTGACCTCTAGTATGTATTCGTTATTATATATATAATTATTATTATTTTTTTCCCACTTTTTATTTTTTTCCTTTATTTTATTTTTTTTCAGTAGTAATTTGTATTTCTTTGTCTTCTGTAGTGTTGAGTTGTAGTGGACTTGCCTCATTTTCGGTTTCTCGATCTTTCTCACGTAAACGGTGTCGAACACTAATAATCGGTTTCTATGTATTCTGACTGAAAGTGTAACGATGTGTAGCTTTTTTTTTTTTTTTTTTTTTTTTATACGATCAGCTGTTTAAACCTTGGAGTATTGGGGTGGGAGAAATATATGCATTCTTATTAAAAGAGTAAAAAAAAAGTATGGCTGGAGCAGCGCTTTTCAGTGTCACAATTGTTCCAAATAAGGTGTGGAGTGAAATGGGGGGGGGGGGGAGGGATGGGGGGTTCACGGGCTTGACAAAGATCTTTTCTTTTCTATGCTATATCGAGGTAGTCTCTATTGAAGCGACGTCGTTG
>JAQMYJ010000008.1:23991814-24004846 GCA_030014305.1 Clarias laeviceps | reverse complement strand
GATCTTAATATGTGTGTTTCTTTATTTTTTTTTGTTCTTATGTTAGGGATAGATATAAAAGGAGTGGAAAGAGATTAAGTTAAAAATGCTAGAGTTTCCAGGTTAACATTACATTTTATCACTCATCTACTCTACATTCTTCTTCTTCTTCTTATTATTATTATTAGTAGTACTAGTTGTAGTAGAAGTCGTAGTATTGACAGTGGTAGTATTAGTATTGATACAGCACAATATTCTCAGAATCTGTAAAAATAGCATCAGTCTATTTAGAAAAACTACTCTAATAGCGCAGACCCACACTTACACGCAGACATGCATACACACACACCAGAGCAAGCACTTAAGAAAACTTTGAAGATGAATCAATTTGTGTATTATAGCGAGTCCAAGAAGCTTTGCGAGGAATCGAACTGATCCGTCTGCACTTCATAGCAGTCAGGTGGCATTGATGTCCTGATTGATCATGGGATAGAAGCGACTGGAAAGAAGAAAAGGATTACGCTTGTCAAATGCAGTCGATACAGAGGGCTGGATGCTCAAATGTTTGCCGTTAATCTCAAATAGTGTCTGCAAATGCTGAAACTGACAAAAATAAATAAATAAATAAATTAAAAAAAAGATGGAAGAGTGCAGGAAGGTGCTTTGAGTAGCAATCTCTTTTCTGTCTCCCATCTCTGAAACTGACAGGATGGATTCGGGGTTGATTGGAGGGGTAAAGGCTTAGAAACACTTTCAGTATCGAGCCTTTTGTGTCTCAGCCCATAGAGACTTGTGTATTGACACTCGGGCTTGAAGGCCGTGCTTTATAAATAAGCAGAATGTATTACAGATAAGATAAAAAGACATGATTAAAGAATATTATATGATGCACAAAAGACAAATGTGGAGTCAATTCCGAATAGTGGGATCCCTTAACAGGATTGTTTATAAATAAATAAATAAATATTTTTGCTACTTTTATTTTGTCACAATTTAAACCATTTCTATATCTATTTTTCCTCTGCAAAGCCTTGTTTTCAAAATTATTGGCACTCACACCATTAATGTTTGATGTCGTTGCTTATAACACCAATAATGCACCTGTTTTTAAAAACTTTTTAATAATAATAATAATAATAATAATAGTAATAATAATAATAGAGGCTTAATCTTTTTTTATTATGACCTTGATCAAGTAAAGTGACATTTGGAGAAAAAAATGCTGGTCTCTATATACAGTAAACAGGTCAAAAAGCATTTTTCTCGTTAATAATGTTTGGACTTCCACACTTCAAATATTTTCATGGGCAATATATTTTTTTTATATTAGAATAGTAAATTATTATTTTTTCTGCCATTCCTGCCATCACTATGGAGGAAACCAAAAAACGTTCATGCACTGATTATATTTTAATTTTAAACAATCTTTAGGGGGACCAATAATTTTGCACCACATTTTTAAAAGAAATGCTTCTTGGTAAGTTTTTTTTATTAATTAGTTTATTTTTAAATAATTAATTTATTAGTAATTAGAAATTTTAAGATGTTCAGGTGGAAGGTTTGTGTGTCAGGTACATAATGAACATGTACATACTGTTTGCCAATTTCTTTAAAGGTGCCAATATTTCAGAAACTAACTGTGAGAATTGATTTTAACTTCTATCATATTATGAAAAGCTTTAAAAAATGTTTTTGTTAGTATGTCCTATGGTTGAAACACAATGTTCTCTACCTACAGGGAGTGATGCGGCGGCGCTTTAGTCCTTTAGTCTGGTTCAGATCAGCAGTGGAAATTTGAACTTTCATGGATCCTGATTCTGCTCTTTATGTTGTAAACTGCTAGCAAGCTCAAGAGATTCACAGTGACATCATCATTCCTAGAACTTGGATTCCAAGACTATTTCTAGCTGGGTTTCTCTTTAATATCCCACGCTCTGACACTGATTGAAAAAGTTGACTGGCAAAGATATTATTTAGAATCTAATCGCAAAACATAACTATTAATTCTTATATTAAAGCTTGGAGAAATGTTCGGTCCTGTTAAAAGCCTTTAAAACCTCACCAGATATACATTTCCCTGTGATGTCAGAGGAGAAGACAACTCCTACGTTCCTACAGGAATTAGAAAATTACAGCGCAAACAAACAAATTAGCCGATATGTAGTTATGTCATGAGTTTCAGGGACATTTAACTAAGAGAGAGAGAGAGAGAGAGAGAGAGGGGGGGTGATTTTGTTGTTCTGGCATTTTATAAGAATCTTGTGCTTTGGGAATCTCAGCTAAGAGTGGCTGTGATGTATTGTATCAAGGAGAGTTTGTGCTTCTGAGAAATATTATCATGTGCCAGAGAGGAAAACAAGAGAAGATGGAAAAGGGTGCGATCCAGCTTCTCTTCGAACAGCTGCTCCACTGTAGTTATAGAAAAATCGAGACGTGATTGATTCAGGTTAATGTGACGGCGAGGAACGTTGGAGTGCTCGGGTTAACAGAAAACACCAACTTCCATAAAGCAGTGCGGGAATAAATCATGCTTATTCTGGCCATGCTGACAGCTGTTTAAGCTGTGGCAATCATGAAAGGCACTGTGGCCGTCCCCAGTGAAATGGGGGGGGGGGGGAGGGATGGGGGGTTCACGGGCTTGACAAAGATCTTTTCTTTTCTATGCTATCTCGAGGTAGTCTCTATTGAAGCGACGTCGTTGTTTTTTTGTTTTTTTTTTTCTTTTTGTTTGCCTGTGCGGCTTCTTTCGGGAACATGGATAATGACATAGCTAAACAATAAAAGACTTTTATTCCACTCTGTATCCCAAGACTATTTATTTACTATAATGAACATGGTGTTGCTGTTTATTATTATTTTTTTTTTTTCTCATTCTTCCTTCCCTCTGTTTTAACTGGTCAGAAGGTCTTGCTGCCATTGAAGGAATCAGCTGAAGGTCTAATATAAATTAATACAAGCAGACTGCACACACGGAACTATTTTCACAAATATTGGCTCCCTTACAAGTAATATATTTTGCGAACCACTGCCCTGAAAGAGAATTCTGTTACAAATGCTGTGTAATGTTTTTGTCCCTTGTGGTTTCTTGGTAACATGATGTGCCGGATTCTTTCGAGGGCGAAACTATAAACGGATCAAACGTGTGACGTTTCTTTTAAATGAAAAAATTGCATTCAAATGCTGTTCCGGGAACCCGATCAACTTCGGCTTGGTCACAGTAGCTCCTCTTCATCACGCCACGCTTGGTGCGAATCTGTCTCCTCCTCAGTGTTTGTTTATTTTCCCGTCTGTGTGGTTTTACTCAACACTTTGCACATTTGTACTGTAGTTCGTTACCGTGTCTCTAAATTGTTTAGTATTGTGAACATGGACGTGTGTCGAGTCATCCTATTTAACGCTTTAGCATATAATTGGTTCATGGTTGCTTATCTACAAATCAGTTTTTCAGGTAAATAACATGATCCTGTGTGTGTGAATGAGGGGGAGAGAGATCAAAGGGAGGAACATTTGAGTGTGTGCATGCATGTGAGCTGCTCTAACCAGCTAACCCTCTTTTTATAAATAGATACTGAATCTTGTTTATTGGCCAGAGCTTAACCATTTTGTTCGCCGTATTACAACGAACGCAGCCCGTCAGTGGTCACGCCTTCTGATGATGTGCTGCAAAACTGCAGCTGGTTAACTATTAAACATTAACGTAACATAATCTTTGTCATATAGTTATGAGCTGAGAACACACTGCCCAGCCAAAAAAAAAAAAAAGTTACCACCTGGCTTTAACTAGGCAAATGGCTTTCCTTTGGATAATTACTGCAGTGATTTCATATGGTTCAGCTGGCAGCAAATTTTTTAACCCTAACTGACGGTGAGTAGCTTCTCATTCCGAACAAAACATGTCAGAAGAGACATCCTGTGGTTGTGGCTATACAAGTTTTTTATTATTTTTTTTTTTATTTATAAGTCTGCATCAAGCAATGAAAACAACTAGGGATATTACTGATTCCACAAAAATTGGGTTAGGAACTGTCCAACACTTAAAACCTGGAAGCATAGTGGTGAACCATCATCTTCCAACGTAACCAACTGTAAGACGTCCTGAATGAGCATGATGGAAGATAAAAAACTGTAGAACTCCGATGTATTTAACAGTGAAAGTAAAAGCATTTCCACATACACATTGTAAAGAGAACTAAAGGTATTGGGACTAAACAGCTGTGTATCTTTAAGAAAACCACTTAGCAGTGAGTGAGTCTAATCTGGAAAAAAAAAAAACTTTCGTTTGCTAGGGAGCATAAAGAATGCACTGTGGAACATTGTCTGCTCCCAAAGAAACCAATCCCACTAACTCTTGAAGGAAATTTGACTGATTTTACGACAGGAAAGTTGTTTAATTCTGTTCGCTTCCTAAGGAATTCAGACCTGTTCTTGAAGGAAATCTGATCAATCACACTGCCTCCTAAAGGACAACTGTCCAATTATTTTTGTTCCCAAAGGAGCATTGACCAATCCCATGCCCTTTGGAAGAAATGTGACCAATCCCTCAGCCCTGTAAAGAAAAGCTGTCCAATCCTGTCTGGTCAGCATTCCTTTGGGAGCAATCACGTCCATTCTGAAAGAAAATCTAACAGATTCCAGCCCCCTGGGGGAAATCTGAACAGTTGTTGAACTCCTAAAGGTAATCTGACCAGCCCTACACTCTTCTACACAAAATCTGATGGAGCGGACACATCCTGAAGGTTAGGTGTTAAAACCAGTCATCTGTTCTTGTAGGAAATCTGACTAATCCTGCCTGCCCCCAAAAGAAATCTCATAAATCCAGTCTGCTTTCAAAAAAATAAGACCAATCCTGTAAGCTCCCAAAGGAATTTAGACCAATCCTACATGTTCTTGCTGTAAATCTGACCAATCCAGCCATTCTAAGGGAAATCTGATCAGTCCCACTGCCTATTAAAGGACAACTGTCCAATTCTTGCCGTTCCCAAAGGATTACTGACCAAATCCATGCCCTCTTGAAGGAAATCTGACCTTGAAGAAAAGCTGTCCAAACCTGTCTGGTCAAAGTTCTTTTCGGAGCAATCCCATCCATTCTGAAAGGAAATCTAACCCGATGTTAACGGTAATCTGACCACCCCCACACCCTCCTGAACAAAATCCGATGAAGCAAACACCCTCCTGAAAGAAAGCTCTCCAAAGGAAAACCAACCAGTTTCACCTGTCCTTGAAGGGAATCTGACCAATCCTGTCTGCTCCCAAAGGAACTCTGACCAATTCCAGGCACCCTGAAGGAAATCTGAGCAGTTGTACACCCTCCTAAAGGTAATCTGAATAATCCCACACCCTCCTGAACAACAACTGATGAAGCAAACAATCCTCCTAAATAAAAGCTCTCCAAAGGAAAACTAACCACCTGATCTTGAAGGAAATCTGACCAATCCTGTCTGCTCACAAACGATATCTGACCAATCACACAGCCTCCTGAAAGAAATCTGACCATCTCCCAGCCTTGTGAATACCTTGCTATTCCACCCATCATGACAGGCAACCTGAACACCCCCATAACGTCAAGAAGGTAAACTGATGAACCAAACACCTTTGGAAAGTAAAAGCTGTCCGAAGGAAAACCAATCAGTTTGCCCGCTCCTTGAAGGGAATCTGACCAATCCCACCCATTATTGAAGGACAAATGCACCCTCCTGCAGCGGTCATTTGTTTCGTTGATATTTTCCAAAGAATCTAGTTCTGTTTTCCAAAATGTAAACAAATTTGCAACCTTGAACAGGACATCACACATCAGCAATATATTGATCTCGTAATTTTTTGGAAGACGAAACATTGGTGAAAGAGAAGAAAGACTGGTGAGGGAAGAAGCTGGAGCTACGAATGTACCAATGCTAGTAGCTTAAACACAATATTACGTAGCAGAGCAGAATCGGAATTACTTATATGTTTTCTGCGAAGTAGCATTGTAGAAGTACTGGCTTCAGAAACAAAAGGCGTAGAGCAAACCATCTTTGCTCTTTGCCTTATCTCGTTTCTCTTAAGCAGTTATTTTAAAAAAATTCTCATGTTTGTGTGATCGTCAACTTTTCTTTCTAACTCTATCCCGGTTATCCGGTGTTCTAACAATCCATGCTACCTAACGGAAACTGAAAAGCTTGAAAACTGTTTCAGATACATATATTTTTTCATAATATGCTACCATATTAACCATGTTGACCATAAACATGTTCTCCAACAAATGTTAAGTGTTCAAAACATGCTCCATTTACTGCTATTATACGTTTGACAATTAGGGTAGCATGAATCGATACATCCTGCTATCCATTCATGCTATGGTAGCATTTTTTGACAAGACATCAAAAATTGGCAGAGCATCAACACCAGAAGTTTATTAAATGTTATATTATTTTAAGACCTTATCATTTATTATGGAATCATATATGAAAGGTGTGCTTTGGGACACTTTTATGTTCTCTTTGAAGTGCATGTTTGATGGAAACGTTATTGATCTTAATGCCAATGGTGGAACAGCCTGTACTGATTATGAGGATAATAACTGCAGCGAAGGCATGTATGTAATTAAAGTAATAAAGCACCCCACCGAAGAACAGTTATTCGTTCAATAGGATTTACTGCATTTCATAATAGAATCTGAACATTTTCACAGTTCAGAACATAAAAAACAAACAAAAAAAAAGGATATTCCAAGATCGGCCCATGTATCGGACTAAAAACAAGAAGAAGAAGAAAACAGAAACGCTGAGTGACTTCTTAGTTCTCATTAGCTTGTACTGTAGGTCTGTAGCACATGCTTATACTTGTGAGGGAAGAAAAAGAAAAAAAAAAGTTTCTGCCCCATAGCCTCCCCTCCCCCCGCCTTTGTTGTGGCGCGAGGAATTTCACTGAGCCCTTGCCAAAGCGGCCGGCTCCAGTTTGAAGCCGTGCCCCGATGCTTTGGCTCCGCCGGCGACTTCAGAAAGATCACACGCTCGTCCCTCCATCTCCGAGCGAGGAGGAGGAAGAAGGGTTTGTCCGAGTTGGCCCGAAAGGCAGCTTGTCTGTGTATGTAATGAGCCTGTGATGTGCCGCATAAAAACTGGGAGGTGTGAGGGTACGAATCTTTTTTCCCCTCAGCTCTCCAGCAGCTCCGCTCTTCCCCCTTAAACACACACACACACACACAAGCTGAAACACACTGGAGTCATATATCAGTGGATCAAAGGAAAGGGGAGCGACGGGAAGGGAGATAAGGGAGATGGCAGGAGATTTTAGACGTGAGAGAAAGAAAGAGGGGGAGGAAATACAACAAGAGAACTCCATGACCTCCACTCCCACCCACCCACCTACACACACACACACTTTGCTGGAGGCTACACACTGCACCTGTGTGTGACAGAGAAGCCCACATTAAATGAAGACACATGGGTCACAATGTGGTGTTTCTGAGCTCTGTGATTGTCAAACTGACTTACAAAGCAAGAAAGACTTTGGAAACACACACACACACACACACACACTTTCTGAGGCCGAAGGAAAATCAAGCAACGACTGACCAATCAGAATCCAGAACGGGTAATAGAGGAGAAGCAGCACTCCAAATGATCAGATGCGGAGAAGGAGGTTCTCACACGAGGTTCTCATCCGAGCTACATGCTGGGAAAAGAAAAGAAATCCTGTAGTATAAACTATTACACTAAAGATGAAAGAAACCGATGTCGCTGAGAAATATAATTAGAAAACCAAATAAACGTAATATAAAGACAAAAAACAGCTACAGGATGCAATTTGTAAACAATAAATCTGAAGACATACACAGTATATTCGCTAACTTTTTATGCAGTTTTTTTTTTTTTCTCACACACACACACACACACACACACACCACAGTCTGCTTTCACAAGAACAAGAGGACTGTTGCCTGGCAACCGCAGAGGCTCCTGGCTTTGAGAGGTACTTGTCCCCACACACACACACACACACACACACACGCATATGTGCAGGTGTTCACTGGTAGCTGGAGCAGGAAGATGAAAGCCAAATGTCAACAGATCAAAGAGATCACCTTTGAGGTATTAAAAAAAAAAATCCAATAAGGACGACTCAAAGCTTGTGTCTAAGCAGGTTAGCACTAAGTGAAATCTCTTTCTCTCACTCACACACACACACACACACACACACACACTAACTCTGGTGCTATCCAGTGCAGGAACCAGAATGGAAAGCTCAATGTCCCATGAATTAGTCATGTCATGTGCGTTGTTGTAAATAAATGATGTCACAGCATTAAAGCAGAGACGTCCTCCAGAGAGCGAATGCTGTGTGTGTGTGTGTGAGAGGAAAAACACACGCCGAGACGTTGCTTGTTTTTTGAAGACTGTCAAATCATGCTTGTAATTAGTCATTTAAAGGTAATTGGACTGTTACAAAGTGCTGGCACTGGAGACTCCTTCCAAACAATGACGAAAGCCTGAACATATCAGTGATTTCCAGAGGTGAAAGAAAGTAACTGAGTATATTTACTTTGTTACTGTACTTAAGTACATCTTTCATATCATCATATCTGTACTTCACTTTATTAGAGTAGATTTATTAGAGGATACTTTCGACTTTTACTCCACTACATCCTCTACGAAATATCTGTGCTTCTACTTAACTACTGTAGATTTCTGCATGGCGACAAATAGTGGATCCACAATTCCGAAATTGTGCACATCCACAATCGGGAAACGCGCGGAGTTGGGTTCAAAATAATAATAATACTTAAGTAAATTTGAAGGTGACTACTTGGAAAGAAATCGCGAACTTCTACTTTTACTTGAGTAATATTTGCCGTCGAGAACGTCTACATTTACTCAAGTACAGGATTTGTGTGCTTTGCTCACGTCTGGTGATTTCACACGTTTTATATCGAGCATCATCCGCATCAGTCTGCGCGGGTTACAGAAGCGATATGTGTTAGCGTGCTGTGACGCAAAAATGAATCGATATCTCAACAACCAATCAGAATCAAGAGGGTTCAACAGGGGAACAAATTCACAGGTTCAAGCGAAGCTGAAGTGCTAGTCACATGACCAATCAATATTCCACACATCCCGCGTAGTACTACAAGGACTAGAACATAGTATAGATTGAATTTTCATTTTTTAAAATCTTTTTTTTATTTTTTTCTTACAACCCTGTTTGTCGAGTAAAACATCACAAGGGTTTAACAAACAGTCTGTGTATTCGCACAAAGCTGTACAAATTTATAGTTCTGATATCCACTCTGTGCACTCCATCACGTGTCTTTGCACACATCCATCCTGCGAACCTAATCCACTCGACCCTCGAGCAGCATTAAGGAATCGAGGATCTGTCAATCACGCGCCGCCCCTGGGCCGTTGTTCCAGCTCAGCACCAGAAGCGGGTTGAGCCGTAGCTCCTCCCCTTTGACCCCAGACCTCTCCGTGGGAAATGAGACACAATGACCTTGTAACCCGATGACCTCTTTAGATCCTGTGGAGGGTTCTAAACATGATATAAATATAGTCCTCACTTCTTGGTAAAGAGTAGATACGCTCACACGGTTATGTGTTCGCCTGATTGGTTTCCAAGAAACGGAGAAACATAACGTGCAACAGACATGAATGATATTTTTATTAATAAAAATGACATTTTCTGAAGCATCAAAGTAATTTTAGTGACATGGAGAAGATCAAAGCCTACTCATCCCTTTTTTTTTTTTTTTCTGTACACAGGTACATGGTAAAAAAAAATCCCGCAGTCTTGTCTTGTCTTTTCTTTTTTTTTTTTTTTTACTTCAATAACGATGATTGTGATGACCCCGTGACTCATTTCAGGCCGTGAGACAGTCTCACCCTTCCCAACTCAAAACAAGCAAGAAACTCAACAATGTAACCCAATAGTTGATACAGACGTAGGCGCAGCTTCTGGGAGGAAGACTTAAGATCTAAGTATCACATGATTTATTTCGACTGCAAAAACTTGCTTGCAATCCTGAAACATGTAGATACATTTTAGATTAATGAATTATTGAAAAAAAATAAAATAAAATAAACCAGTAGTAGTGTGTAACATGTTGACGTATATACACAGCTCACCATTCAAGGTTGTCTCTTATTGTCTGTTTGGAAAAAAAACCCCTATATTTACATATTACCCTTTAAAAAAATTTCCTCTGGCGGCTCCGGTTTCCTCCCACAGTCCAAAGACATGCGGATTAGGCTAATTGACCTTGAGTACGATGGATTGGCAGGGTGGACTCCGCCTTGTGCCCTGGGAGTTATTGCCTCATCCCCCGCACAGTCCTGACCTCGCTCCAAGCCATTTCAACATGTTTGTGCCATTGAAGGGGTTCCTGGGAGGCCAGCGTTGCAGATGTGAAACCGACATCATGGCTCCGGCGTAATGAGAGAATTTTCTACTTTGATGGTATCCAAGCACTAGTGAAACTAGTGCATTAGTGTGGCAGGAGATTATCTAGAGAAATAAAGGGTCGTTCTGTTATCCTGCATAATCAAAGTCCCGGTTTGACTTGAACACCCCGTGTAATTTTAACATACACAGCCTTAAGAATATTTAAATGTTAAAATGTCTTATAATGAGGAGTGTGCCGTGGTGCCTCGGCAAGAGTCTCAACCCGTGTTACAAATTTAATACTACGCATTTTAGAAAACATTTTTCAGGCAAAAAACAGTGTAAGTGAAACCACATGCTCCCATATACATAAGCTCATCCACTCAGTGCAAGCATGATTCATTCCTGCCCGTTCTCCTGACTGTACACATACGCCCACACACACACACACACACACACACACACAGAACCAGGGTTACTCAGTCAGCGGTACATCCCTAAATATTCATGGTTGGCCACAGCAAGGCCCAATAGGGGGATAATGAGGACCACTGGGACACCTCCTGGATTCCCTTGAGACTTTAATCTGTCCCTTTCTCATTCACACACACACACACACACACACACACACACACACACACACACACACACTCATTGGACAGTCAATAATAATGAATGTTAGGAGGACTGGGACTGCACACACACACACACACACACACTCATGTCAACTTTAAGGAGGGTCAAAGTGCACTGCAGTCTGTAAGTAATTGGACAAGGACTCGGTTCTCATTATTCAGCAGTACCTCTAATTCAAGATTAATTTTAATCTTTATATTTAATGACCCACTGCCAGTTTTCTTACATTTCTTACATTTTAGTCAAAAACATACAAACCACATTCAAGAACATTAACACACTTCCTTGCGTGAAGAACAAAAGTTTATTAAGTTATCTTCTAAAAAGTCTGTAAATGTTCAGAAAAGTTTCTAAAGGCACAACAATGTTTCTTTCAATGTTTCTTTTCTTCTCTCAAGCAGAAGAATTTCTGAGAGCTACGGTAGCTGCAAAAACGCTGCAAGAACAACCAGACAATTAGACTTTCCTTTTGGTTCCCATCGCCCCCCCCCCCCCCCCCCCCACACACACACCAGCCTACAGCAAAACGTGAAATCAATGTCCGTGGGAATTGCTAGTGATGAATGATCAATGAAAAGCGGTGATTCAGATATCGGATGTCAAATTCTGTAAGGAATACAGACAGTTGGAATTAGATTCGGAAAAGAAACATATTTCTAAAACCTGAAATGTTTACTTACAGTTTAAGATGACATTATTTTATTTGGTTGGGATGAAAACGTTGTTATTCCATTCCACAGTGTCAATAATTATTATTCTTTTGTTGTGCTTGTTAAGAATTTAAATGTAATTGTTCAGTTAAAAAAAATCTGTTAAATTTTTTAAGTTGAAAATTTCAATATCAATATTGGAAAAGAACATTATTTTGTGCCATCTCTAGTAATTAAGAACATAAATTCCTAGGGTGAGGCTCGTGAAACTGCTTCTAATTCACACTCTTTTCTAATTTGACACAATCTATAGCAATCAATTATATAATTATATACATGAATAAAAAATAGAATTACAAAAATCTTTACGTGAATTTCAGAATTTTATAGCATTAGGTTTTGTCTTAATGACAAGCACACAATGGTGTGTAAAACCTAACAATCCGTCAGAGTGTCATCTAAATAGATGTTTTAATGAAAAGAATGAAACTCAGGGAAAATCTGACATTTTGGAAAAACAATTTAACATGGTTAACCTGAAAAATGTTTAAATTTAAGCAAACTAAAGCAGAGAATCTTGTACGACTGGTACTACTGAGTCCTAATGATGACTAAAATAATTGTTTCTTTTAAATTAGGCGTCACTGCTGATTAAGCTGGAAAACAAACATGCAGGTATATCTGTAACAAGTAACATGCCAAAAAAAAAAAAAAAAAAAAACCCTAAGCATGCATTTTAATAGTTGGAGATGTTCCATGAAAAACAATTAAAGGGAACTGCCATTTATGCATCTATATCTTTCTTGTACGATAAAAATCATAGTTTAAAAATAGACTATAGCTATAAATAACATAAAATAATGAAATTGTTTCAAATGTTAACCCGAAGACCAGATAAATATGACAACAAATAATACAGAATTATCAATTTATCATACAGTATAAACCATAAAATCTATTAGTGTGTGATGTGTGGAAGTGGTTTCTTTGTGGGAACCAAATTCAAACTATAGGTATCTTTTTTCTGGTCCTTACAAGGATTAAAAAAAAAATCAATTTAAATCATTTAAAAACAAACAAACAAACAAACTCCAAGATTTTATTTAATATGTACATTTTATATACTGTATGTTAAGGCTTACTTTTGGTTATATAGGCTCGATTCTAGTGTGACAGCATTAATTAACTGCATTTATAACTGTTTAAATGAAGGTCCTCACAACAACAGTACACATGAATTGTGTGTTTCTTTTTTTACTGTCAGTGAATGAAGGGCATCTACAAACGAATGAGCAAAGTGAGCGATGTCTTTACACTCACACCCACACACACACACACACACACACACACACACACAGACACACACACATACACACACACACACACACACACACACACACACACACACACA
>JAQMYJ010000008.1:23975468-23989040 GCA_030014305.1 Clarias laeviceps | reverse complement strand
AAAAGATGCGGTCGGCTGACGTCACGCGGTTCGGAGGAAACACGTGATAGTCTTCGCCCTCCCGACTGAGTGGTAGTAGTAGCCTTAATGTGGGAGCCCCTCTAGCGACGGGGAGGAATTGGACACCACTAATATTGGGGAGAAAATTGGAAAAAAAAAAAAAAAAAAAGAAATACATGGTTGTCTTAGTTTGGCATTGATTTTTTAAGATATTTAAAAGTCTAAATTAGAACATTAGTGACTTAGTGGTAGGCTTGTTGTCTCCCATGCAAAAAGGTCCAGATTTGAGTCCCAGCTAATGTCCCACACCCAGCCATTGGGGTCGCAGGACAAGCTTAGTGTCGATCCCAAGGCCAACAACATTTTAAGATGCCTGGGTTCGATTCCCAGCCAATCCCCAAACCCCAGCCAGTGGATACAGTGCCAATCGCAAGCATGAATAAAAATAATGGTAGAGGTGCATCAGGAAGGGCTCCCGGGATAAAACCCTGCACCAAGTTGTGAATGGATTGGATGGTACACTGTGGGCAACCCTTTGACGAGAGCAGCTGAAAGAGCAACAGGTTTTATAAATATGTTTATTTGGTGATAATGTAAATTGACACCTTCACCCACCCAGTGTTTGAATCTTCATCATTTCAGATTTCAAGTTGCTCTATACAAAACTCGTGCAGCCAGGCTACAATCCAGTTACTTCCGATTCCATCTGCCCTCATTAATCTTCCTTCTAGGTTCTGATGTAAGCAGCAAAAGTGAAGAATATCTGAGGAATATCCTTATCATTAAGCTAGTAGCTCAGATTTAAACATGGTGGCTTTGCAGCATAACCACACACCATGATATGAGGAGGTTAATGGAGTGATCATTTAAGTCATTGCAGAGCAGAAGAAAAAAAGAAGAGCTACTTCACACTATAGACAGATCTATAGATAGACGTCTTTCTTTGTAAAGGTAGAAAAAAAAACATTCCGATTGAAACGGAGCTGTGTTCAGGTGAGTAAGTATTACGCTGAACAGGAAGGTTGCCAGAACTCTGTGAATCACACTGTTCGTGCGAATAGGACATTCCCTGAGAGTGATGTCACCGAAGCCTGACCTGGAAGGTAATGATGAAGTCATCATAAAGCACATAGTACAGAGCTGAGCAAGAGGAGTCTCAAACAGGCCAGGAGTAAAAAAAAAAAAAAAAGGAAGGATTTTGTAACTCATTTCTTCAAGAAATGGTGCAAGTGAGAGGTTCGGTAACGTCTCAAGCTGCATCTTTCATTTCGTAGTTTGATTTTATTGCAAATGACTTAAACTAATCAGCCATGAAATTATGCGCCAGTATTTTGTAGGATCCAGTTGTGCCATCGGGGCAGTTCTGGTCCCTCATGGCATGGCTTCACAGGGAGGCTGAGTCGGCAACTTCTGGGTCTTTGCCTGCTGAGCCCTGTGCATGGTGGGCCTTTGATCCCCATGGGCATGGTTGAGCCCTAGGCCCGTCACCAGTTTACTGGTATATAATTGATAAATCAGTGGTAAATGTTATGGCTGATCGGTGTACATGTTTTAATTCCTTTATCATTATTCATTTTGAAGAGCATGGAAAATTAAAACTTTGCCTTTGGTTATAAAACGAATGGGGGAAAGAAATGAGCATAGTGACCGTGTCCCAGTGGATACTGACATCTCCATGAATCAGAAAATAAGTTTCATTTTATGTTGTGTATATTTTACTGAAATGTGTGTTCAGACTACTCGCTACTGACGAAAGACTAGTGCATACAATAAAAAGCTTCTCAAGGGTTAATTTTCTCCCTCTTTATCTTTCTTTCTTTTGTTTTTTTAAGGGGATTGATGGACAACAGAAATGTGTGTATGGCTCCAGTGTGAAGCTTCATTTCTAACCATTCTATCTGAATTATGTAGCTTAATGTCACAGAAGATTTTTAGGTATGTAGTAATCATTAAGATGCAATGCAGCAGGACGCATGTCCACCTCAAAGCTCCTCAGAGCTCAGATTATATTCTACTATAACAAATAATACAATATATAATGTATCTATAGATTCCAATACATAAGTCTGACCAGATTATTACCAAAAGACCTTTCATTTTCAAGGTGACTGATCATTTCTTCTGGATCCGTCTTCCATTTTGATTGCTCTTTTTTTAAGAGTCAGAAATCAGAGTTTGGCAATTACTCAAATCATATCCAAATTAGGTGCAGAAAATATCCTCTTCCCATAACGGACTGCTAAATATTAGCATCCTAATGGAGATACAATTACATATATTGCATGGGAATGGAGCAGCATTTCCGACACTGGTTTTCTATGCAGTGCTGCCATCTGGTGATGATTAGTTTGACACATGAGCACCTCTTGCAATACTGTTAACCATCATCATTAATACTGTACAATTCTATCTAAATCTAAATGATTTCAGAGATATGTTAGATGTATTGTGTAGGTTCATACAGGAAATTTTTTAATTACTAAACACCGGCCCAAAGTGCAGAGATTGGCTATAAGTTTTCTTCATCGTCTATACTGCCTGGAGCCTCTCCCAGGAAACTTAAGGCACAAGACAAGGCACGCCTTGGACAGGGTGGCAATCTATCGCAGGGCACATGAACACACCACATACTCATTCACACACTATGTGCAATTTGGAAACACCAATTAGCCTAATGGACTGTGGGAGGAAACCCACCAAGCATTGTGACAACATGCAAACTCAACTTAAAAAGTGCTGATCATCATCCCTGCCATTTCACATTCAGCTGCAAACCGATCCAGGAAGCGCTGCAGGTCACAGAATGATGATGCCATCAGGACCACATCATCTGCAAAAAGCAGCGATGCAATCCTTAGCCCACCAAACTGGGATACCCTTTCCTCCACAGCTGTGCCTTGATATCCTGTCCATGAAAATCACAAACAGGATTGGTGACAGGGCACAGCCCTGGCGGAGGCCAACACCCACTAGAAACAAGTCTGACTTACTGCTGAGAATCCGAACACAGCTTTCACTTTGGGATTGGATGGCCCTGAGAAGTGACCCTCTCACCCCATACTCCCGCAGTACCTCCCACAGAAAATCCAGAGGGACCCAATCATATGCTTTCTCCAAATCTACAAAACACATGTAGACTGGATGGGCATATTCCCAAGCCCCCTCCAGGAATCCTGCAAGAGTAAAAAGCTGGTCCGCTGTACCATGACCAGGACAGAATCCACATTGTTCCTCTACAATCTGTGGTCGACAATTGGCCGAACCCTCCTTTCCAGCACCTTAGAGTACACTTTCCCAGGTAGGCTAAGTAGTGTAATGCCCCTATAGTTGGCACACACCCTCTGGTCCGCCTTTTTGAAAAGGGGAACCACCACCCCAGACTGCCACTCCTGAGGCACTGTCCCGGACTTCCACACAATGTTGAAGAGGCGTGTCAACTAAGACAGTCCCTCAACACCCAGAGCCTTCAGAATTTCGGCACGGATCTCGTCAAGTGCCGGGGCTTTGCCACTGTGGAGTTGTTTGACTACCTCAGTGACCTCGCCCAGGGAGATCAATGCCGACCCCTCCAGCTCTGTCTCTGCAACAGAGGGTGAAATAGTCGGGTTCAGGAGTTCCTCAAAGTGCTCTGTCCACCGCCCGATTACCTCCTCAGTCGAGGTCAGCAGTGTCCCATCCTTGCTGTACACAGTGGTTCCCCGTTTCCCCCTCCTGAGGTGCCAGATGATTTTCCAGAAGCACCTTGGTGCCGTCCAAAAGTCCTTCTCCATAGATTCAAGGAGTTCCTTCCACACCCACTGCTTTGCCTCTACTACCGCTGCGGCTGTTGTCCTTCGAGCCCACCAGTACCTTACATGTACAGTACTTACAGTACTTACTGATTTAATGTCCCTAGCTCCTACAGGGATGCTGGAAAAGCTCTGCTGGAGCCTCCCCTAGACGTTCCCAATTCACCCGCATTACCTCTTTTGGGCTTACCAGGTCTGTTCAGTGGCCTCCACTGGCATCTGACCCATCTCACCACGAGATGGTAATCAGTTGACAGCTCCGCCCCTCTCTTTACCCGAGTGTCCAAGACATATGGCCTCAGGTCAGATGATACGATCACAAAATCGATCAATGACCTTCGGGTTAGGGTTAAGGTGCTCTGGTACCAAGTACACTTATAAGCACCCCTATGTTCGAACATTGTATTTGTTATGGACAATCCATGACTAGCACAGAAATCCAATAACAAAACACTGCTCGTGTTTACACCAGGGAGGCCAATCCACTTGACTGAATCTGTCCCTTTTCCCCACACAGCCATCATGTGGCCAAAACCCATAATCGGGCCTAAGGATATGAATCTCAGTCAAATGTGGTCTCTGCGCCTTTAAATCGTGAGGGGAATCCCGGACGCCATTTTGTTTCAGAGCTGTTTTCCATTGCATGGGACTGTGAACTCTGTTTTATTGAGGATGTCACGAAATTAGAATTATTCACCGTCTGGACAGCTTTATAGGACAGCTTTTCTCATTGTGCTTCTGGAATGATTCATTGAAACTGGTGAGACGGACTCAAAATGATTGGCAAAAGCCCCTGCACATGTGCTGATGGTGGTGCAGCCTAGGCCTGCTTGTGCATTAATCCTCCTCCTGTCACGATCTGTAACATTATACACTAAATGGACAAAAGTATTTGACCAAACCTATTAATTATTGTTATTATTGTTAATTCAGTCAGGCCCCTTATCCCCAGTTAAGGGCAGTCTTAATGCTTCAGCATGCCAAGACATCTTAGACAATGCTATGCTTCTATACAATTTTGTGGCAACAGTTTGGGGAAGGCCCTTTTCTAATCCAACATTACTGTGTCCCAGTGCACAAAGCAACGACTATAAAGACATGGTGTGACGTGTTCATTGTGGAAAAACTTCGCACAGAGTTCTGACCTCAATCCCATCGAGTACCTTTGGGATGACCTCAAATGGTCTTTGGATTTGGGAGGAGACAGGAGCACCCAGTGGAAACCCATCAAGCATGGAGAGAGAACACGCAAATTCCGGGACTTGAATCCTCAACCCTGGAGGTCCAGGACGACAGTGCTAACCACTAAGCCTTGAAATTTTATTCCTTACTCATCAACGCAGCATATAGATTATTTTTTAAGTAGAACCCGAAATTTACAAATAAAATAGTCATCTTTAACCATTCAAAGTACTCTTGAGAAACACTTTAATAAAGCATGTACACTACATTTTCGAATAATGAAAGAAAAAAAAACTCTTAACTACAAATGTTAATTTGTTTCCAGAGAATGCAAGTAAAAACTTTTAATTTCAAGCTTTTTAATTTTTTGGTTATCTGAGCTATTATACAGTTCCACATTAAAAACATGGCTATATTTCGGGATGTAAAGGTCAGTTTGGGATAAACTGTTTACAAGGCATCCGAAAGTTGGATTTAAATAAACAAAACAAATCATCACCACTATATAATAAGTAAGTTCTAAACAATAAAGTGGCACAATGGTAACTGTTTGTCTGTTTGTTCCATATCTAAGATTTCATCAAGGATGATTTGTGCCTGTTCTGCCAACCATCTCCAGATGTGTTTATCACCATTACACAACAGCTGTTCAAAAAGGTTTAAATATTATATGCTATGAAAAATATTGTGACCTCAGCATTATAAGAGTCTAGGTGAAACTTTCCACACCAGGGTAAAATCTTAAAATTGTTATGTCATGATATGTTACATCATAAATTAATGATCCCAAAAACACTTTTAACTTTACATTGATAAACAAAGAAACAAACAAACAACAGACAGGTTAATAAATTTCATGTAAAAAAGAGATGGGTTAAAAAACTATATATATATATATATATATATATATATATATATAACTATTATAAAACTAATATTATTTATCAATTGACTCTGAAAGAACACCTCTGCTGCAGCATGACGCAACCTGGAGTGTGACGTCACGGCCGGTGCGGCGGCGGCGGCTGTGGATGTTGCTCTGTCCTTCAGCGTAGAAAGCGGAGAAAGAGAGAGATAGAAAGAGAGAAGGAGAGAGAGAGAGAGAGAGAGGGGGGATGGATGGAAGACGGGACAGGACGAGTGTGTAAAGTGTGTGTATTGGGAATACCGGAAACGTCGCATTGTCTTTGTGTGGACACAAGTGTGGAACAGTAACACGGCACGCGCTCAGCATCAGCAACATCCATCATCTACTTAGCTGTCAATCATCCATCATCCAGCCCGGGCCCGGGGTCAGGCTCATCTGAGTTTATTTCATCTCGCACCTTAAGGGCTTAAAACACAGCTGTTGTTTTTGTTTCCTAAAAGGAAGCCGTACATCACTGGGACACAGAACTACACGGTGCCGTAAGTGTTTAAAATAAGTCTCAAAAATTAAAATAAGGAAATATTACTAATATAACAACAACTATAATAATAATAAACAATTTATTATTATTATTTTTTGCTTAGAATGTATGCATTATTGCTTGACTCGGTTTGTTTACGCAAGGTGAGCCTCATCCTCCCTGCCACGACGTCATGACGTCACAGACACGCGTGTGGGTCCGACGTGGTGACGTCGCGCTGACACCGGAAATGAACTTTCATACACAAAGTGTACATTTTTAGCCTAAATATTTCTTAAAATATAGTTTTGGCTACATTAAGAAAAAAATTAAGTTCTTATAAAAATGAAATGCATTATTTATTTTAGGATTATACATATATACATAAATATATTTACACAACCCGTTTAAATAAAATTTGTAGTAACCATGGCAACCATTTTTAAGTTTACTTCCAATATTATTAAAAAATAAATAAATAAAAGCTTCCATATAGCACCTTAAAGGATTCTTATGTTTGTCCTTATATGGTTTTAGCATTATACATTATGATATTACTGTTCCCTGAATACACACACACACACACACAGAGTCAGCCAGAAATGTTTATCCACTTCAACAGTCATTATCTATGTCCTTTTTTAAACCTCGTTTTGAATTATGGTAGCAATGTATAGTATTATGTTTCCTCTAAAGATGTCAGTAGTCGCACCATCTTTGATGCTATCATGTGATCGTCAGAAGAGAGGTATACATTTTTCATGTTGAAGTGTGTATGAATTTTTTTGGCTGATCTGATTAGCCATAACATTATGAGCACCTGCCAAATATTGTGTTCTGACACCTTTCGATTGGAACCAGCATTAACCTTTTCATCTACCATAGCTCGTCTACTGGATTGCACTACACAGGCAAGCCTTCACTCCCCATGTGCATCAGTTTCCCTTAGCCAACCATGAACCTGTCACCAGTTTTCCTTTCTTGGATCACATTTGGTATGTTCTGACCTCTGCAGACTAGAAAAATCCCATAAGAGCTGCAGTCTTGGACCACAATTTGGCCCTTCTCACATACTGTACATTTACATTTTCAATATCTCATTAAAATGGTGGGTGGGATATATCAGGTAGCAAGTGAATCTTTTTTCCTGAAGTTGATGTGTTGGAAGCAGAAAAGAGGGGGAAGGATTTAAGTGACTTTGACAATAAGGGCCAGATTGTGATGGCTAGAGGACTGGGCCAGAGCAACTCCAAAAATGCAGCTCTTGTGGGATGTTCCTGGTCTGCAGTGGTCCGGACGTACCAACAGTCATCCAAGGAGGGAAAACTGGTGAACTGGCAACTGGGTCATTGGTGGATAAGGTGTGCATGTGGATTGAAGGCTGACCCGTGAATTCCCAACCAATCGAAGTGCTAGTGTAGGTCAAACTGAGGCAAAAGATTAATGATGGTTGTGACATTAAGGTGACACAGTGCATCACTGTCATTGTGGAAAAAGCAGGGACCTACTCAATATTAGGCAGGTGGTCATAAAGGTGGTGGTATGACGCACATTACGTGTCATCCTACAAGGGTGAGTCAAAAATTATCTGCACTCCGGTTATAGTAAAACATCTGTCGGCTGCTCTGTCCTATCAGCGCTTTCTATTCAAGGCTACTGTCTCCCCAGTTGCTACTGTGCAGGTGGGAATGTGTTACATGAGTTCATTTGTAACTGTGGTGTGAGCGAAAAGGGATGCCCCACTTGTCATTTTGCACGAAAGATGAAACATGTGCTGTGTTTCTTGTTTTTTTGTGGTCTGAAGGTGCACCTGGTGCAGAAACAAATCACGGAAGAGAATTAACCAAAGCGATGCTTGTCCATACACTTCTGCCCACACTCCAGACACTCTGCGAAAACTTCATTTTGATGTGATAATGCATCCTCCCTATAGTCCTGATCTCGCTCCATCAGACGTTCAAAATGTACATTTTCTTTCAAGGTGCACTTTTCATACCAATGCTGGACCAAACGCACACTTTTTCATAAAAACCCTGCTAACTTTGGACCAAGGTAAATTTAAAAGAGGAAGAAAAGCGCTCAGCCGAGGTCTCCCAACAGACTACATGACAGGGCGCCAACACTTGCGCTCAGTATCGGCTCACTATAATAGCTGACATTGGTCCGACATTGGCCCAGTTTCAGTTTGCCACTTGGGAGTGATTTCAATATGAAGCGCTGTTGTAAAATGACAGCTTAGTACTGAGCAAACTCTACATAATGCTTCTGCCATGATTTTACAGAAATATGGCAGGATCTCAATTTTCCGTAGCCACCAAACTTTTTTTCAGATTAGTACCTAAATTAAAAAGTTCTCGGTTTATCATCACCAAAGAGAGCATATTTAATTTTTTGGGCCGGGTGGTGTGTGTCATGTATGTCAGGTACATCAAAAGAACAGAAGTCATTAACATCATAGTCATAGAGAGACCCAGAGATGGACAGATGATAGGAGACATATTAGCTTTTTCCCGGTTAGACCACAGGGTTCCAGCAGGCACGAGCTATTTGTCTACTGTGTATTATTATTATTATTATTATAGGAAGTGTTACCATATTGGCTTAGTGGTTAGCCGTTGCCTTGCACCTCCAGGTTCTGGGTTCGATTCCCGCCTCGGGCCTGTGTGCATGGAGTTTGCATGTTCTCCCCATGCTTGGTGGGTTTCCTCTGGTTCCTCTGGTTTCTGAGTAAATGCTACCTTATAAGGAAATCACAAAGTCACCATTAGAAACCACTACAATTTTAAAGGACGGATTAACAAATACTATTGGTCAAGATGATTATACCTTTTACAGCATTTGGCAGACGCCCTTATCCAGGGCAACTTACAGTACATGTCGTCTCATTCTACATTTAAGCAGTTGATGGTTAAGGGCCTCGCTCAAGGGCCCAACAGTGCCAATTTGGTGGTGGGGTTTGAACCCGGGACCTTCCGATCAGTATCTCAATGCTTTAACCAGTAAACTACTCCTGGTCCTGTTACTTTTCTTTTCACCTTCTAGCACAGTTGTCCACCACAAACCAAGCACTTTTCAAGCTTAAATTTCATTTTCTTTCTTTTTAATATTATTTTGGATTTTTTCCAGATTTTATCCCTATTTTTTTAGTGGTGTCCAATTCCTCCCCGTCACTAGGGGGCTCCCACATTAAGGCTACCACTACCACTCAGCCGGGAGGGCCGAAGACTATCCCGTGTTTCCTCCGAACCGCCTGACGCCAGCCGACCGCATCTTTTCGAACTGCTCGCTCACGCACCGTTAGGGGCGGAGTAACACACTCGGAGGACAGCGCTATCCGCTCCTTCCGCATGCGCGAGCTCACAGACGCCCCTGATTGGCTGTAGAGCCGTGATTAATGTGGGAGCACAAAGTACTTCTCATCCCTCCCCTCTGAGAGAGCTCGGCCAATCAGCTCTCTCTAGGCCTCCGGCTGTGAGAGGTAACAGCATCACGCGGGAATCGAACCATGCGATCCCCGGATGATAGGGCGAGAACTTTACCACCGCGCCACTCGCAGGCCACTTAAATTTCATTTGAATTGACATCTTTTCTCTCTCTCTGTCAGAAGGTCCAGTGTCCCATGGCAGACATTCTTGGTCCTCTGTGAGAAGCTGCCAAGCTGGACGAGTTGGGATCTGAGCGCTCGGGAACAAGCTCTGACACCCAGCTCCCCCTTGGGTCCAGGCAGGAGGAGCAGTATGTAGGCGACGGAACCGAGGATCCTGCGCCTCTGCTGCCGTACGCCGCCTATCGGGACGCGGAGACCATCACAGGTCAGTGTGGGTTCACCTCCGAGAGCACGCTCTTTTAATAAAACCGTAGAGTCACTATCAAAGGGACGCATTATGTAATGACTTCACTGGTGTTTGATTTACTTCCCATAAAATGCTTTTACGTTTGGAAGATAAAAAAAAAAAAAAAAAAAACTTTAGACAGAGAGGTAAATCTTATACTGTAACACTTCCCGCTATCACACTGAGCTCAATCGAACAGCTCCGGTGCTGCCTCAGCTATTTTTTGCATCGCTGTGTGTACAGTCATTTATTCTATTCAATTTGGCTAAAATGCTTTTAGCCAAATCTACTTACAAAGGATTTACAACCACCTAGACTGAGCCGCTGAGAGTGAAAGTGGATATCAAATGGTTTGAAAGCCATGATTTAATTCTGTAATTTGCATTTATTTATTTATTTATTTTTGCACACAGAGTTTTAAACCCTGCATGGTGGTTATGCAGTGGATAATGTCTGGGGTCAGGTGAGAATTAAAAGGAGTGAAAAAAAAAAAAAAAATCCCCGAGCAGGGTTTTAACAGTGGATGAATGAGGAATAAAAAAAAAAACAACAACATCTGGCTCGTTTAAGCCCCAGGCAATACAAATATGGAAAAGAGGGCAAAAAGCAGGCAATGTTTAATTGTTTAGTTAGAGATCTCCATCTCTCTCTGTCTCTCTCACTCATTCTCTATAGCGCTTTCTCCTGTACAGGGTGACGGGGATACTAGGCAGGGTGCATCCTGGACAGGGTACCAATCTATCATAGAGCGCACAAGCACACACACTGACACTCAGTCACACACTGGGGACAATTTAGAAATCAACCTAATCTGCATGTCTTTGGACTGTGGGAGGAAACGTGTCAAGCGCAGGGGGAACATGCAACAGTGGAGACCAAAATAAATGGCTAAAATGTAAGTTTTGTATAAATGCTCCCCTCTAAATATGGCTAATCTGTATAAAGTTGACTTTAAAGCCAAACTTGGAAGGAAAATGCAATTTTGAGGAAAAAGTGGGAAATACCAAACAACCAACCAACCAAACAAACAAACGTTCTTTACTAAATATGGACACATCAGTTCTCAGCTTTTAAGTGTCCTTTATTACTTCCACTTTTTTTTTTGTTTTTCAGTTGCATCATTACTTGGTCTTGGGTTCTTTCTCTTTTTTTTTTTCTGGCCATGTCCTAAATCAGATTAAGGGCACGTCTTAATTTCCTCTTGTCCTCTCTTTCCTTTCCTTTCTTTCTCATATTTTTTCCCCCTCATCTTTTCTTTTCTTCTTTTCTATCTTTTCAGTGACACCTCTACATGGGGTGTGACGAGGTGCCATGTCCAATGCTGGCCTTAAGTATCCTGCCAGATGCAGGCAAAGCGGGTTAATCACCCTGGAGAATTCTGGGTAGCTGAGCTTCCCTGCACGGTCACTCTCATTGTGTTGCCTCCCTCTGCTGCTTGCTGGCGGTGTAGCGCAGCCTCTTACAGTGTCGGTTTAGTTCTGTGACTTTTGTGCATTTTTCTTCTTTCATATGTGTCTTTTTAAAAGCTAATTATAAGGCATACTTATTTGATCGATTTATTATTCAAACCCACTATTGGATTTGTACTTCTTGTGGGTGAAATAATTATACACTAGGCTTACATCATGCTCTAAAACAAAACAAGACAACTAAATACATAAATAAAAACCCTGATGCACAAACACATATATACATATATAGACATGAATTACATGAATTATATTTTTATTTTTCTGCATTGCAATTTGATCTGAATTGAAAAAGTCCTTACAGCATTTACAATATACATATATTAATTCATTGTGTGTGTGTGTGTGTGTGTAATGTGTAATTTTTTACATTTATTTTACAAAATAGAGACCCATCTGAATGTATACTAATGACTAAAAAATGATCCCCTTTTAACAAGCCAGCTCTATTTAAACCTGACACAGAGCACCACCTGGTGGCCAGTCATGGAGCAACAGCACTGCAAACAGGAGGATTTCAATGTACAGAACTGTAAAACATCAGTACTATATGATGTAGGTCTATATGTCCATTTCTGAAATCACCAAGCATCACCTCAAAATCCTTTTGCTGTAAGGATGTAAACTCAGGGAATGAACCCAGTGTGCGCCAGTATATGTTTTACAGTGTTATATCTAGTATATAAAATCATCCTATGTTTGTAGTGCTGTTGCTCCATGACTGGCCACCAGGTGGTGCTCTGTGGCAGATTTAAACAGAGTCTTATGTAAAGGGGGAACTATCATGCAAAATCACTTTTTAGTTATCATTATACATTCAGATGGGTCTCTAGTGTGCATGTACAGAAAAAAAATAGAAAAAAGGAAATATTCCATGTTTTTTTTTTCTTCTTCCTTTTTTCCATTTTTGTACGGCTGGGGCTTAAACAAGCCAGTTCAATTATTCCCTATTGTGACCTCATATAAGAAAGCATCTCCTGTTCTTTAGAGGTTTGTGGCTCTTAGAGGTATTCCAGCTTTAGAATTAATACACACACACACACACACACACACACACACACTTTGGGAAATGTGTTAAGAAATAGTAAAATATGGGACCTTAAAAAAAGAATGGTTTGTTCAGTATCTTGCTTTCTTTCTCTCCCGTGTCCGTGTGCAGATGTGTGTAACAGCACCGAGCTCCCTGAAGTGGAGATCATCAGCCTGTTGGAGGAGAAGCTCCCGGTGTACAAGCTGAGGGCCGACAGCGTGTACGGCTATGAGCACGACGACTGGCTGCACACTCCTCTCATCTCTCCGGACACACACATCGACCTGAGCGCCGAGCAGATCGCGGAGACCCTCAACTACTTCTGTAAGTACAGATGCGTCGATCTATAGGACGAAGAGCACAACGGCACTGAGGGTGGTTTTAATGAAACTTTTAAATGAAAACGTGGACCTTTGGAAGATGCTCTTGTTTGAGCAGAGCAGAGAGACTGGAGGACTAAAGTGCTGCTGCATCACTCTGTTTAGTCAGGGATGAACTGAGTGCTGTTTCTTTCTTTACTGCTGAAATGAGAGCATGTTGATATTTTTGGTGTGGAATCAGGACAGAGGACGTGAAGTACAGATACAGCCAGACTGGTGGATCATTCTCTCTCTCTCTCTCTCTCTGTCTCTCTCTCTCTCTCTCTCTGTCTCTCTGTCTCTTTGTCTCTCTCTCTCTCTGTCTGTCTGTCTGTCTGTCTCTCTCTCTCTCTCTCTGTCTCTCTCTCTCTCTCTCTGTCTCTCTGTCTCTTTGTCTCTCTCTCTCTCTGTCTGTCTGTCTGTCTGTCTCTCTCTCTCTCTCTCTGTCTCTCTCTCTCTCTCTCTGTCTCTCTGTCTCTTTGTCTCTCTCTCTCTCTGTCTGTCTGTCTGTCTGTCTCTCTCT
>JAQMYJ010000008.1:23949002-23961309 GCA_030014305.1 Clarias laeviceps | reverse complement strand
TCAACAGGGAACCCATCCTCATCTGGGTGAACAGAGAGCAGGAATTGATCTGCATTCATACTGTGTGTTAGTTGGCAAAAAAAAAAAAAGTATCTAAGTTTCATTACATTCTATCCAGAAAGTTTTGTGTGATGCTGTGACATAATCTGGCTGGACATACAGATAGAAAGACGGAAATTTTTTGGAGACTGGTTTCGGATCCTCTAATGTATGAAACATAAAGATATCATTGTAAGAGCGAGTTCTAACCAACGTACAGACAAAACATTTCCTTCATTTATATATACTGTATTACTACTAACTAAATATAAGAGGACTTTTTTAGATGCTTTAACTCATTTCAAGCTTTAAATTTTCATATTCTACTGGCAGATATTTTACTTCTTACAAACGAATGGCAAGCATTAGGAAAATGATCTGCCAAACCAGAAAAAAGTTCTATGTGAAAAGCTGTAAAGAAGATGGAAGACATTTTTGGATATAATAATAATAATAATAATATTAATAATAATAATAAGAAGAAGGATATGATGAACAGTACAAGGCCTATATAAATATAATAACTTTGATATGGATAGGTTATGATTTCCATGATGTGTTCGGCTCACTCCAAACGACGACGAAACATGTCTAATCATTTTAACGGCTGAATGTTTGAACAATGTTTTAGTTTAAACAATTTGCATAATATTATATATTCCCCTGAAAAATTGATTAATATGCAAATTTTGGATGAACAGTTCTTAAAAAGTCTATTTAGTTTTGTTGATTGGGGATCATTATAATATTTGAGGAAGGAAGAGTTGAAAAGAAAGCAAACAGGAACAGATTAACAGAAAGAAAATACATAAAGTGGCGCTAATACTTTTTCACCAGAGTTGGACATATGACAGCAGTTTGAAATATGGCCGTCATGTGTTTTTTATCTACTTTGCACAAATTTGCATGAACGAATCTTCAGGGAATACTGTACGTACATCCGACTTCATGCAATATTACAAGTCATATACATATTCACACACAAATTGAACTTCCATGTGAATGCATCATGTTTTACAGTTTCGAAAAAACATTTGATGTGTCTTATTTCATGTATTCGAGATGGTCAAAACAAGTTTATAAGATAAACCGAATTCACCTTAAACAAGTAACGGAAAAAATGGTTATGTTTCAAAGACCTCACATTTACAGTATTAGATTGTAGCAAGACCATGTCTACCATAACATGTCCACAAGGTGTATGATTACTGACTGCAGCTCATCTATTGCGCTGGATGTGCAATAAAATAATACATGTTTAATGATTAAACAGTGAATTAAAACGATGAAAGTTCAGTATAACGTCACAACAGAACAAAGCACCAGAACAAACGTTCTTCTGATCATTTTAGTGTCATTTATTGCCCTTCAGCCTGTGTATGGTTTTAGAAAAAGAAGCACATGTATAGATATAAAGCATGGTTCATAATATTTGGTTATTTGCTTGATTTGATCTTGAACTCAGTCACATGTTGAAGGATTTCCACAAGGTGGAGTGAGTGTATCAGCAAAGAGTACAATCGTGTTTATTTTTACATAAATCAAAAGATGTACAATGAGCGCTGGGTCACCACAATGTAACAGATGAAAATTGTTAATAATTGTTGAGTTTTTCTCCCCCCCCCTTCAACTATTACGTTTCAAGGTGGCACAGTGGCATAGTGGTTAGCACTGTGGCCTTGCACCTCCAGGTTACCGGTTCGATTCCCACCTTGGGTCTAGTGCATCTAGTTTTCATGTTCTCCCTGTGCTTGGTGGGTTTCCTCCAGGTATTCCGGTTTCTTCCCGTCCAAAGACATGCAGATTAAGCTAATTGGCATTTCCAAATTGGCCCTAGTGTGTAAATAAGTGTGTGAGCTTGTGTGCCCTGTGATTGAGAGGCACCCCATCCAGGGTGTACCCTGCCTCGTGCTCTGGCTTAGTTCCCTGGCTTAGGCTCCCTGTACAAGATAAGTGGTATAAAGAAGGAGCAAGTGAGTGTCCAGATTAAATGAGCCACATGGTTCAACATGCCTGCCATGATTGTAAAAAGTGGTTATTTGAGTCGCAGTAGGCTTCCAGTCTCTCAGGCGTCTGAGGTGGTAGAGACTCTGCCAGGCCTTTTTCACCATGGTGTTGATGTGACAGGACCATGACAGATCTTGCGTGATGTGAACACCGTAGTATCTGAAGCTGTCCACTCTCTCCACTGGGCTCTTGGGGTCTGGTAGTTCCTCTCATCCTTAGTACTAAAGTCCACTAGCAACTCCTTTGTCTTGCTAACATTAAGGAGGAGATTGTTCCTCTGGCACCAGTTCTCCAGATTTCCAACCTCCTCCAGGTAGGCCGTCTCGTCATTGTCACACCACAACAGTGTCGTCATCAAACTTAATGATGGTGGTGAAGTTCGTAGTGGCCACAGTCATAGGTGAACAAAGAGTATAGCAGGGGGCTCAGAACACAACCCTGGGGGGCTCCAGTGCTGAATATATGGATAAGTGATCATTGTCACAAACTGATTCCACATCTTGGGCTAAACATTAAAAAGAAAACAGGGCTTTATAAAATTTTCCATTTTCAGTTTTTTTTTTTTAATCCATGGCAGGCTATGATTCATATGAAAACACGGCAGATTTTCCAAAGCCAAATTCTTCATTTTCTGCGCAGAATCTCAGATGTTTGTTAAGTTGTTTGCGTCACTGAGTTGGATATTAAATACCAGAAGTAATTGCTTGTAGATGACATCAATTTTTGTACAGGACTACGAGTGTAGTGGCATGTACTCATGAGATGTTGCCCATTACTGCAGTGGGGTCCAAACGTATTTGCACAAGGACGCAAGTATTATTATTATTTATTTTTTGTTTTTGTTGTATTTTTGCCTCACTACACCACCAGAATGGATTTGAAAAAACTAATCAAGATGTGATGGAAGTGTAAACTTTTAGCTTTAATTCAATGGGATTTAACAAAAGGATTTCATCATGTTTTAGGAATTACAGCCATCTTTTTCAAGGTCTCTCCATTTATTGGGTTCAGAAGTACTTGGACAAACACACAATTATGGCGGCACAGTGGCTTAGTGGTTAGCACTGTTGCCTTCCAGGTTTCGGGTTTGATTCCCTCCTTGGGTTTGGTGCATGTAGTTTGCATGTTCTCCCCGTGCTTGGTGGGTTTTCTTCGGGTGCTCCAGTTTCCTTGCAAAGTCCAAAGACATGCAGATTAGGCTGATTGGCGTTCCCAAATAGCCCGTAGTGTTTGAATGAGCGTGTATATGTGTGTGCTTTGTGATGGATTGGCACCCTGTCCAGGGTGTACCCCGCCTCGTGTCCTAAGTCTCCTGGGACAGGCTTCAGGCCCCTCGCGACCCTGAATACAGGATAAAACTGTATAGATGATGCGTGAGTGAGTAACACAATTGTAAATATAAGGATTCTTTTGCAGTCAATGACTGCCTAAAGTCTAGCACAAATTGGACATCACCAAATTCTGAGTTTGTTTGTAAGTCTTTCTGGTTTCAGTTCTGTCTTCAGTTAAAGAAAAGCAGGTCAGTTGGTCTGGGTTGAGGTCAAATTGTTGCTTTGGCCACTTCCAAAGTTAATGCTATCACTCAGATAGGGCAATTTTTTTCTTTTTTACAGAGACCAATGTAAGCCTCCTTCACTGGCACCTCTGTTTGAGAATCCCCTTGAGAACAGCTACCAAATGCAAATTCAACACTTTCTAATCAACTTCAGTCCTTTTATCTCCTTAATTTGTCATGATATAATGAGGAAACAGGCCACACCAGACACACAATCACCAGAAGCTCCTGACTTGCCTGATTTGCAGGCACTCCAGTTCATACTGGGACTTTATTTGTCCAACACTTTAATACAGTTTGTTTTTGCTCAAGTCCTTGATTGAGATCTGATAATGTAATTTGATGCTCGTTGTTGTAACGATCAGTCACGTCTCCATCCATCCATCCATCCATCCACGCCATCCAATCCTCATTCAATCCCATATTGGCATAAAAAATGAACCTCTTATGTACCTTATCATTTAGCTCATTATGCTTTACCTCAGAAGGCATATTCTTCCTTTCATTTGCAACTGTTGAGAATATTGGATGTTATTTAGGTTCCTTATTTGACAGCACAAAAGTTATGGAGTGCATTTTAACTCTTCTCTAGGACTTTCTGTTCTACACCTTGCTATTGTGGTTCTCATGGTTACTGGGCAATGTGTCTGTACTACCTGTTGAGGCATTAGCTGACTGATTAATGCATTCCGTTTGTGCGTTTATAATTAATGAAGAGTTTGTGCTCTCCCTACAAAGTTTGGCTCTTATATCACAGACGTTTCCAAGCCTTCTAATATTGCCTGGCCGGTATTGAACCCTTTCTTGCCTATATCTTTATACAGTATTTCTACTAATTATGACTTACTGTCTTGATGATGTTTTGTGCTTAACAACTTACAAAGAAATCTCAATAGTTGTTTGTAATCTTATGGTGCCACTTTTGTGCAAAAAGAGAAAGTTGTTTCGCCTCTATTTATCGCCTCACTGTAATGCATGTGCATATTATAATATGTATAATAGTGCTGGTATGAACTAATGCATTCCATACTTCAGTGCTGTTCAGTTCAGATTGTTCAGTAATTTCAGTTGCAAGGTTTATTGTACAGGGTGTTCAAGTCTAACTGGAACTTGTAATGAAATTTCTCATGAATGAAGGCGTAAAAGTGATTGACATTTACAGAAGACTTCAAGCACAGACTCTTAGCCGCAGTAAAACATTTGAATGGAGCAAATGTTTTAAAGAAGGCTGTATATCCGTGAATGTGGATTCCACAAAATTGTCCCCAAATTTATGGAAGAGACGCATCTGTCTGTGTGAACTGTACACACAATCATTCACCAACACCACTTGCACATTACAGGAACTCGTCTGGGAGTTATTGCCACATCACCTGTACTGTCCTGACCTCCCATCAAGCCATTTCCACATGTTTGGACCATAAAAGGAGTTCCTGGGAGGCCAGCATTCCAGACATGAAGCAAACAGTCTAATCATGGCTCCGGCGTCCTGAGAAAACTTTCTACCCTGATGGTTTCCAAGCCCTAGTGAAATACTGGGATTAGTGCATTAGTGTAGCAGGGGATTATATAGAGAAATAAAGAGAGTTTCACAATCAAAAGTCACGCTATGACTTAAAACGTCTCTTGCATGTTGATGTGTTCGTTTTAATACATTATGGTTCCATTAGTAACAACTTACAAAATGATTTGTCTTGATAAAAAAACATGCTCCATACTGTATATGCATCTATGAAGTGAACGTTTGGGGAACATTTACAGTATTTTAGAACACAGCAAAATTCATTTCAAAGTTTCTTAGCATTATAATATATAAAATATTATATATAATATGGACTACATATCATACATACATACATACATACATACATTTAAATTATTAGTAGTAGAATCTTGAATATTAAGTAAACAAAAGTCAAATGTTAAAAATATATTTTTTTAATGTGGTCTGAGAATTTTGGACCTTTAGTAAGAACTAAAGCCTGTTATTCAATATATAATGAATACAGTCGGAAATAAGTAAATGTTATTAAACATTATACAGTAACGTTTTAGTCCCTAACTAAACACACATTCATTACTACACAGTCATTATTGTGTATATTTTGTACAGCTAGGTTTAAAAAAAATATTTTTTTCTATATCCCATATTTTATATTTTATATTCTGTTCGTCTTATTTGCAATTTTTCTATATTTTAGAAACAAAGTCTCTATATTTTATTCTTTATTTCAATTCCCTAATTTATATCTATTTCTATTGATAATTTAGGTTATAAAGATCACGAGCGATCGTATAAGCATTTCACTGCATATCGTACTGTGTATGACTGTGTATGTGACAAATAAAATTTAAATTTGAAATTTGAATAACTAAAACGTGTGAACCAGTGCCCTACAATGTTCTTTGATGACTGCTGCTTTGATGACTGCTTTGATGTATGACAGTCATGGTAGACAAAAAAAAATAAAAAATCCTGCTTCAAAAATAAAACACATTATACAGTAAGTCCTTTACCCTAGTATACTTTGCTGATAGGCAGTTGTATTATCTAAGCAACACATTCCTGTAAACGATTCACAGCCCGCGGGTGATTGCACAATTAACGGTAATTGCGATGCCAATCATATGTCAAGCTAACCCCAATCTAATAAGAAAGTAATTTGGTGCAATACGTGGTCACGGCTTTTTGTGTAACGCATGTGCTGATCTGTTAAAGGGGACAGTGATGAGATTAACATTTGTTCGTATTGCATTACACCATTGTATGATCTTCATTTTATTAAAGGTCGACAGAGGTTAGAGGTAGTGCAGTTCAGCACTGGAAATATCTTCAATATCATTTTAGTGGAGCAATGCGTGTGTGGTGGTGATAGGGGGTTAGAGAGTCAGCTATAGAATGCTAGTCATGTGATTCATGGCTATAATAACTGCACCAATAGCACTCTCTCTCTCCCTCTCTCACTATTTCTCACTTCCTGAGACCGAGTCTGCTCCTCATTTTCACCAATTGAACGCCTGCAAGGTATATATTATTATTATTATTATATATGTACACGTATATACTTTTTTCTGTTTTTTCTTTCTTTTCCCTTTGGATGGTGTGCGTTTTCTCAGTATAACACATTACAATACGTCTGACACTTATTCACAGCTCACTGCTGAGGTCAGATGAACCTCGAGGAGTGTGATAAAAGAGCACATTTTGTACATGCGAATATGTACATTTAAATATGGTGAAGTCCGAGGTTTGATTTGAAATTTGAAAAATGCTCTGCTTTTAAAAGTCAAATAATAAACTTTCTCAAATATACCGTATATATTTTTTGTCTTATTAAAGAACCTGACCGGAAGCAACATAATTGATAAATGTTCCTCAATGTTGCATGTAACAGCAAACTGTTAAATATGATGAATTGTTCGTTAATAAATCCCTTAAAACCCAGGTGGCACAATTATATATAATTGATTTCTATGTACAGTATATTTATATATGCACAATCCTGAGCCCTATAACCTTTTTTTTTCCGATCCACTGACTGTTTCTTACTCCAAAAAAAAAGCTCACTGTGTCACCACGTCCAAAAGTTTGCATTCCAACTGGAAGACTTCAATAAGGAGAACGGGTCAAATTATTTTCTTTAGATTTGAAAGCTTGTGATGTGAAAAGTGTGAAAGTAATATCAGATGCTCTGTCTCTTGTGGGCGGAGCGTCTGCGGTTGAGACCAAGACCAAGTCCTCCGCATGCACTCTTTTTGTTTTAGGTGGCTAAAAACAAACCTTTTGCAAAACGTCAAATTCGAGCGTAAAGATATTTTAAAACCCATTTTTAAATATACCTGTAACACGACTATTTAATCCATATTAATTTTTATTATATTGTTTATATCTGAATGGGAGGGTCAGGGGTAGCTCAGTGGTTAAAGTGTTGCACTGCTGACTAGAAGGTTTCCGGTTTAAGCTCCGACGCTGCCACTGTTGGACACTTGAGGAAGGTCCTTCACCCCCAAGTGCTCAGATACTGTACATTCGGGCGTCGAGCTGGCACGTGGATGGATCCTTTCACGCCTATCTAAATGGAGATTATCTGTGCTTAAACTGTTACTAAAATACCATCTACTAAAATGCTAGAAATCATTAGGTAATATTATGCCATTTTTGGTTTGTGTAACAAAAGCACAAAATATCTTTCATCGGAGCGATCTGCAAAGCAGTACCACCCTCTCCATTATCCGTGTCGTCCTGAGTGTTGTTTTTAATGCGGTGAACCTTGTTTCCACTTCCACGATAAATCTTCAACCACAACCACTTATCGCGTTCTAGCATTTTCCCCCAGATCCTACTGCACAGGCCTTTTTGTGGTCACCTGCCCCCATTAGCACGAGGATTTGGGAGTAAAGTAGTACAAAATGATTTTGAAGGACAGAATTAGTACGGTTTGTGGCCAAAGACGAATTCTGACCTGGTTTATTGGAAACACATCAACATCACTGTGTCTGCCAGACAAGTCTTCTTTTCCCCAATCACTCACAAGACCACAAAAGCGAACAACAAAAAAAAACCTTTTCTGAAAAAATTTGGCATAAGTGTATATTGCATTATCAATTTACAAACATGTACATCAAATACATCATCAGCATCATTATAAGAAGAATGGGAATAGTAGTAATAAATATATTCTTTATTTGGGAAAGTGTAGAGCGAGGCGTGGTCCCTCATGAGGAGTAATCGTATTCCTCGGCACTCCGGCGACCAAAGTCCATCCAGCCCAGGTAGTCCCGGTCCTTTATCCTGTGGCTGGCACTCAAAGCACTCGCCTTGCTGTTGGCCATCGAGTTCCGACGAACAGAACCTGAGAGAGACCAGATGGTGATAAGTTAGAATTAGCTGGTTTTTTTTTTGTGAGACTACATATACTAAAATGTGCGGTGCAGTGTTAAGTTAAACCTAGTGTGTGTAAGGTAATAGCAATGCCAGTATCTGTATCAGAGTCAGAATTAAGACTTAAACCAATAGTGGGCGTGGCCTGAATCGGACTTTTTGTCTGTTCTTCCTTTGGAATGGAAATATTCTACAGGATTGTTTTCTTAATTTTGATCACGCAAATAGTATTTTTTTTATTTCCACTTGCCAGTGATATATTCTTATAAAACTTTGTTGGTTTGATTTAGTAAAATGCAAACAAATTAGTAGCTTTATTTGATGGCTTGACAAGGCAGTTATTAAATATATATATATTTGTATTTGTTGCTACTTAAAACACATTACCTGTTCATTTCATATAATGTATAATATTCATGTTTTTTTTTTTTCCTTATTAGAGTGAAAATAGTAAAAATTTGGACACATTTATAACAGAAATCAGATTTTTAAAGCATGTTGGGGTACCAATATTATTCCTTCCTTATCATATGGTCAAACTATCGAATGATAAGAGAAAGCTTGATATTGACGCATGTTTGTTTTTTTCTTTTTAAAAGTATTCTGGAAAATATTTGAAAGCAGGTTTTTGATGTCACGGACATGCAGGGCTTTTTTTTTTTTTTTTAAATCTAAATCCTGCCTACTCCTGTTTCTACTTGCCTGGTCTAAATTCAAATTATTTTATTTGGTTTTATTTCCAAATTAGATCTGGTGATTTCTTATAAACTTTTATGATTTCACTTTAGTTCTTTCAGTTCGAAATTTCTTCCAATATTTGTAATGTTGAGGTACGTTTTCATTCATGGATTCTTGTGACCACATTTGCACTCAAGTCTACTGATGAGTCTTTTGCTTCGATAGAGAGGCTCTCGCTTTGTAGTGGAAAGATTCTGTCTGTCAGTAGTTCTGTCTTGACAGAAGGAGTGACAGACTCAGTCGGCTTTCTTCTTTGCCGGAACTGGTATGACAGATGCATATCTGCTCCAGATGTTCTCTCTCTGATTCAGTTCGCCCACATCCAAGAGCTTCTTTTGCATCTCTGGCTTGGTTCCATGCTTGGATGCATCGTTAGAGACGTCTCAGGGGGAAGCTCAAACTGAAGAAAATGTGCATAAGCTGTCTTACTTTATTCTCCCTACTGTACATGCAGTCTATATTATATTTACTGATACTGTTTATAAAACACATTTAATATGTTTTTTTTCTCCCAAAAATTGTACCACATTAAGTTTTGAAAATATATTAATATATAACATAATTACCTTTATATATAATTAGCTAATTTGGCTACAAATAAGAATAATTTAAAGTATGAATTTATAAATAGTTATAAACATGATTCCTGATAAATGCCATCATGTTCACTGTGATTCTTATTAACATTTCAAATGTTTTCAAAGTTGAAAACAAGGCAGGACACAATGCTAGCTTTATTCAAAATGGCCGAACCCAGCTTGATTTAAAGCTAATGCTTATACACTGTAATTTTAGTTTAGTTTAGTATAAAGTATTTTTGTAGTAAAGTTTCAACAAATCTGAGGGAAATATTGCTATCCCAGACATTTTTATTTATTTTTTTACAACTTTTCAGTGTTGCTTTGCCTTTTCCGTGTGTATAAACCATTATGCTATCAATTTCATTCATTAGCTAGCTTATGCTAGGCATGTTCTCACTGTGTTTTTTTTTTTTTTTTTTAACTTTTGAATGATGAATGTGATGGGAATTTAGCACATCATGTTAAAGGAGGAATATTAATGCATTGTTCCACCATGTTACATACACTAATAAATCTCATATTCAAATTTCATCGTTGTTTGTGTTTACTAGCATCTGACCTAACTTTTTAATTGATAATTGGAACCTTTAATGAATTAGACTTGAAGATTAACTAGAGTTATGTAAAACCGAGATTAAAACGAGCTTATATTGACTATGCAGCATTAAATGTTGAGCAATAGTTTTCATGTTTGCATATTTTATTAGGACATATATTTCATTTTTTCTCAATTTACCAAAAAAGAAAAAAATAATAATTTTATTAATTTACTATTATTATTAGAAGTTTGCTTTTTTTCTTCTAATTATTGAAAATAGTGCAGTAATGTACCTAATTAATAATTAATTGACTTACATATGTTATATTGAATGCCATTTAAAGACCATAGATTTCAGATATAATAATAATTATAATAATAATAAGATTATTATATATCAATGGGAGCAGCCAAAAGACTAACAACAAAATAATGTATTTTTACCATCCTGAATAAAATTACTTTTTCTTTGTTTTCTTTTTTTTTTTTTTACAAAGTGCTGCAAAATGATATACATACATACAAATTTGGTTTAGTCTCATGGTGTGTGTGTGTGTGTGTGTGTGTGTGTGTGTGCATGGTGAAAGTTGCTGAAAATGTTTAGGTGTGATACTAATGCAACAGATGGGAGACTTCTTACACACACATTCCTAGTCCGCTTCAGTGCAAATTATAGATGTGTGTGAAATTCACACTTCCCACACTTGCACAGTAATGTGCTCAGACACACACACACCGAAGGAAAGTGTGTGGACGTGCGGTTTGGCCTATTAGGAGATTAATGCTAACTGCTTTCTTTTAAATGCTGCCTGGCTGTTGTGTCTCAGCCCACTCTTCAGTTCTAAGTGCGCTGCACTCACATGCACATTACCGCTCAGTGCACTGCTCCTTGCTCCTTGTTGTGCGATTCCTCATAACCGCAGCATGAAGCACTTTACCCAGAAGCCCTGGGCCACGTCGCTGCATGTGATGCAACTCAATGTTTACTGTTGTTGACCGTTGCGATGGCATTTATCTGAAGCGTCTCATAGTTCGTGCTCAGCCACGATTATGCTAGCACGCTCAAAACTCATGGAACAAAAGGAATTACGCCCTGGGAGGATTCTCAATTAGACGGCACCGAAGCCGTAAGCTACTATCCAGCTCTCAGGAGCGCACCCAGCTGTTTGAGGTTCCTGTATAGGCCTGTCGGTGTTACCGTGTTTTTACGGAAAAACAGCCAGGAGGCTTAACACGTGATGCTGAAATGTTTGAACACCTTTCAATTACACTGAAGCTCAGCAAACTATTAGTCAATGTAATGAAAGCCTTTAAATCCTCTGCTGACAAAAACAAATAAAATGATTTAATAAAACTGATGTGGGATATGATTAAATGTCTAATCATTTGCCAGGACACAGATGGATAACTGAGATATTGTGAGATAGATAGTATGGTATGCTGTATTTTGGTAACCGGGGAAGAAAAAAAAAAATCTTGGACTTTTGTTAATTTTAAAGAAAAGATGTAATCAGAACATATATATATTTTTTGAGTTTCATGTTAAATAATGTTATGTTATTAATATTTTTTTTTAATGCTGTCGGTAACAATTATGTGTTTAAGTAATTTAATTGACTTTAATTGATTTTTTTATTTCAATTTATTTAATTTTCTTTTAATGTTTAAAACTTGATTTGACACTGTAAAGCAGTTAGCAAAATTAAACCACTACATATATATATATATATATATATATATATATATATATAGAGAGAGAGAGAGAGAGAGAGAAAATAAAAAATAATTACAAAATCAATGCACAATATGCTTTGTAGAGAAGAAATGTGCTTTGGTTTTTCTTTTTCATTTTTTTTTGGAACTTCTGTGATCATATGAACACACACACACACACACACACACACACACACACACATGCAAACTATTCCAGCTTAAATCATACTATCAGACTTAATGATGTGTGTGTG
>JAQMYJ010000008.1:23937548-23948902 GCA_030014305.1 Clarias laeviceps | reverse complement strand
ATTCCAGCTTAAATCATACTATCAGACTTAATGATGTGTGTGTGTGTGTGTGTGTGTGTGTGTGTGTGTTGGTGAGAACCAGTACATGAGCAGAATTACAGGATTGCTTTCTCATGGGATGCTACATGATCACAAAATGCACAAAAAGCTGTCTCTTTTCTGCTTTCAAAAAAACACAGTAATGTGTGTGTGTGTGTGTGTGTGTGTGTGTGTCTGTCTGTGTGTGTGTGTGTGTGTGTGTGTGTGTGTGTGTGTGTGTGTGTGTGTGTGTGTGTTGCGGTGTTAAGATGTACGTTATGGCAAATTCTCAGTATATCAGTTGTTGAACCACTAATGTGAGCTCATTGTTCAGTGAGTTATGGTGCTGGACGTTTTTACCGTCGTGCTTAAATCTAAATTGAGGCGTTGCCGTGGGATACGACTGTTCTGGACTTTGAAAATAAAATAAATGAGATGAGGAACTTCATCATGCAGAGGATGAAGATAATGACGAGAAGCACTGCACTAATTCTCCTTTTAAAAGCAATTTTAAGACTACACCCCCCCCCCCCCTCTGTCGCTTTTTGTCTCTCTCCTGTTCTTTTGATTCAGTTCAAACCCTCACATTTTGGTAGACAATCAAATGAATAAAATTCCTCAAAAAATTAATAGAAAAAAGGTGAGAATTTATCATTTAAGTTTAATTATTATTATTATTTTTTTTTAAGAAAAAAAAGAAATCTGTCATTTTTTTCTCCAAAAATCATAAAAATGAACTAATTAACTAATCAAAAATAATGAATTGTCCTAAACATCAATTAAACATTAATATACTTTGATACAATGATAAAGCTGTTCTCTCTCTCTCTCTCTCTCTCACTCTTCTTCTCTCTTTTTTTTCCCCTTTCTCTTTGACTCCCTGGCTCTCTTTTTCCAGTGATCTCTCTCTCTCTGATCTCTGTCTGTGTCTGTGTTTTTCTTTTGATTTCTCTGTCGCTCTCTCAGTTAATCTGCCCCCTTAGTCTTTATTTATTTCTGTATTTCTCTTGGTCTACTTTATCCCTCTCTCTGTCTCATCTCTGGAGCTTACTGTCTGTCTCTCTCTCTCTCTCTCTCTCTCTCTCTCTCCTTTTTTCTCTCTCTCTCTGATCTTTCTCTGTCTGTGTCTGTTTTCCTCCTGGTTTCTCTCTCCGTCTCTGTCTGTCTGTTTCTCTGTCTCTTACTCACTCTCTCTCCTTCCCCTCCCCTCTTTCTTAAAACTATTTTACGTACAGGTAGTAGTACATACTTGTTAGTTTACAGTAGCAATGTGATGTGATGTGGTGTATGTGTGTGTGTGTGTGTGTGTGTGTCTGTGTGGTTCTCACCTTTCCTGGAGATAAGTCTGGCCAGCAGCTCATTAAGGTTGGCACGGGAGTTGGCATCGTGTCCTGCATTCACGCTGGAGTCCATCTGCGAGGGCAGAGCGCTCTTCTCTTCCTGCACCGGTGAGGAGCGGGTGCGAGCCGCAAAGGTGACCGAGAGAGCGGCCAGAAGCACACACACACACACGCCACAGTTCATCCTGTGTCAGTGCATGTGTGTTTGCGGCAGATGGAGTTAGAGAGAAAAAAACAAGAGAACAACTGTAAGTACAAGCTCTGACTGCATGTTATCTCCTAACAAAGTGTTGTAGTGTTTGGAAATAAATCTGAATAAATGAGAGAGATAGATAGATACATAGATGCATAGATAGATAGATAGATATTATTATACAATACAATTTACTGTATTGCAGAAGTAAAAAATAAAATCTAATAAAAATAGAGAAACTGGGTAAAATGGTAAATAAAATAAGGAATAGTGCAAATCAATACATTAAATTAAAATAAATGAGCAAAAAGTTCCCTAAAACTAAGGAACAAAACAGTCAAATAATTAGAAAATGTTAAAATAAAGCAAAATAAGTGCAAAATACAAGATAAGAGAAAGTGATTGCAAAGGAGAATTAATAATAGTAAATGTAAAGTATAAATAAAAAGTACTTAATAGAACAATTCAAGTAAAAACATTCTGCTATATCTTTTGCTTGTTCAATGTCATAATATTGCTATAAGAAAGTTTTTAAATTTCATCCAAAATCATGGCTTTTAAGCAAATTGGCTTATTACAAATCTTACATATGCAGCACAAATTGTATGGTATTTAAAAAAAAACAAAAAAAACAGTATAAATTATAAAAAAATATTATATATATATATATATATATATATATATATATAGAGAGAGAGAGAGAGATGCGGACAAATGAAGGGTTTTACCTTTGCCTTGTTCAGAAGACTGTGCAGCTTGTCTGAGAGTGAAAGCAGTTGTTCTCATGAAGAAAAGCGAGAGGCATTTATAAAGCCTGGCCAGCTGTGATGTAATCACGCACACACACGCAATCTGTGCTGCTGCTCTACCTCTGTACGTCAGCACATGGAAATAACTGAGTGAATAAAGAAGAACGTTCACTCTATAAAAAATGCCAAACTTTAACTCCTCCAATCATTCTCTGTGTATTCACTGATATGCTTTATGAGTGCAGTGTAACATGGTGGGAGGACCAGCGTCTGGCTTCCGGTCACCGAGTCAATCCATGCATGTCTACAAACAAACCACTTTAACCTCTCTCTCTCTCTCTCTCTCTCTCTCTCTCTTTCTCTCTCTCTTTCTCTCTCTCTCAGGAACTTCCAAATGTGCCTTATTACATGTCACAGGGGACTTGCAGGACAGACGTAAATGGGGTGACAACCCACGTGTAATGGTTCATATGGCATATAATGAGTTCTCTATTATATCTAACATTTGTGGACGAAATCTTCAGTGTCAGCGCTGAGGTGAAGCCGTGACACAGGAAATCCTCAGGATAGAACAGTTTCTGCTTAGTGACAAGCTGCATTTTTTAAATGAGCTTCAAACATGGTAGTGCTTTCACGGATAGTTTCATGGATGTTCTGCGACATTAAACTTTATGCAGTGCCTGTCTGGACCAAAAAAAAAAAAAAAAAAAAGACATTCTAAGATTTTGTTTAAGTGCCTTTAGCTTTGATTCTGATGCACAATGTGTTGTCCAATTCATGTGTGAAAATCTCTTTAATAATCAGGGTCCTAGAATAAGGCTGTGCCATGAGGGAAGATATAATAACAACCAAACAAAAACTCCATAGATGTGATAACCTGGTCATTCAGTACATTCAGGTCGTCAGCTGACTTCGTTTTATTGCCACATAACAGTTGCTGAGTCCAGACCTGAGCAACTGAAGCGACCCCAGACACCTACAGTGGACACTATGCGTGATGGGAGCATCGCTTCATGTGCTTCCCTACTTTGACTTGTCCATCGCTCTGGAATGAACTCAATCTAGACTCATCAGACCTAAAAGTCTAATCTTTATTCTCCCTATCAAACTGGGGCCGTTTTCCTGAATAGTATTTGTTTTCTTATGGAAACACAGCTGTTTATCTGTTTTATTAAACTTATCTTTGATTTCTTCTTTCAATATTTTTAAAAGCATTTAATATCCATTTATTGACCAAAGATTTTTAACCCAATTACAGTATTTTCAAATCTGCTCCATGCTTTAGTTGTTTTCTTTGCTTGATGCCGGCCAATAATTTTACCCTTCTGAAATTGCCTAAAACCTTTAAAAATTAATTCTACTGAAATACTAATTATTTTTTTTAATGACCAAATATCACAAATTAACGCTGCTCCATGCAGACGGGACAGTTGATGACAGAGTTGACAGATTAAAAGTCTCGTTTAAAATATTTCATGCTTTCCAGGATTTAGATATATATATATTTTTGCATGTAATCAGAAAGTGTTCTCATGCATCATATATGGTTAAATTAATATATACACTATATTGCCAAAAGTATTTCCTTGCCTGCCTTCACATGCATATGAACTAGAGTAACATCCAAACTCTTCATTCATAGGGATTCATATGATGTTGGTTCAGCCTTTGCAGCTATAACAGCTTCAACTCTTTGTGCACATTGCTTTGTGCACTGGTGCGCAGTCATATTGGAACAGGACGGGGCCATAGCCAAACTGTTCCCACAAAGTTGGGAGCATGAAATTGTCCAAAATACCTTGGTATGCTGAAGCATTAAGAGTTAATTTTGCTGTAACTAAGGGGCCGAGCCCACTGACTGAAAAACGACCCCACACCAGTTCCAACATGCCTGGTCCATAACTGGTGCCCAAGACATTAATGATCAAATTTGGTGTGGAAGAACTTGACTGGCCTCAACCCGATAGAACACCTTTGGGATGGATTGGAGCGGAGACTGTGAGCCAGAACTTCTCGTCCTACATCAGGTCTTCTTGTGCATCTGGAAACTTCTGGAAGAATGGGAAAAAAAAGTCCCATAACACACTCCTAAACCTTGTGGAAAGCCTTTCCAGAAGAGTTGAAGCTGTTATAGCTGCAAAGGGGGCGGGGCCAACATCATAATAAACCCTATGGATTAAGAATTGGATGTTACTTAAGTTTATTCGCACGTGGAGGCAGGCGAGCAAATATTCTTGGCAATATAGTGTTATACTATAATATTATAGAAAGATCATAAGAGAGAAATGATCTGTTTCTGTGGGATATTTGCTGTAGATTTAAGAATATTTATGATTAAATACATAAAATAGTTTTTGGTCTAGTTTTTCCTGTAGCTGATTCACTCAGGCATGTTCATTATGAATTATACATTAATAATCCATGTCACATCCGCTTGTGTGTTCATGATGTCTGCACCATGATTTGCGTACTACTTCACATTCATGATGGAGGGTGAGACTTTAGACAGGAAATGAGGTCAAGGGCCTCCTCCTTCTCCCCCAGTGACATTTCCTTTTTTGAAATGATGGACAAACCACTCCATGGTTAGATGTCCTCTTGTGAATGTGTTAGGACACTCAGTAATGACACTGAGTAATAGCGTCATCAGACATGGAGATCAAAGAAAGGGTCTTTTACGACAGTTTTCAGTGCAGTAAAGTTTAAATATTTGTTAGTATAATATAGTATATATAGTATATAATATAATATAGTATAATAATGCTTCAGATTAAGCTTGCCTTATTTAACATTATTTAACATCAGTAACATTAAAGATAAAGTAGCTAATGTTAAATTAGTAGAGATGGGAGAAAAATGATGCAGTTACATTTTGTGATTCTTTTGTCTGCCAATTCATGCAGTGCCAAACTGACCCCAGAATTATTTTTAAATAGATTTAAAATTTTTATATGTTTGCATTTGAGGTGGAAAAATTTAAATTTTACGCTATAATCCTACAGGTGGCGCACTCTTGTGAATTATTTGCTAAAGTTGTTGTTAAATTGTAACAAGATTTAATAATAATAATAATAATAATAATAATAATAATAATAATAATAAATCAGGATATAAAAACAATGTGATACTTACAGTTTTGCAATATAGTGTATATCATATTAGGTGATCCCTGGTGATTCCAATCCTTATTACTTAGCAATAATCACTTTTTACAAACAATAAAGATACATAAAAATGAATTAACTAATTATGGATTTCTTCTGGGTTCTTTCTGTTCTGTTCATTCTATTGGGTTCTCCTGGGTTTCCCCCCACAGTCCAAAGACAAGCAAACATAGTAGCTTGATTAGTGATTCCACTTTGCCCCTAGTGTTTGATTGTTCAGTTGAGTGTGTGTGTGTGTGTGTGTGTGTGTGTGTGTGATGGGTCAGCCTCCCATCGTGTGCTCTCAGTATTCTGGAATAGGCTCCAGAGCCACCACAGGATAAGCGGTATAAAATGATGATGGATGCAGTTTGGATGTTCTCTCCGTGCTTGGTGGGTTTCCTCTGGGTACTCCAGTTTCCTCCCACAGTTCATGGGAGGCATGCAGATCAGGCTAAGTTGCCTGTAGAGTGTGTGTGAGTGTGTGATTGCTTGTGCCCTGCGATGGATTGGCACCCCATCCAGGGTATCCTAGAGTCCCCTGGGTTAGACTAGTAGTGTAGAGAATGAGTGAGTGAAAGAGTAATTAATGCTTGCAATGGTATTAGTTAGGGAACCCCAATCTAAGACATTCATTGATTTAGTGAATAATAATGGGACCTTGCTTGAATAGGAATAGAACTAAACTTTTTTTCGGCTGCTCCCATGAATGGGTCACCATAGCGGAATAGTGTCTTAAAATCAGGCCTATTGAAAATGGAAAATTCCTTAAAAAAGTAATAAAGTTATTTTCAGATGTTAGATATATCTATCTTGTAGATGTTAGAGATATCACTATATACTGAAATCACCTTTTTGTTTTCTCTTTTTTATGAGGGGAAGGTTTTCTGTAAGGAGACTCAAAAGTCTGTGTAAGGAGTCTCCAGTTCCACACTTTGTAACAATCAGTGCTAAAGTTTTTTTTAATTTTTATTATTATTATTATTATTTTCAAGTCCAAAGATAAAGTTATGAAATTGGGTTTCTCTTTAACTTGTCGAGTTGCATTTCTGCATTTCTGAAGTTTCTGTAACCAAGGTGAAAACACTGCTCATCTCTGATTATTTTAGCACATTATAGCATTATACCTAATAAAGCACAACCTGTTGTGTTTTATTCCTTACATAAGCATAATTCTGTGTAGGTGTATTCAGTTATTCAGACAAATATTGATTCGTGCAATGTGCTTTGTTAACCTGGTAACATTTACATTTAAGTTTAATAATGATGCGGAAGCACTTAATATTTCCTAGTGTTACTGTATGTAGTATTATTATTATTATTATACTGACTTATTCTAATAAAGTAAAAAATGTGCAATGATGCAATAACAACATCAGCAGCAGCAGCAACAACAACAACAACAACAACAACAACAACAACAACAAGTATTGAAATCAGATGTTTGTAAAGTGCCATAAGTCATTTGAAACTGAAAAGAAACAGACAAGCCTCTCTCTTGCAGTCTCTCTTGGATATCAGGGGGTAGCATTTGCTTGGCCAGTGTGAGAACACATGCGTGGGAGGTTCAGTGGGGCGTGAGAATTGATTGGCTGGCGCGTGGGAGGTGTTGGTGTGATTGCACTCCCTTTTTTTTTTCCAGGTACATGTTTGAACCTCCTGTTGCATGTTTTTTCAGTCTGCCATAACAGGCCAGGTTCAGAAACCTTGCCTTTCAATGCGCTGTCAGGTCAAAGCCCTGGCACTGAAATGTCACAAATGCATGATTGACACCGCCTGATCCTACGGACGCGGCTTTCTTAAGGCTCGGTTTCCATTAAGCTGATTTGCTTCAATGCGATGGGGCCGTCGGGTTGAGAGAACTCTCGCTGATGTTTTACACCTGAGAAGACTTGAAAAGCCAATGAATAAGGAGTTATGGGTCGTTCAGCTTAGTGTCAGCTTAACGCGCGGTGGTGATAAGACAGGACCGATAGCGTGCACTATAATTTTCCCTTTGGGTAGTAATTTCCTTTGCGGGCTCACTTTTGAAGCAGTGGCCTGAGGTTACAGGTTTGAGTTGAAGAAATATCTCGCCTCAGTGGTGCCCAGGAGCCGCAGGTCCTGGTGGGTAACAAACACGGGATGTAATCGTTAAGAGTGAAAGAAAAATACGTCTACAGCTACAGGCCGCTAAAGACGTGAGAGGCGGAGATTATTCTCCAAAGTTCAAGAGTTTCTTAGGTTTTATTAGAGTTTCGTGACAACTCATTTACATCGACTTCCATGACACCTGAATTACATTAAAGAATGAAAAATAAAGAAATTTTCCAATTTTCTCCAAGGAGATGTTAAACGGAGTCACGGTTTGTCATGGTTTCTTTGAATGTTAGAAATAGAGGCAAGACTGAGCCTTGTTTGCATTTCTAGTTTCTTTTCTTGTTGAGTCATGCCTGTTTATCTTCACTTACAGTCAGAATGTCTGCCTGTGGTTTGACCCCTGCTATGGACATTAATGATGCATCACCACACATTTGACCTCGCTAATAGGACAGATTTAGAGCTTTATAGTGAATTTTTTCATATCTGGAAGTAAAACGAGTATTTCATACAGTATAAATCCTAGCAGGTGAGAGTCCCTGGGCCTTAGGATACATTGTGCGGGAGTTTTGGTCTTAAGGGGATTATAGACATTGTAGAGAATTTTGACTTGGTTGTGTAATTGGAATATAACCTAACAAGAATAAATTAGTCAGAACAAACAAATATTTTGTTTTGAAAAGTTAAATACAGTTGATATAGAGGCCATGGGAGCTCTTACAGTGCCTTGCAAAAGTATACTGTACATATTACCTTTGAACTTTTCCACATTTTTGCCGTGTTACAACCACAAATCTAAATGTATTTTATTGGGGTTTTATTGCACACAATAATAAATGGTTTTCAACATTTTTTACAAATAGAAATATGAAAGGCATTTGTATTCAGCCCCTTTTTACTGAAATCCAGTGGAACCAATTGCCATCAGAAGTCAACTAATTAGTAAACAGAGTCCACCTGTGTGTAATTTAATCTCAGTATAAATACACCTGTTCTGTAAAGCCCTCAGGTGTTTTTTAGAGGACATTAGTAAACTGAACAAGCAGCATCATGAAGCCAAAGGAACACAACCGACAGGTCAGGGATAAAGTTGTGGAAAAATGTAAAGCAGGGTTAGGTCATAACAAATATCCCAAGCTTTGAACATCTCATGGAGCGATGTGCAATCCATCATCCTTAAATGGAAAAATTATGGTACAGCTGCAAACCTACCAAGACATGGCCATCCACCAAAACTGACAGGAGAACATTAATCAGAGAAGCAGCCAAGAGGCCGATGGTAACTCTGGAAGAGCTGCAGAGATCTACAGCTCAGGTGGGAGAATCTGTCCACAGGACAACTATTAGTCGTACTCCCCAAAATATTGCCTTTATGGAAGAGTGGCAAGAAGAAACCAATTGTTGAAAAGAAAGCAATAAGAAGTCCCATTTGCAGTTTGCGACAAGGCATGTGATGGACACAGCACACATGTGGAAGAAGGTGCTCTGGTCAGATGAAACTGCATGGTGGTGGCAGCATCATGTTGTGGAAACGCTTTTCTTCAGCAGGGACAGGGTCAGAGTTGACGGCAAGATGGATGGATCCAAATACAGGGCAATCTTAGAAGCAGACCTGTTAGAGTCTGCAAACGACTTGAGACTGAGGCACAGGTTCATTTTCTAGCAGGACAACCACCTTAAACATGCAGCCGGAGCTACAATGGAAGGGTTTAGATCAAAGCTTAACAATGTGTTAGAACAGCCCAGTCAAAGTCCAGACCTAATTGATACAAATTGATACAATCTGACTGAGCTTGAGCTATTTATCAGATCAGAATGGGGGAAAATTTCACTCCGTAGATGTGCAAAGCTGGTAGAGACAAACCCCAAAAGACTTGCATCTGTAATTGCGACGAAAGTTGGTTCTACAAAGTATTGACTCAGAATAAAAACACACTTTTCAGATATTTATTTGTACCGTTATTCATTTTTCATTTTCTTTCCACTTTATAACTATGTGCCACTTTGTGTTGGTCTCCCATTAAAATAAAATACATTTATGCTCGTGGTTGTAACGTGGCAAAATGTGGAAAAGTTCAAGGGATATGAATACTTTTGCAAGGCACTGTATGTGGCATGATTATGCATTTATGCGGATGATGTAGATTTTGGTTGTCTTGACGTTGCAGCAACATTATTTGTCGACCTTTTGGATGACCATTGATATGTGGTTGTGTGTGAACAACATCAGTATAACCAACATCATTTAAGTGAAGTTGTAGAAACATTATTTGCTGACGCTGGATAACCTTTTGGCTGTGAGTGTTAGTCAGACCAACGTCAGCCTATCAACGTGATGGACGTGACGTTGCAGAGGCGTCATTTTGTGAAGTTGGATGAGCACTGGCTTTTAGTTGTGCGTGTCACAACAATGTCAGCATACCAACGTGACTGAAGTCACATAGAAGCATCATTGCTTTGTAACCTTACAGGAATGTTTTTTTTTCTCAAGGAATTTAAAACAAAGTTGGGAAAAGGGTTAAAGGTTTTTGAAACTGGAAGACAAAAACAGTTAGTAAAGAAGCCTGATATGTTCCCACATATTCTGACAAAGGCATATTGCTATTGAAGTTTTATTTTATATCTAAAACATGTGCAAATAGTAGAGTATCAAATTAAACTATGATCAAAAATATTCTCATTGTTCATTGAAACAAACAAAAATCCCAACTATAATTAATATATAATAAAACCTTGGATGATATGAATGATAGTGGATATTAAACTTAAATCCAATCCTGCAACTTCTCATGTTGACACAATAGCGGCCGCACATCGATCAAACGGTGACGTCCAGCAACTAAGCGGCTGATTAAACATGAGACGATATTCTACCCTGAAGCTGATGTTGGGCGTTTCTCTTAGTTCATTACTCCTGTCAAAACTTCTTCCAAAAGACCTGCTGTTAAGTGCATGATCAGTTTGTTGTAATCGTGTTTCTTTTTTAACAAACACCCTTTTCGAGAGTCATTCTGAAAAAGAAGATATGCAAATGAACAATTAACTCACTCACTCACTCACTCACTCACTCATCGTCTATACCACTTTATCCTGTGTACAGGGTCGCGGGGGTCTGGAGCTTATCCCAGGAGACTTAGGGCACGAGGTGGGATACAACCTGGACAGGGTGCCAATCCATTGCAGGGCACACACACATACGCACACTCATTCACACACCATGGGCAATTTGAAAACACCAATTAGACCAATCCGCATGTCTTTGGGAGGAAACCAAAGTACTCTGAGGAAACCCACCAAGCACAGGGAGAAACATGCAAACTCCATGCACACAGAGACGGGACTCGAACTCAGACCTTGGAGGTGCAGGGCGACAGCACTAAGTCACCGTGCCGCCTAAACAATGAAGATTTATGTAACATATATGTGTTAAAAATCCACATTAAATAGACTATTGGCTATGGATTGTCCTGCATTCACGATAAACTGTGTATAAATCCCAAAAAAAAAAATAAAGCCCACAGATGTGCATGTGCTTGGCAGAAAGGTATTTGGTTGAAACATGTACATCTAACTTCATCCTTGTGTGAGCCAGCCATTAGATGTGAAGCTCATGTGACAGATTTCATAAATATCCATTAAACTAAAATGTCTCTGCTTTAACAGCATCCATTCATTCCTTTTAATATTTGTAGTAACTGACTGGTTAAGTTTGCGGAGGTTTAAAATTGTTTGGTGATTCTTTCATACTGTATTTCAGCAATCAACTAAATTGAAAATATAATATGATGTTATGTCCAATATCCTGGGGGGGGGGGGGGGGGGGGGGGGGGGG
>JAQMYJ010000008.1:23919649-23934957 GCA_030014305.1 Clarias laeviceps | reverse complement strand
TTCTTTCATGAGTTATTTACAAGTTTATTAATTAAGTTATAAAATGTTATAAATAAGTTATAAAATGTGTTCAATGTACCCTCTTCCCCGTCAGTGTGTGAAGAGTTCATCATTATACATCTGAGCAGTTGAGGTGGGTGACACTGGTGGCTCAGTGGTAGGTGTTTGGTTTGCCATGTGGAAGGCCCGGGTTCGATTCCTAGCCAGTGTCCAAACCCCCAGACACTGGATGCAGTGCCGGTCCCAAGCCCGCATAAAATGAGAGGGTTGCATCAGGAAGGGCATCCGGCGTAAAACCAAATGCCAAGTGCTCATGAATCGGATGTGAGCAGTCATATGACTCATGAGTCATGCTCATGTCACACATAAGGGATGGTGGGAATCATAGTTCTGCACCATATTTGGCTCTACCTGTGACACACACTGACTCATCGTCTATACCTCTTTACTGTATCACCTTTGTTGCCTATCCCAGGAGACTTAGGGCATGAGCTGGGGTATACCCTGGATAGGGTGCCAATCCATCACAGGACACACAAACACACACACGCACACTTATTCACACACTATGGGCAATTTGGGATGCCAGTTAACCTAATCTGCATGACTTTGCACTGTGGAAGGAAACCAGAGGACCTTGAGGAAACTCACCAAGCAGAACATGCACACTCCACACTCGAACCCGGACCCAGGAGGTGCAAGGTGACAGTGCTAACCACTAAGCCACGAGTGACACTATTAAATAAATCAATTAAAAACACTGTACTATGCTACCGTAGGTCTTGGTTCACAAAAATTTCCAGTTATTTATGAGAACTTTAGGATTAACTGATGATCTGTTGGAGGAAAGAACTGTTTATTTTGTAGACAAGCACTTGTTCTTTTATTAAACCTGCAGTTTTTCATCGTGAAAAGAAAAGAAAAGACAGGCTAGTGGGGGACGTGTGTCTTTATCGCTGCTATAACATAAATAAGCAGAGGAACGTCACAGAAGTAAACAATGAAATACAATCATGCATCCTTCATTAACTACTACAAGTACTAGTAATAATAGTTATGAAATCAGCAATAGATTTTTATTTATTATATGTTTATTATGTGTCCCATTGGATCCCTCGCAGCATCACTCATAAATCCTTTTACTTAAAATAATATTGATCATGTTAACTGCCCCATCATTAATTATCAGCACTTCTGCATGAGAGATACTTTATCTCACGAGTAATACCCCGGAGTTAACAGATCACAATTACACTTTTCCCCCCCCTGAGAATTCTGTGCAAGTTTTTTTTTTTTTTAATGATTGCTCATTACATTCCTCAAATTCGAGCTGCAATTTCGTCTCCGAATGCATATTCGCGATCCGATGAGGACGCAAAAACATCACAGGAAAAAAATAACAAAAAAGCTACCGTAATTATCTTTGTGCGCGGCGGGGTAGGAGAGGCGGTGGCTCATTGTGCCGCGTTTATGAGATGCCAGAGCCAATGGCACTTAATGTGAAATTAATCAGTTCTGGAGAGGCACCTGGGTAAAGCTGAAAGAGGCACCTGTCATCTCTTCCCCTCCTCTACGTCGTCGTCCTCATCTCCATAACAGAAAGGATGATTTAGAAAAAGGAAAAAATAAACTAGGAATTATCCTAATTACCCCAAGCGAAGCTGATCTCAGGGGATGTTTTTGAAACAGCAGACCCAGACTGGTAAAAATCTGAAAAGGTATGAACTATAGTGTATCAGTAGTTGTTCAGGATGCTGTTGAAAAGGAGGAACTGATCCCAGATGAATCTGCTCTTACATGAGCTGAGAGACAAAAAAATGGTGAAGACTTTTCCTGTTACTCCGGAGCCCTCGGCGTGTTAATGAATGAATAAATATCAGTGTATTAAGGATGTAGCAAATATTAAACTGCGCTCATGTGGCCACCCTGAGGGTTTGATTGAAGTGAGAGCGCACAGTATGGGAGATGTCCATCAGGAGACCTCCTTACTGGTCAACAGCCCCGAGCGCAGATTCAGTTTGCTTCAGTTAGGCTGAAATATAGACTAATAAAGTACAATTAACTGGCCCGATAATAAAAATGCACAGCATTAATTTAAGCACAAAAATAGTAACTCAAAACGCAACAACATTATGAAACACAACATTACTAACCGAAACAACATTACCTGAAACACAACTTTAACTCTCGCACCCCGCGATCCTGTATACAGAATAAAGCAGTTTAGACTTTGAAATTGACTCTTTAATTGAAACACAACGTTAACACACAACATACACAATAAGATGTTTTACTGAAACACAATTAACATTAACTCACAACCAGTGAGAGGTGGAAAGAGTAATACAATTTTGTACTCAAAAGTACTGTTACTTCAGTGAAATTTTACTGAAGTACAAGTAAAGTTACCGTTATAAAAATCTACTCAAGTAAAAGTAGAAAGTAAAAAAAATTAGTTACCGAGTTACTTTTTTTAACAGCAGGGGTGGGATGGGGGATTCTAGTGTAGTTCAAAAAAATCTCAAACTAGTTGTTTTTAATTAAAGGAACACCTTTGCATAATAAATCTGTTGCCTTTCCTGTGTTTGAAATCAAAGTGGTCGCCTAAATATGACCAGGGCTTTGCTTTATAAGAATTTGATGGCATTTGGCTTTCAGCTGGGTCTGCATCACTGCCATCTCCATCGTTCTTATGAGTTTAGTGCGTTTGTTCTCCCCATCCATCAATCAATCAGTGCAGTGGTTTCTGGGTTGCAATTTTTTTCCTTCCCCATTGCAATATTTTTATTATTTTAAATTTTCATTCATTTATTTGTGATACATTTATGATTTAAAATCATATATATTTGTTTGAAGTATAATACTTCAAACAAAACATACTTAAGTAAAAGTAAAATAATTTTTTTTTAAAACTACTTTAAAAAGTAGAAGTACACAAAAAAAAACTATTCAATTACAGTAACGCGAGTAAATGTAATTCGTTATTTTTCACCTCTGCTCACAACATACACAAAAACATTAACTGAAACGCAACAATAGTAACTCAAAACACAACAAAATTAATTGATATAACATTAAGTGAAACACAAATTAAATGAAACCAAACATTATTAATTTAAACAACAATATTGACTGAAACACAACATTACTACCTGTAACAACAACAATATTACCTGAAACACAACTTTACCTGAAACACAATTTTACCTGAAAGAACAAGATTAAATGAAACAAAACAACAGTAAATGGAACATAATATTATTACCTGAAACAACAACAAGAAAATTAAATGAAACTTAACCTTAACTGAAACATAACATGAGGTGAAATATAACAGCAAATGAAGAACAACATTGTTACCTGAAACAACATTAACACAACTTTAACTGAAACACAGAATTACCTTAAAAATAAAAAATAAAAATGCACAACATTAACTGAAACATAAAAACATTGGCTAAAACACAACAGCATTAACTCAAAACACAACATTATTAACTGAAATAACATTACCTGAAACTCAGCTTTAACCGAAACACAACATAAACAAAACAAAACATAAACTGAAACTCAACATTATTACCTAAAACAACAACATTACTTAAAAAAAAAAAAAAAAACTTAACTAAACACAACATAAAATGAAACATTATAATAGTAAATGGAACATAAAGAGAACATTTTTACCTGAAACAACAATATTAACCAAAACAGAACAACATTAACTTTATTCAAATTTCAATTTATATTGTTTCATTTAATGTTGGTGTGTTTTGAATTATTGTTGTCTTTCGGTTAATGTTCTGATTTGAGTTAATGTTGTTGTGTTTAAGTTAATTTGGTTGTGTTTTAGTTATTGTTGAAATGATCCACTGAATATAAATATTAAAATTGGTGCTTTTAAATATGTAATTCTGCAAATATGGTTTCATAATTTGGAAAGTTTGCAGGTAGACAAATTTCTGATTTAAATGCAACTTTCTAGAAGTACACAGACTTTTTTTTATTTGCTTTTCCTTTCCTCCAGAGATTGGATGCCATTTGGTCAATCCTAATTAAAATGTATATCTAGGGATCTCTGCTAAGCCCCGGGTACTTGGATGTACGGCAATCCATACTATTGATTGTGGCTAAAGGAAAACAAAAGACACAAGGTGCTTTGCATGATGCTAGCAGCAGGATGTGTCTGTGTGTGTATGTGGGTGTGTGTATAGTTGAGTATGTGTGTGCATGTGTATAGAAGCACAGCTGTTTGATTATTATTGCTGGAAAAGCAGTCAAAGTGAAACTTTGATTGTGTCAAGTGCCATCCTCGACTTTCCTGGCAGGGCTTTCTCGACATCAGGAAATGGATGTTGTCCAAAAACACAATTACTCTGTCACCCTGATAAATTAAACCATTTTTTCGAACCTGGCAAGCTGCACGTTGTTGTGTTTTTTTGCTACAAAGCAACCAACAAATAGTTGCTTAATTTCCTCTATAAGTGGGGCTTGAAATAAACAGTTTTTAATGCTGTGACGATGGACTCTTTAAAAAGATTTTGAATAACAAAAAAAAAAAAAAAACTATGTTGCGGGAAAGAACGTCATCAGGATTAATTCCATGGCAACAACCAGGAGGAAATCCTAAGTAGAGATCTGAAGACTGATGAGCAAAAGAATCCTGTTAGCAAAGATAATTACCTCTTGGCCCTCTATTAATAGTATAGATTTTTGTTAAGAAAAGTCTTCAAACTGGAGTTTGGAGTGCGTATGGCAAACTCATTAACTACTGTAAGTACCTAAACCTGCAAAGCGGTTTAAAATACCAACCATCCATTCGTTCATTAATTTCATTCGTCTTCAGTAATTGCATTTCGATGGCCACAATGCATTACAGTGCATTGTGAGAGCCAGGATTACTCCGGATGGGAAGGCAGTCCACTGCAAACATCAGGCATTCACATTTACATTAATTCAGACCTTGGACATACTGTAGGGATAACATGCAAAAATATTCACACCGATTGATCTTTTCCATGTTTTGGTATGTTACAACCACAAATGCAAATGTATTTTATTGGGATTTTATGTGATAGACCAACATAAAGAGGCACATACCGTAAAGTGGAAGGAAAAAGATGATTACGAATGAATTTTTTACAAATAAAAATCTGAAAATTGTGGCTTGCATTTGTATTCAGCCCCTTTTACTTTGATACCCCTAACTGAATTCCAGTGGAACCGATCAGCTTCAGAAGTCACCTAATTAGTAAACAGAGTCCACCTGTGTGTAGTTTAATCTCAGTATAAATACGGCTGTTCTGTGAAGCCCTCAGAGGTTTTTTTTCTTTTAAAAAAGAGAACATTAGTGAACAAACAGCATCATGAAGCCCAAGGAACACACCACACAGGTCAGGGATAAAGATGGAGAGAAGTTTAAAGCAGGGTTAGGTTATTAAAAATATCTCAAGCTTTGAACATCTCACGGAGGCCTGTTCAATCCATTATGTGAAAATGGAAAGAGTACGGCACAACTGCAAAAATACCAAGACATGGCTGTCCACCTAAACTGACAGTTTGAGCAAGAAGATAATTAATCAGAGAAGCAGCCAAGAGGTCCATGGTAACTCTGAAGGAACTGCAAAGATCCACAGCTCAGGTGGGAGAATCTGTCCACAGGATGACTATTAGTCACTCACTCCACAAATCCAGCCTTTATGGGAGAGTGGCAAGAAGAAAGCCATTGTTAAAATGAAGCCATAAGAAGTCCTGTTTGCAGCCATGTGGTGTCACGGCAAACATTATATAAAAAAAAGCTGCTCTGGTCAGATGAAACCAAAATTTTACTTTTTGGCCTAAATGCAAAACACTATACTGTGGCGGAAAACACTGTGCATGGTGGTGGCAGCGTCATGTTTTGGGGATGCTTTTCTTCAGCAGGGACAGGGAGGCTGGTCAGAGATGGATGAAGTCAAATACAGGGCAATCATATAAGCAAACCAGACTTGAGCAAGTCAAGCAAGACTTGAGACTGAGGTGGAGAAGGCAAATGACTAGCTACAATAGAAGGGTTTATATCAAAGCATATCCATGTGTTAGAATGGCTCAGTCAAGAAGACCTAAATCCAATTAAAAATCTGTGACAAGACTTGAAAATTCCTGTTCACAGATGCTCTCCATCTAATCTGACTGAGCTTGAGCTATTTTGCAAAGAAGAAGGGCAATGGGAGAATGGGTGGAGACATACTGTACGGCAAAAGACTTGCTGCCATTATTGCAAAATGTGGTTCTACAAAGTATTGGGTCAGAGGGGCTGAATACAAATCCACGCCCCACTTTTCAGATTTTATTTGTAAAAAATCTTTTCAACCATTTATCATTTTCTTTTCATGTCACACCTTGTGTCAGTCTATTGCACAAAATCCCAGTAATACTTTTCGAGGCAATGTCTACAGCTCAGAAGTTTGTTTAGATAAATGTTGCATCAATCATGACCTTTAAAGATTTAAAGTCTTTGCTAGGATTGATCTTGCCTCATAATGTTTACTTGAAGCTAAACTCCCCACTGAGATGTTTGACTTTTGGAAGAAGATCCTGGAGAAATTTCATGACAGCAGGATTTCACAGCATCAGCTACTGATGATTGTCAAGTGAGTCACTGAGGAATCGAATCCCTTCTCATCTCACAACTCAACAAATGTAATCGATATACTTCAGGGTTTCCCATGGTTTTTGACTCGACTGCATTCTCAAGGGATCTAGTCAGGCAAAGACAATAAAGCTGAACTTTGCTACAAACCAGGAGAGCTCTCATCCAATTTGTATATTTGTTTGCCAGTGGACACCAGTGAAGTAATGGTGTCTTCTTTAGAGTTTTACGGATTGGCAGTTGGAAGCAGACTTAATGAACTTGCTTTCATTGTAACCTTTCATTATGGATTATTAAGACATGTGGCCATAGAGCTGCCTAGCATAGATTAATTCAAAGCAGACTGGCACTTTTAAACAGAACACCAAATCTCTCTTTATTTGTTTATATTATCCCCTGCTACACTAATGCACGTATCTCAGTGTTTCCCTAGTGCTTGGATACCATCGAGGCAGATTTCTCAGTGTGCCGGAGCCATGATCGGACTGCCTCCTTCATATCTGAAACCCTAGCCTCCCAGGAACTCCTTTAAGGGCACAAACGTGGAAATGGCTTGGAGCGAGGTCAGGACTATACAGGGATGTGGAAATAACTCCCAGTCAAGTTTCTGTAATGTACAAGTGCTGTTGGTGAATGATTGTTTGCACAGTTCCTACAGACAGATGCGTCTCTTCTGCAAGTTATCTGTTGATTTTTAAGAATGTTCACAGGAACAACTTGAGCTTCGAGCCATTCACAGATGTATGGCCTTCTTTGCACAATTCAAATGTTTTACTGAGGTCAAAAGTCTCATCTTTACTTAAACAATCAGATTTAGTCCTTTCTTCATGAGAAATTTCATGAAATGTGTTCAGGACAGTCTTCAGAAATATATATCATAAATTTAAATTTCCAACGTGTATATTCAAAAAGTGTGGACATGGACATCTCCACAAGTCCAAGCAGTGGCACTCCCTAACTGGTTACTCCTCAAAGTGTCAAACATTCCTAATGTTTGCAAAAGTCTACAAACATTTCATTGATTTTGTTGAAATCCTTAGCAACACTGCAGCACCTCAAATCAAATGGCACTCCAAAACAGCAGATTTGATATGCTTGTGTGGGATGATGTGGGTTGAAATACAGATAGAGGGATATGATTGATGTTAAACTGGATGATGGGTCTCCATAACATACATTCCACTCACTTTGCTAAATTCTCAGCTACAATCATGCTAGCAGTACAGTCTTTATTTTATTTCACAACAATTCTAATGTTCATATTCAACCAAAAAGCAGTTCACAGACAATCTCTCTTTGTTAAACTGAATATGCTTGGCATACTGATGTTTTGGGGAATATGGACATTCTTAATGTTTACGTTATTTATGGGAAAATAATGACCATAAATAAGTGTTGGTGAATCTGATTATACAGGTTTTATGGTTTGTATTTTGCACTGGACCAGGGTGTTTTGAGAAGCAATAAGTTCTGGCAGAAGTTGGTATAAAGCAAACATTGGTTCAAATCAAAAGGTTCTCAGCTGAGAACATCTGTGTCATTCCCATACAAGCAAAGCATTAATCATTAAGTAGGTCCAGAATATCTTTGTAATTAGCACAACTTTATCTAGGGAACATGCTGGGCAAACATGCTGGAATATTTCCAGACATAGATATAAACGAGGGAACTGAAGGTTCACATTATATACTGATCTAATTTAACTTTTACTGTTTGCTGATTCTTTTTTTTTATTATTTTTTTTTACTGTATTTGTATTTGTCTTTTTATATGAATGTGATCGGATGTTAATGTGTAAATGGATGTTAATCTGCATAAATTCTACAAATAAAGATTAAAATGTATTGTTATATAATTGTATATATATTTTTTTGCAACATTGTGTTTGTTTTGGGGTTGTTTGTTCATTGCTATCTCTGTCATTTTATCAAAATTCAAAAAAACTCATCCATTGTTAGGGTTCCTGCTCATAATACTGAAAACATTTTTCTTTCAGAGAATTTCTTTATATCTGCTTAAAATGTTTGCAAAGTATTATGAAATTGTTGATTCATTATTATTATTTTTTTTTTCTTTTATGTGTTAGCTTCTTACATTTTTTTGGTTTCTTCTCAGTGGTAATACACTCATCACACACATTGTCTTGGAGATATATAGATTATAAAAGTATTGAAAATTTATGGATATTATTATTTATATGGGTGGCACATTGGCTTAGTTGTTAGCACTGTCACCTTGCACATCCCAGGTTGGATTCCCACATCGGGTCTGTGTGCATGGAGTTTGCATGTTCTCCCCGTGCTTGGTAGGTTTCCTCCGGGTTCTCCAGTTTCCTCCCACAATCCAAAAACATATAGAACATTAGGTTCTAACATTAGGTAAATTGGCGTTTCCCCATAATGTGTAAATGAGTTTGTAAATTAACCAGAAGTCCTAGCACAGTCGTACAAATGGGAATAAATACAATGGTCCCCATTGGCCTCCATGGTCGCTAGTTGGACTACAGAGGTTCCTAGATGAATGGATGGATGGATGGATTATTTACATAAATAGAGAAAAAAGAGAAAAGAATTTCCTCTAGAACAAACACTACAAGTGAATTTTTAATTAGTTCTTACAAGAACTTTGTTTTTGAATGGCTCCCCTTAATGTCTTTCTGTCTCTCTGGATGAAAATGAGAGACGGGTTATTGTTTTAGAAGAGAGAAAGCTAGATGAACCTGTCTAATGAAGTAAAAAGTGAAACAAAAGTTTTTTTTTTTTTTTTTGATAATTCAGTGTTGTTGCTTTCGGCAATTCTGCTAATGCTAATTATTTCCAGATAGCCAGTAATTCCTTTCTACACAAAGTCACTTGTGTATTTGTATACAGCACACTAGGGCCGGATTGTACCTGAGGTCATTTAAGTAAAGGTTTATTATGGGTTTTACTCGACCATTAAAATTTAGTTGGTACAGTCTAACGTGGCATTTAATTATAGTTAGTCCTGTTTTTCTTTCTGGAAAAAGTAAGTGTAAGTATTTTTCTTATGTCAGGGATGCTAGGAGCTGTAAGCAGAGTTATGCGAATATACTGACTTAATATTCTTGAGTAAGTCATGTGACTATTGAACACTGTTTATGCAAAGCACTTTGTAAGGATCAGTATCTTCTCTGAAAATAAATAAATGAATGCAACACATTCAACACACATTCGACTTCTAAATAATGTGTGTTGAAGCCATATTGGTAAATCATAAATGTAAAAATTCATTAAATAAAGTAATCAACCTCCACTGAAAATTTGTTGGTCAAAATTACTAAATGTAATAAACCAGTGAAACAAGAGCAATTTAAATAGCTTAACATAACTAATATAACAAGTGGTTTCCCCAAAGTCAACACAAAATGATACTTTTATTGACTACTACAATGTCAAAATGACTTGATAAGAAATCCCCTTGATGAGAAACATCTTCAGTACTTATTACAGCTTCCTTCAGCTATAATGACCTGATGCAACTGTGATGTACAGTATAGCCAGACACTAGCTCATGGCAGTGTTTCTGAGAGATATTAGCCCATTCCTCACCGGCAACGGCCTCTAGTTCAGCAAAATTCTTGGGTTTGTGTGCTGCAACTTCTTTTTTTCAAATTTTCCCATTGGTTTCAAGTCATGCGACATTAGTGGCCTCTCTAGGTCCCTCCAGGACTTCATCTGAAACCAACCCTTGGACTTTGAAGTATGCGTGGGGATCATTGTTCTTTTGGAAAGTCCAGATGACGTGACGCTTTCTTTAAGGATTTACTGCTACTTGCTTGAATACATCTTGCCCTCTACACAAGATGGTCATTTCTGGTAACCGTCAGCAAAAAAAATAAATAATCAAGATGAAACACAAACTTTACCAAGGTATGCATGAAATGTCGAATGCAACTGTATGCAAGCTAGATCGATACAAAAGGTGGCGGCGTCAGTGCAGTGCATTCTAATGACCCAGGTAGTGAAACTAAGAACCTAAGAACCTCCACTGAACTGCAGGTTTCCAGTGCCAGAAGAAACAAAGCAGCCCCAGATCATCACTGAGCCACCACCATGCTTTACTGTAGGCAGGGTGCACTTTTCGGCAGATGCCTCATTATTTCTCCTCCACACATACCGCTGATTCATAAGACTAAAAAGTGTCTAATTTATAGTTTTTTTTAGCATATTGGAGCCGACTTATTGTGTTTTATGGGCAGTAGTGGGTACAGTACGTATGTCCTGGAGTGACCTTCAGTGTTCAGTATGTGCCTTATAGTGCAGAGTTAAACTTCAGTGCTTGCCGCCACCAAATCTTTCTGTAGGTCCTTCGCAATCAGTCGAGGGTTTTTCAACACCTGCCTCATCAGCAACCTGGTATAGCAGCAGATTATAACATCCTCTTTCAGCCACATCCACGTAGTGTAGCCACTGTCTCTTTAACTTTCAACATGTGAAACAGGCTTCCTAACGTATTGCTAGCAACACTTTAGGGACTCTTGTAGCCGTTTCTGACATGCAGTCAAACATCTCCATCTATAAATCTATAGAAAGTCCAGATATTTAATGTGTTCTAAATCAAGTATATCTGGGGCATCTAATCTGTGCTTGAGGCAACACCTGATTTACAAATTTGTGCTCTAATGAGGAATTTTATTCAAGGGAATGAATAATTCTGAGACTGCAGTAATCATTAAAAGGGGCCATTTGTGTTGAATTTGGAGAAATTACTTGTTATATTCATTCGTTTATTTTAATTGCTCTTGTTTCATTGATTTATTACAAACAGCTGCAAATTAGTAATTTTGACAAAAAAAAAAAAAAAAAGCAAAAAACTAATTTTCAATTAGTTGAGGTTGAATAATTTTGGATGCAACTGTATACAGTGCTGTGAAAAAGTGTTTGCCCCCTTAATGAATTCTTTTTTTTTTTTTTTGCATGTTTTTCACACTTTAATGTTCCAGATCATGGAACAAATTTAAATATTAGTCAAAGATAACACAAGTAGACACATAATGCGGTTTTTAAATAAAGGTTTTTATTATTAAGGGAAAACAAAATCCAGAACTACATACTGTAACTGCTTGGGCCACCCTTAGCAGCATCAACTGCAATCAAGCGTTTTCGATAATTAGCAATGAGTCTGTTACAGCGCTGTGGAGGAATTTTGGCCCACTCATCTTTGCAGAACTGTTGTAATTCAGCCACACTGAAGGGTTTTTAAGCATGAACAACCTTTTTAAGGTCATGCCACAGCATCTCAATTGGATTCAGGTCAGGACTTTGACTAGGCCTCTCCAAAGTCTTCATTTTGTTTTTCTTCATCCATTCAGAAGTGGACTTGCTGGTGTGCTTTGGATCATTGTCCTGCTGCAGAACCCAAGTTATCCCTTCAGGATATTTTGGTACACAGCAGAATTCATGGTTCCATTTATGTATCAAAGCAAGTCTTCCAGGTCCTGAAGCAGCAAAACAGCCCCAGACTATCACACTACCACCACCATATTTTACTGTTGGTATGATGTCCTTTTTCTGAAATACAGTGTTACTTTTACGCCACACATACAGTAATAGGACACACAACTTCCAAAAAGTACTCGTCAGTCCACAGAGTATTTTCCCCAAAGTCTTGGGGATCATCAAGATGTTTTCTGGCAAAACTGAGATGAGCCTTTATGTTCTTTTTGCTCAGGAGTGGTTTTCGTCTTGGAACTCTACCATGCAAACCATTTTTACCCCCAGTCTCTTTCTTATGGTGGAGTCATGAACACTCACCTTAACTGAGACAAGTGAAGCCTGCAATTCTTTGGATGTTGTTATGAGGACTTTTGTGACCGCTTGGATGAGTTGTCACTAAGTGATTTCTTGATAGCAAACAGGTGTGGCAGTAATCAGGTCTGAGAAATTGAACTGATTGGTGTGAAAAAACTAAATTAAGTTATGTTTTAACTTGGGGAGGCAAAGACTTTTTCACACAGGGCTAAGTGGTTTTGGATTTTGTTTTCCTTTAATAATAAAAACCTTCATTTAAAAGCTCCAAGATTTGTTTACTTGTTTTATCTTTGACTAATATTTAAATTTGTTTGATAATCTGAAACATTAAAGTGTGACAAACATGGCAAAAAAAAAAAAAAAATCAATAAGGTGGCAAACTCTTTTTTTTACACCACTGTATAATGGAAAGTAGTGATCTTGGTGCTATTAAAATATCTATCTTCAGTGTTTTAATCAAGTCTGGCAACCTCAAAGGTGTGAACATTTAACAGAAAATTTAGCTACCACCATTTTAAAGTAAGTAAATATTAATGAACTTTTATTGCTTAGTCTAGTACTGGAATTAAAAAAATCTTAAAGGTTTGTTCCTGCAAATTTCCAGTAGTAGCTGCTCACAATTTACCCTGTGTAGTGGTAAACAACAATAAGTGTCAGGAATACTGTAACATTTATAATTATTCAATTGTTTGGTGTATCATTGAGGACTTATAAATGTAGATCTTCACAAATCACATCCCTATCTCTCTTTGTTATTTATTATTCACCAGAGCTGATTATGTAAGTGAGATACTGAAAAAAAATCAAGGAGACAATTGTTCAAAGTATTACTTATTAATCATTAGTCATATGAACAAAGAGATCAGCTTACTGTACAGTAGATGATTTTGTCTGGTGCTTTCTAATATGTCAAGTTGATCTAATTTTTGCTAATTGTTCAGGTGAATAGTTATTAATTAAAAAAAAAAAATACAATACGGTATATGCTGGCATAACTATACACCAATCAGCCATAACATTAGTGCCACACAACATTAACACATTAACATTGATGATTATCACTGGGGACGGGGGGATGGCCAGGATAGAAAGGTATCAGAACACCCAGTGCACCACTGCCCACCCCAAACAGGACCCAGCAGATAAAGATCCCAAGGCCGCTGACCTGGCCTTCAGGCTTTACATATCCCAATCCAATTGAGCACCCATGGGTTTTACAGACAAGTCTGATCCATTGAGGCCCCACCCTGTAACCCACAGTACCAAAAGGATCCACTGCCTATAGGCAAAACTATAGGTTTTGTGGAATGATGCCCTGTGGTGCCAGAGCTGCCCCAGGAAACCTACACAATACTGGCCATTATGTTTTGTGCTGTAATGTTATGGCTGTGTACAAGCGGTGTACTCTTGTCAGTTCCAGGAATATGACTGGTTGCTTGTTAAGCTGAAAAGCCATGAATATTTCAGGCTTTGGTGAGTTGTAAACAGTTTGACAGGCTTCATTAGTCAATGTTTTGAGAGGCTGCCAGTCACGGTGGAAGCTCAACAGAACATTAATCTGTCAACAAACATGTTAATTACAAACAACAGACAGTGTAATGAGCCATTTACACTCTTTAACACCTTTAATACCTGCGTTGTCGTGTCCCATCCTCTGGGCATTTGCATTAGAAAAGCTTTAGTCGGTTCATAGAGAAAATGAATTGATGAAAGTGGAATGCCTCAGGATTCAAAGTGAAAAACCTTTGCTGACTGTTATGTATTATTGTTTGCATTTATTTTCGAATTTTATTTATTTACCTTTATTAATATAAGATTGAAATCAGGACGTCTAAAGAATCGGATTCCTGCCTTTGTATCATAATGTTTAATATTTGGACAGTAAGATTCTTGCAGTTTTCTGATTTTTTTTTTTTTTCAAATGGAGCCAGAGGTATTGCAGACTGAGAGAATATTTTATGCATGTTTCTTTGGTCACAAAAAAAAAAGAGGTGTTAAGAAACACAACTGCCAAAATGTTAAGCCAACACTGTTTGGGTTATATAAGCATGAATTTTCAAAAAAAATATATAACTTCACCTCCCACAGTTTTGTCTGGATAATTCAGCCTGCAGTTGTGTTTGTGGTAATTTAAGAATGCAATTTAACATCAATATGTTGGTCGAGTGGTAATAAGGGAAATATATTAAACTATTGATTGGGATTTTGTAGTCATTCAGACAGCAAATAGTGGTGGCAAATTACATCAAGGAACAAAGTGAGGAGTTTTGTTGCACATAAAACTTTTTGAATTACGATTGTTGAAGTTCATTAGAGACATTATAAGAAAAACTTTTACAGTTGTCCTGCTCTATTAGTGTTAGTTCCGCTTCAGTAAATGACCCAGGTAGGCAATGTTTAATGTCCTTCATGCAAGTGTCTAATAGAAATTCCAATTCAGAGCAAGAGTAGAGAACAAATGCAGATACAGTATGGTGAACCCAACTTCCCACACACAGCTTGTGCAAGTGATAAAGCAAGAAGACAAGAAGAGTAAAGATTTAGAAATGAAACAGAAGCTTGCAATATACATACTAACTTTATCATAGTGAAGTATATAACATACTGTAGTGTTCACACAACATCCAATAACTTATGCATAATGTCTCAATTCACAGAACATACGTGGACGGGAGCCCATTAAATATTCTATAAAGTTCCTTATTCATCTTTATCCTTAACTTTAGCTCATAAAGTCCCTAAGTGACATCTAATGAACATCCTTGTGTACCCATGGGATAATTTCCAAAATTGTGGTACAGTATGTGCGGGTAGCACATGTGACAGAACTACACTCAAAAAAATAACTCGTTGAATGAACATAATTAAATCATGGAAAGAATTTCCACCTGATTTAATGGCTTTCT
>JAQMYJ010000008.1:23854731-23873494 GCA_030014305.1 Clarias laeviceps | reverse complement strand
GACCCTTCATTTCTTTGTAAGTGGGCAAACTTAGAAAATCTGTAGGGGATCAAATACTTATTTCCCCCACTGTATAATTACAGGGGTATATAATTATACCCCTCTATAAGGAATGGTTTTGCATATCTGTATATATACTCTTTATTTGAAAGAGGCTCAATAAAAAATTGTAAAATAATAATAACAGCTTAAAAAATCTCCAGCATCAAATATTTTTTTCTTTATTTTCCTTTTACAAGCTTGCATTTATCAACTTAAAAGCAATAATATAATAATTGATGTTTTTCCCCATTCAACAATATACAACAATAAAAGGTGCCGTAAACAGCTGATCAAGCGGTCTTCACTTTGACCAGAGTAATTGAACATCCATAGATGAGAGAGATGACGAAGAGTATGATGAAGGCACAGGCCATATTCCAGGTTTCCTCAGCCTGATCCACTGTGATAATATCTGACGAGTTGTCATCGATGTATATCGCCTGTTCAATAAATTCTGTCAGAAGAAAGAATAAATCCAAGTTCAGTCTCAAGTATAGAGTTGCTTCACTACATGAAATGAAATGAAGGAAAGATTATTTTTTGTTGTTCTGTTTTTTGATTAACTTAATGCATTTATATTGATTCTGATTGGTCAGTAGTTAAGTAGTTAGAAATTTAAATATTGACTCCAAATTAGAAATCAGGAGTAAACACTTAAAAGGGTAACATTCTTTAGTACAACTGTGATACAAGATTTATTATAGGAAAATGCTAAACACTTAGGGGGGTAAATCACCTGCTTTGGAAACACTGAGAGATACTGGGCCGGTGATGTGCTGGACAAGACATGTATATTTGGATCCAGATTCCCATTTAGAGAATTCCACACTCAGGTGGCTTTTAATCATAAATTTCCCATCAGACCCCTTGGCAGAGCTGCCGGTGCCGTTATGTCCTACAGTCTCTGTGTTAAGGAGCCAGGTGATGTTAATGGCTGATGGGCTGTAACCATACGCCAGGCACACCAACTCATCTTCGCTCCGCAGCAGCTTCACAGAGGGAGGATTCTTATTTACAGAGGCTGATAACAGTCAGACATAGTGGAAAAGGTTTAAGCATTTGATGGTAAATTGTGATCATGGTACATATTCAAATCAGTATGGAATTCAAATCTGAAAAATATCCACTACTTCATTTATTTAAAATATCATGCACTACGGCCATAAAAAAAACAAGGTATAGGTATAATAATCAAAAGGTAATATATATATATATATATATATATATATATATATATATATATATATATACAGTATATACAGTAAATATATGACAGCACTGTTAAACATTTAAATCTGATTAATCTGAATAATGTTTATGCTTGGAGAGCCTAGACTAGATTTAAAAAATCAATTTTAAATCTAAAAAAATAGTTTAAAAAAACCCCTAAAAATTACTATTTAAAAATAGCATTCAGTGTCTCCAGGATGTAAAATTTGAATTAAAGAATAAAAATAAATTTTGTGTATAGTAAAATTTTTATTGTATAAGAATTTTTATTGTATAAGAAGATTTAAATAACATTTAAGATGACGAATTGTGTAATTAATGAAACACTACTAAGTATTGGTCTACGTTTTATTATTAGGCAAGTCATAATCAGTTGTAGTTCAGATTCAGGCTATTGATTAACAAAAAGCCAAATTAACCAAAACAAGCTGCTTGTACCAGAGAGAGGATGTTACTGACCGTATATGTTGCTTATTTCGGTTTTGATTGGATCTGTAGATGATTCATGCCTGACCACACAGTAAAAAGTACCATTCTCCTTTTTTAATGGTGGTATTATCAGTGTGCTTTGCATGAAGTAACTGTGTGACGCAAACTGAACCGGCCAACTGTTTTTGAATCTTGGCGCGTCCAGCTTGATGTTGTCCAGCTTGATGTTGTCCAGCGTGATGTTGTCCAGCTTCCAGTGCACAGAGATATCAGCAGGGAAGAAGCCGTCAATCAAGCAGAGAAGAGCAGTGTCGTTAGATCCTAACAGCTCGTCATCACTGGGAACTTGAATTCGGATGGTGGGACGTTTAAGTTCTAAGGATACAAATAATAGAAGCAAATACCAACTCAGAACTGCAGTAACAATAAATTTTTTTAAAAATGTTACCAAATTCTACATTTCACTGAACAGAATATCAGGTCACTGGTTTATATTAATGCAATAGTTCTAATACATGATGGTTAAAGTAAAGTGTACTTCAGTAAAGATTTACCGAAGAAAAAGCTAATTTATAGGCAGTTGCTTGTTGATGATCTCTCAGTTGTAGATATGGTCGCCCTTCTGTAAGGTGTGATTTATTTTACACTAATATATGGAGTCTCCAGTGTTAGAGCTTTGGAACAGTCAGAGGTAAAGCTTGAAAGATTGATGTTGTGTTTCACAGCATTTGAGTAGAAAGTTGCATTTTTGTTGTGTTAACGTTAAGAGAAAATTAGGTAATACATTTTTATTTGTCATAATTTGTGACATAACTAAGTTGCATTTTTAGACATTTTATAATAATACATTCAACTATAAATAAATAAAATCACAGATAAAAGAAAGATTTTTGTTTGTTAATTACTGTATAAGACAGAGAGACAACAGCTCGTCACTATTTTTGTCGTATAATAAATGAGAATGTAAAAAAACATTTTTATGACTATTTATAATTTAAGAAACTGAGTCGAGCAGTTTTCCTCTCCTGAAACAAAATATTTCAGTGAGGTCTTAAATGTCAGTGTTTGTAAGCACTTGCCTTTGAGTTTAGAGATGTTGTATGTCTGTGCATTAGAACAGGGGTGTTTCACCTCACAGAAAACTGTTTCATGTTTTTTCCATTTATCAGCTGGAACCTTTAAAACCATTCGAACACTTTCTGTTCCATTTCCGTGTTTCTGGATTTGAGACTCATTTGAAGACAACTGGGCTGTTCCCACTCTGCATTTAACTGAGAAGTCCTGGACTCTGTGGCCCAACAGCAGACAGATGACAGAAACAGGATTCTTCTCTAGCATATCACTGAAGGAGGGACCCAACATGTAAACCTGTGCCCTCTGAACATGATCTGGGGTGACTGGAGATAAAGAAATTAGATTAGTGTTAGACATAACTGTGTAATATTTGGATTTAGTTTAAAGCTTGTGAACTTTTCTGATTATTACAATACCTGCACAAAAACTGGTGTTCTTCGGGACAGTTAGACGACCTTGATCACTGACTTGGCAGGTGAATGTACTTCCACGTTTCCACTCTTGTTCTGTAACTGATAGCTCGCTGGACACTTTCACACGTCCATCTGCATTCAGTGATGCTTCAGTTTTATTGTTCCCCACAGATTCAGGGAGCCACTTGATCACTGGGTTAAGTCCAGTTGCAGAGCAAAGAAGTTTTTGTGGCGTAGATGTAGATTTATTCTCACTGGATACAACTGAAAGTTCCACTGATGGGTCGTCTGGAGAGAAACACATTTTTTTCAGTCGAGACGGATCACAAACATTTTATAGTAAAGAAAATATACTTTAAAACAAAAACGAGTGTGCGGGAAATGAGTGTCAACATTTTTCAGCTTTACAGCTGTAGGACAATCTGCAGTGAGATATTTAGCATGAAAAGATATGAAGCTTGTGGGGCATTCATTGCCTTAAACAAAATGCATTTAAAGCCTAATTTAATTGATTATATCTTTGGAAATATAACTAATTAAATTTTACATTTGCATTTATATTTAGGCACTGGCAGATGTTCTTATCCAGTATGACTTACAAAAGTGCTTTGAAGTTTCTGTCTTTGGGATAGATCCTTATGCTGGTTTACTAGGTAACTACAGTATAAATACCATCAGTCAAACACTGTTGGGAAGGGTTTCTTATTTTAGTCGTTGCCAGTGACTCGGCTGTATGGACATCTAGAGGAATGTCATTTAATTTCATCCCTGAGAAATAGTGGTTTAAAGAAGATATCAAGGACTGATACCACCAATATTAACTGTACAACAAAGATGAAAAAAAAAAAAAACACTTTCCCTTGTATATTTTAAGCTGAGTACATTTATGAATTTGATTGATGTGCTATGGTGGAGGAAAATTGAGAGTCAGAATTCACACCTCACACTGACTGTGCTGGTATTTTTACCAGTTACCCAAGACACTACTTTCCATTACCATTAACCTGTAGATAATGTCAATATTTAAACAAATAAGAGATTGCAATTGAAATTTTCCTTACCAAAAAGGTTTTTAATAGAATTGGACTTCCACTTCTCGGAATGGCTTCGCTGAATCTGACAAGCGAAATTGTTGTTTTTGGTTTGTTTTGTTTTGGGAATAGTGAATTGTGTAGTCAGTGTGTCCTGGCCTTCTGGCAGATTCACATACTGAGCTTCTGGAAACTTCTCATCATTGGCCTGGAAGTTGACAGAGAGTTCACCAGAAGGCAGACTGCTTGCAACACACTCCAGCACTGCACTGTCACTCTTCCCTACGTCTGCAAGACTCCTTCTGATCACCACTGTAGGAGTTTTCTGCACAGTTTCTGAGATACATAAGGTAAAGTCATATAAGTTAAAATATTCCACTAAGGTGAAATATTTTTAAGGTAACTTACATTTTTTAACATGTAACATTTAACATGCACACATACAATTTAATTCTGTGCCTATAATTATTGTTTAAATAAGTAATATTTTGTGCTACTGTAGCATTGCAACTCCCATCATATTTCAAGTTTTATACTTTTTTTTTTTAAGTTTTCATAAACAGAAAGGATGATAATTGAGTTTTAAATTATATACAGAACCTACCTGTAGTTTTGATAATAGCTTGTATTGTGTTAAAACATGGATGTTCAGCCTTGCAGGTTATTGTCTTCCATTTTGTCCAGTCTTCTACAGAAATAGTCAGGTTGCTAACAGTGGACTCACCCTGTCTCTCACTGTTAATGCCAATGTTTTTTTTATTTCCATCTACAAACCATGAAACTGTGATGTGGAAGACAGTCTCAATAACACAGGACAAAGTTATTTGTTTATCTGTCAATATTGACTTGAGAGGAGGTTTTTCCAGATGTATCCGTGGTCCAGAATTTGGATGGCCTGGAAGATATAAGAGGTTGTTCACTTACACTTAGATATCATGGAAGATTCTTATTTTGCATGGTTTTATGCAGGACTGACCTTCCACTTTGTCTAATAATTACAGTTTGTATAAATATCATCAACTTCTCTTAATATTACAATACCTTCACAAACATTGATGCTCTTCTGGATGTTTTTAGTAAGACTCTGATCTCTGACTTGGCAGGTGAATGTAGTTCCACGTTTCCACTCTTGTTCTGTAACTGATAGCTCACTGGACACCTTCACACGTCCATCTGCATTCATTGTTACTTCACTATCAGGATTCCCCACAGATTCAGGGAGCCACTTGATCTCTGGGTTAAACCCAGTTCCATAGCAAAGAAGTTTTTGTTTTCTTGATGCAGATTTATCCGCACTGGATACAGCTGACAGTTCCACTGAAGGGTCATCTGGAGAGAAGGACATTTATTTAGTCTAAAATGCATTTTTTATCCACAAAGATTTAGACCATCTAGAAAGGTCACCTAAATATTTTATACAAAAAAAAAAAACATGAAAATTCAAATGGCCACTAATGTGAGGGCAATTAAATACCCTGTTCTGTTTCATATTTACGAAGGGCAGACATTTTACATCACACTTTCCATCACAGTGACAAAATGTATCAGCTTTACAGCTGTAGAACAGGACAATCTGAACTGGTATCTTGCAAGATGTGAAAAAGGAATGCAGGAATTTTTACTTTCATGTGAAGCATGAAAAGATATGAAGCTTGTGGGACAAAGAATGCATTCATTAACCTAAACAAAATGCATTAAAAGCCTTAATCAAGTAATTATATATTTGGAAATATATCTGATTGAATTTCTAAGAAAATATAAAAATATTATCTGCACAATCAGGAAGTAGAAAACAAACTTTTCTTTGTACATCTCATGTCTCAACTAGATTGATGAGCTACAGTGGAGGAAATTTGAATAAATTCACACACCACACTGAGTGGGCTGGTAGTTATACCAGTGTTCTAACCGCCTCCCCCACTCTTTTCCAGTATAATTTAAAACTAGATAATGCCAGAAGTTAAGCACATAAGAGATTGCGATTGAAATTTTCCTTACCAAAAAGGTTTTCAATATAACTGGACTTCCACTTCTCTGAATGGCTTCGCTGAATCTGGCAAGTGAACTTGTTGTTTTTGGTTTGTTTTGTTTTGGGAATAGTGAATTGTGCAGTAAATGTGTCCTGGCCTTCTGGCAGATTCACATACTGAGCTTCTGGAAACTTCTCATCATTGGCCTGGAAGTTGACAGAGAGTTCACCAGAAGGCAGACTGCTTGCAACACACTCCAGCACTGCACTGTCACTCTTCCCTACGTCTGCAAGACTCCTTCTGATCACCACTGTAGGAGTTTTCTGCACAGTTTCTGAGATACATAAAGTAGAGTCACAAGTTAAAATATTCCACTAAGGTGAAATAGTTTTAAGTTAGCTTGCTTGTTCAATATGAACTCTATGAGCTGCACACATGACACTTAACTCTGTGTCTATAATTATTGTTTAAATAAGTAATACTTTGTTCACATTTCCAGTTGTAAACTTTTTTTATGTACGTCTGCACAAATGAACATAAATGTTAATAATTGAGTTTTTAATAATATACATAACTTACCTGTTTTGTTTATAATATCTTCTATTGTTATAAAACACCGATGTTTAGCCCTGCAGATTATTATCTTTGATTTTGTCCAGTCTTCTACAGAAATAGTCAGGTTGCTAACAGTGTACTCATCCTGTGTCTCAATCTTGTTTGATTTTTCATTTCCATCTATAAGCCATGAAACTTTAGGCTGGAACACAGACTCAACAACACAGGAGACTGTTACTTGATTATCTGTCAATATGGACCTGAGAGGAGGTTTCTCCAGTTGTATCCGTGGTTTAGAATTTGGATGGTCTGCAATATATAAGAAGTTGTTCATTTACACTTAGACATCATGAAAGATTTTTATTTTGCATTGTTTTGTGTGGAACTGACCTTTACAACTGCTCCATGTTTGACTGTAGGTTTTGGCCTGCTGTGTAGCGGTGCAGGTGAACTCTTCGCCTTCATTCCACTGTTGTGCATTTATGCTGATTTGGCTCAGCATGGAAAAACCTTTTTTCTCAATTATGAATTCTCTCTCAGTCCCTTTCTTCCCCGCTCCCCAAGAAACATTAATTGTTTTAGGACTAAAACCATCCAACCAACAAATTAGATTAATATCATTAGTTGTTGTATTGATGCTGGTGCTGATGCTGATGCTGGGTGGAATCACAATCACAGCTATAAACAATGAGGAAACAACGATTCAAGAACATGGTAAACATAGTCTGTGCTCTGTAGAACTTACTTAATGTTTGAAATTTTTTTCCTTATACTTTTGATGTGCGATAAGATGCGGGCACAACACTGGCAAGGAACTCTATATATAAAACTGTGTTTTTGTTGTGCAATAAATATTATGATAATGCTGTCTAACAAGAAATACGAGTTCATCTCATATGCAAAAAGAAACTCTGTTTTAAACATACCTGGCACAAACCAAAGATGATGGAGCATCTATTTTATGTGCATCATAGCAGGTGCTTTTTAAATTTCTGGACAAATCAGGCCATCATTTGGGAGACATACACACATTGAGCACAATGTGCCAGTGCATTATTAAAATTTTAATAGAAATTTATTTGACAGCAAAAATATTTTTTTTTCTTCAGTAATCCAACATTTTAAAATATTTTGGTTATATTTATAAACTCTGGTTAATAAACTCTGGTTATATAAACTCTGGTTAATTTTTGTTGTCAGAAATTTTTTGTTTTGTTTGTTATTTCTCCTTTTCTATTAAGTTGCTCCTTACGGAATTTTTCAAAAAAGAATTCAATGTAACAACTAATAAAACATAACTAGGAGCTTATGAGCAATATAGTGTCGTATTTATCACAGTTTATCATTGAGTTTTTCTCCTTATTGCATGAATATTTGCAACATGTTAAAGCTAAACCTAAGCCAAAAAACAAGGCAATAGTTTGTTTGTGTTGTTCACAGTTTGTGGTGTTTTGTGGTGTGGCTAGAGGAAGGAGTGCAGGATAAGCTTCACTGAGCACAGAAACAGCGGGTGGGAGCGTTAGGCAAGCAGCGGTCCAAAGATAAATGGCAAAATCTACTAAAAGAAGAAGTGAAAATCATCTGCATTGCTGATATAGAGTGAAACACACCTGCACAGGAAGAAGTCTTACATTTGCATGCATTAATAGACCAGTGTTTTGCCTGTTATGCAAAGAGTGTTTTTCTGTTATCTTAGTTTGCTCAGTGGCATGATAAATAATTCACAAATAAAGAATAAAGAATAATTATCTGCCAAATATTTTACTATGTTCGACAACACAAAAACGAGAAACACATCACATAAACCAGTTGGAACATTTATACATATTAAAATAAACTCTATCTATTAGGTTTGACCAATAAAGATGTAGAAAAACAATGAGACTTTTAATTGCATTTATTTGAGATTTGAGTAAAAGCATGAAAAAAAAATCAACATTCAAATGACAAAAAGTATTTACAGATATGAAACACATGAAAGTAGCTGAGAGAGGATAGTTGAACAGAAAGTTTAACTCAGAACATTATACTGAAGAAACAGAGAGAAGATCAAACTCATTCCATTAGTTGTTTATGTTCATCATTTCACCTAAAAAAAAGGTAAAAAAAAAAAAAGTCATGATTAAGTCATGAAACATTTATTTTGTTGTAGGAGAAAAAACATTAGATATAATTTACGTTTATAAGTTTCTTGCCATTAATAAAACAAAATCAAACACACAATATATACAGTATGACTTTTCCCAAGGTATTTACTATTTACATGTGCATGAAACCTGTCTATCATATTCTTTTAAGCTTAAAAAATATTTTCTTTGATTTTTATTTTCATTAAAAACATTTACTTTTATCCCCAACTACACATTAAAGTTATTTTATTTGCAGCATACTTATTTAAAACATTGGGTCAAGCAACAATATTTTATGAACAGGACAATAAGTAAAATTGACAATTACATTTGATTAGAAATGCAATTTTTAAATATATGGTGTTCTTTGTATTGGTCTATAATTAATGTAGAGAAAATATTATAATTAATATAATTCTATAATTAACAGTATAACTAACAGAGTTTAGAAAAACCTAAGATTTTTTGTTTATAAGTGATTTATGTATTCTACAGTATATATTTTGTATTCTATATTTATTCTATAACTGCACCTCCTGAAGTGTTTTATTTATATTGTAGTATAGCAATTTGCAAAGGATTCCCAATTGTAACCTTTTTAAACATTTATGGTTACAATATCAAAACTAGGTTATTTATAATAAAAACACAAACATAAACAGTACTCCTGTCATCACCCCCCTTTTCTTTGCTTTGGAGTTGAAAAATAGTGACTTACTAAATATGTAATACTAAGAACCTTTCTAATTGATAGAGTTATATAGCAAAAAATATTGTCAGAGCTGTTGTTATAGAAATCCCCTTCCTAAATTCCTTTGACCAATTGGATTTTACCATTTCTTATAGTGATTTTGGAACATGGAATTGGCCTGTTCTGCCATCTCAAAAAAGTTTAAATTTTCTGTCTAAATTTAAATAAGCAAATAGTTAAGTATGTGAGCAATTAATTCAATTCAATTCAATTCAATTTTATTTGTATAGCGCCTTTAACAATTGACATTGTCCCAAAGCAGCTTAACACAATCAAAAGAATTATTTAAGTTTGTATGGAATTTGAATGTGTATTAATCAATAAGTGAAGTCAATTATTAAATTGGTGAAGTTGTTTCATAAAAAAAAAAATCATTGTTAGAAATTACAGCTATGTTTAATGTTAAATGTAAGAGCATTTCCATACACAATGCAACAAGACCTCACAGACTTGGGACTAAACATCTATGTGGCCAAAAAAACAACAATATTATTTTAGCAATGTATTTTTTTGTCTGTGATGCCACGGGCATATTGTAGGTCGACTATGTGATGATTCATCAGGCTCAAATTGTGAAAGAGTGGTTCTGGGAGCATGAGGATTAAGTTTACAGAGACTTTACAGAGCTCTCTTCATATCAATACATGATCTCAACCAAAGATTTATGGGATTCTATATGGAAATGAGTGTTGCAACATTGTGTATGGTTGTCAAAACAATTCCACAGAAAATGTGTACTAAAGGCAAATATAAGAGTGTGGAGGGTTTTTGACCACACACTGTGTTTGCATACTACATTTTTTTGTTCCTGAATTCACCCTGTTTATGTTTACTGGATCAGTTCTCACCTTGATAACAGTCACCCCGATGCTGTAGAACAGAGTGATGAGGAAGAGAAATACAAATGTTATGGCAGTGTTTGCCACGTTTTCGTCATCAGTTTCTGTCTCATTGTAGACCCCCTGCGTCATCACCAGGCAACCTGCTGGTATTCACACACACACCATGCTGTTAAATTTTTGACTCAGGTTAGTCGATCTTGTTGATTTTTATTTCCTAACAGTAGTTCTGACTACAAGGTGCTTCTAATATCTTATTGTTTCTAATATGCACATAAACAGATAGAAAAATGTACCTGTTGATATGGTAAAATTTTATTTATGGAAGGAGTAATTAGTGTTGGTTTTCTACAGTCAGAGGTCAAGATGTAATGAATGGCTGTGCATATTCTTGCTGATGTGCCATGCTACACTTTTTTGTGTGCTTCACATCAGTCTGCATCATGCCATCGTCAATCCCTCACTCTTCTACCACTTAACCTTGTATTCAGGGGGGCCTGGAGCCTATCCCAGGAAACTTAGGGCATGAGGCGGGGAACACCCTAGACAGGGTGCCAATCCATTGCAGGGCACACACACACTTACACACTACAGGCAATTTGGGAAAGCCATTTATCCTAATCTGCATGTCTTTTGACTGTGGGAGGAAACCGGAGTACCCGGAGGAAACCCACCAAGCACGGGGAGAACATGCAAACACCATGCACACAGAGGTGGGAATTAAACCTGGCCAGGAATCAAACCTGGACCATGGAGGTGCAAGGCGACAGTTCTAACCCCTAAGCCTCTCACCTAATCATGTCATTTAAATATTAATCTATAACCGCACATTATGACATGATTATTGCTTACATATTTATGTATTTTTTATGTGTTATTTTGTCAGGCTGTACATTTTGTCTGAATTTATAAAAATTCTGATTGATGTGTGTTATAGTAGTTAATAAGAGGCATTCCACAAGTGGTGATAAACAGTAGCCGCACTGACACTATTAACTATAATTATCACTCCATGTGCCAGGTGTTTAAACAGCCGTTAATTACACTGTCAGTCTCAGCATGGGGGAAAGGATGTCTGTACGGTCCGCAGTACTGAGAGAGAACAACAGCCTGACAAAAGCATTTTCAGCAAGAAACCACCTCTGATAACGTTACGCCATAATATTCTCTATTCAATAATTGCTTCTAAGTCACTCCAAATTGCCTCTGAACTGTTTGTTTAGTTTGATTTCCTTTGTTTGTTTGCCTAAGCCAACCTACAAAGCTAGCTTCTAACACAAGGCTAAATCATACATCCTTCTCTAATCGTTAGGGCTAAGGACACTACTTAGTGTGTGGAATGAATGATTGTACAACCTGTATAGCACACTAGCTTTCCGTTTAATGCTGTTTGGGATTTTGGGACTGTCCAACACCCCATTGTTTATTCTACTCACCTTTTGGCTACATAGTACCAGTAATAATTTTAAACTACTTTCACCCTGTTACTGTAGATACACTAACTGTTGGCTGCTAACTGTCAGTTATCAGCTCCAGCTGCACCCTCATGACTATAACCGTATCACAGCCATGCTGATATCCAGCACATCAGCACTCCATCTCATGTGATTACACCAATCAGACATAACATTGCAACACAAAACATTATGCCCATAATTGTGTAGATACCTTTGTGCCACATGTGCAGCTCTGGCCCATCAGGCCATGACCTCGGAGTTTGTGATGTGGTACCTGGAATGAGGACACAACAGATCATTTGTGTGCTGTGGTTTGTGGGGCAGGGCCTTGATGGATTGGACTCGTTTGTCTGGGGCATTCCATGGATGTTTGGTTCTATTGAGATCTGGGAAGTTTGGAGGCCGGGTCAGTAGCCTTATGCTCTGCAGGGCGCCATGTGCAGGATGTGCTGCACTGGGTGTTCGGGGGGCCATCATGGCCAGCATTTACTTTTTTCAGCAATTTGTGCTACAGTGGCTTTTCTGTGGGATTGGACCAGATGAGCCTTGGGTGCACATGACCCTGTCACCAGTTTACTGGTATAAAATTGATAACCAATCACTGTTAATGTGTTAATGTTTTGTGGCATTCATGTTATGACTAATTGGTGTAGCTCAATAGGTCAGTTTTTACATGAAAGCTTTGGTGTAGTGTCGCTTAGGTACACATGATATTGGTAACCCTCAACCTGTCATGGAAGAAGGTAGAAAAAAACTCTCTACATGACCAGAGGTGCTAAATGTCTTGGCTTGCTGGAGATAAAACAGTATTAAACTAAGCCATTGCAACGTTAATGAAAATATTGAAGTGTAACTTAACACAGAGCAACAAATAAAGCTTGACAAAAATATTACAGGAATGCAAACAGACACATATTGTCAGATTGTGGGGGAAGCTTTAGAGCATTCTCATATGTAAATGACTTAATGTTTTATTAAGAAGTTTGTCTTTCTTACATTTTTTATTTAAACTATTTAATTGGTCTTTGAACCCCATATTATTATTATTATCATTATTATTATTACTATTATTATATAGCTCTTAGCATTTTGTACTGTACATTTTGGGGAAAAAGCATTTATCTCTTTGCCTTACAGCCTAATGTGTGGGAATTTGATAAGAGTTTTATGATGTTTACTTAAAGATGTTAAAACAGCTTTAAGTAAAATGTCTTAAAGACAGTCAAGTTGAAGACATGCCATCATTTTACACAAGCCACATTTAAGAGATGTTTAGATAAAGATGTATAAAGTTTGAATGTTAGAATATTTCCATACTGCACAAGATACATGCTGAAGGATTTTTTATTGTCATTGTTTCAGTGTGATATTGCATTGGACATATTCTAAAAATCAAGAACACACAAGCATCAGACAGACTGAAAAGACAATGACACTGCATTAATAATTAAAAAACAAAAGACATAGAAGACAAGCCAAAAGTCAAAAGAAAACAAGCATTAACAGCAGACAACACAATTTTTAATACAGAGCACTTGGGCAGTTTTGGGGAACATTTAAGCTGAGATTCACTATGGAGGGTGGATTTGAATTACCAACAATGGATCTGGAAATGTGGTGCACACTCTCTACGATGGACTCATGATAAACATTGCAGGTGAACACAGTGCCATTTTCCCAGGCTGCTTTATCGACAATCAGCTGACTGTATGCTGAAAATATGCCATTTTTCTCAATAACTTTAGTGGTGCTCCCACTGTCCACTAGTTTATCACCAACAAGCCAAGACACAGCAACCTCCTTAGGGTAGAAGTCCTTAATATAGCAAGTCAGGGTCATTGAATCCCCCTTTGAGCTCTCTGGTGGAGGGAGCAAGAAAAGCTTTGGGCATTGCGTTTGGCCTAAGAACATAAAATCATAGTTAACAACAAAACATGATCAGTTTCCTTCTCTTGCATTGTTTTTGTATGTCTGAGAACATTGGTCACAAGTAAACAACAACAAAAAAAGCTTTAACATATATTCATAATTCCATATAATTTCAGTAGCACTGGATATAAAAATGTGATTTTCTGCTTTTTTTAAAAAAAAAAAATTTATTCTCATGCGTTAAGCTTTCTCATGCAAATTAAAAGCAAGAATATGTAGAAAAAGTAAACACGATTCCTACCGTTTACTCTCTCGTAGACTTCTTGTATAAATCCCAGGGCTAATGCTGAATGATGCACCTCACAGGTAAATTCGGTGCCAGCATGAAACTCTTCATAAGAGATTGCGGTGGTAAGTGAGATCGCTTTCTTCGAAGACACATCGCTTTGAGGTAGAGAAGCAACCTCTTTACCGTTAACAACCCATTTAATGCCAGTGAATCCCTTTGGTCCTTCAGCCTTGCACACAATGTCAGCAGATTTATTGATAAGAATGTCATTGTTGGAAGGTGGAATTATTGTCATCTTTGGCTGCTCCTGCACGTCACATTGTCCTGTAAAGAAGGTGTAGAGATAAGTTTATCAAGAAACATATTTTTTTAATTAACGAAACTGTGAATTTACAATCTGAAAAAATACCTGAGTTTTAATGCACTTTACAGTAAAATAATCATATAACATCATTACCATTTCATTCAAATGAAAGGACAAATTGTTACATTAAATTTCAGTTTACAAGATTTAACAATTACTTTGTATTGTTTCATTAAAAGCAGTTACTTATACTATGGTGTAAGAATAACACTGAAGTCAAATGCTGTTAAAGAAATTTTCATTAAAAAAAAATAATCATAGTCATAAAAGTAGAATAACTTAATACATACCTCCATAACTTGCCTCCTGGGACAGAGTCTGTGAATTTTGCTTGAACTCGCACTTAATTGGAGATGCTGAGCCCGTCCATTCGCTGGCAGGGAGTTCCAAAATGCTTAAGGCACTGTAAGTATTTTTTCCCGGGATTAAAATTGAGGCTTTAGCCTTATTATCGAGGCTTGTCTTTTCACGGGTCCACTTAAATGTGTACGTTTTGGGTGAAAATTCTGAAGCTAAGCAGATGAAGGTAGCTGTTCCATTGTCTATTTCTGTTTGGCTCGGAGCTGTTAGAAGCAGAGATTTTGCAGGGATGTCGGGCACAACTGCAAAACAAACACACAGATCCATATGCAGCAGCAATTGGCACAGCAGATACTGCAGTTTAGAAATAGAATGTGTTGCCACAGTATATGAAGACCACAAAAATGCCTTTTTTACACCTCACAATATCTGGTTCCGTAAAATTCTTATGCAGTAGGTATGATATTTCTATAGTAACAATTTACACAAGTACTTTTATAGTCCACATAATATAAGTCTAGTAATATAAACACATTTTTTTTATGTGTAGTTATTTATCAAACAAAATCCCATAGTCATTAATATTGCAGAGTTTTTTTGTGAGGAGGCAATATTTTAACTTGTACGAAAGAACAAGTTTTAAATTTTCTCAGTAACATATTGTTAGTTGTATACATTTAAATTTTTTAACTTTAAGACAAATTAAATATTGTACATCAGCAAACTGATGTGGCATAATTATAATAAAACACTTCACATTAATCAACAACTTGATTATAGCTAATTTTCCTATAACAGAACCAATCATGTTGTCATGTATTGAGCAGGTTTTGAGCAGGAATAAGGAGAAATTCTATACTGAAAACAACTTAAATTATAATATATTACTAGTCTGTAAAATCTAACTTATTACTGTTTTTGCCACAGCAAACATTTGAGTGTATTTTGATAACATACTGTGGCAACACATGCGAAAAGTCATAAGCCTCAGTAAAAAAAAAAGGAACAGGCTTTGTTTAGCATTGGCAGAGAAAGAGTACAGAGAGTAAATAAGCTTTGGATTTTAAAATGCTTGACCCTTTACATAAAATATTCCAGTGCTGATTCAACTGGATAGCCTTTTTAGGAATAATAAACTTTTAGTCAGACATTTTAATGGCCAAAGCAGACTGTCTCAGTGTGATTAGACATGCGGCATTAAAAAAAAAAAAGACTTAAAGGAAATAAAACTAGTGCAGACATTGATTCTGCTCATTGTCTAATTTCATGTCATTTGCATCATTTTCCCCAAAGCATAATGCTCACACTGAGACTGATAAGCTAATAAGCTTAAACATGTAGCTAAGAAAGAGATTACCACCAAATATTAAAAAGTTGTAACCATCTACAAGTATATGTCCACTCATGTCTTTAAGGAAAAACACTGTTGTATTTGACTTTTTGATTTCTCTGATTCACTGAAACCGTCTGATTAGTGCCACTCTACCACCCCTATCTATTTTGATACATTACTTACTGTTGGTTTTAACTCTTCTTTTTAAGTGATGAAGCTTTACAGAAGATTGACGTAATGTATGCTTAAACTGTGTTGAATAAAACACTCAGATATTGTACAATTAAAGTTAAAATTATCATGAATGTTTAAGTGTAGTTTTTAATTTTTGTTAGTTGAAGCAAATTTATTACTATTTAATTGCTTGTTTACTATGGATAATATATAATAAATTAATTGATCATTGCATCAAATGCACCTGCCATAGTCTGTATCAGTAATCTAGGCTCATTCTAAACTGTACATTCTCTTGTCATTTGGGAGAAGCATCGATTGCTTCGTTTTAAAGTTACGTATTTTTAATTGGCTTTTAGGGTAAATATTAAATATACGGCACTGGGCCTTACATAAGGTGCAATTATTTTCATGTTTCCTCGTGAAAGGTACAGAAAAAAATAAATAAAATGCTTGGCCTCACCAAGAGGCAAGGAAAGGTTTGGTAACATTTATCTTCCCTGAGAGTGTCTGTGTGTTCGTGTGTGGGTATATGCCAATATTTACAATATAATAATACTTACACGACTTTTACTGTTTATTTGTAAATGACACACAAAATGGTGTTTTGAGGTATTTTTCGCCTACCTGGTTTTGGTGGTTTTTGCAAGTCCACCTTTTTGGTTCCAATGGAATTAGTGACTTCGCAAGTAAACTTCTTGTTCGCGTTCCAGTCATCAGCACTGACGCGCACCTGACTCACTGAGGAGTACTTTCCGCTGTCCAACACCGCCGGGTATTGTACAATGTTACTAGTCAGCACGGCGCTGTTCGCATCCTTCCAAACGTAGCTCAGTCCATCGGCGGTTGCCAACTCGCGGGTGACGCAGCCCAGAGTGACGAAACCATCAGGGGACGAGCCGCACTGCCAGACGGGAAACAGGGACTTCGGGGCTTCTTGCGTTGCTGTATATAGACAAACAGCCAGACAAACATCAGACAAACATCAGACAGACAGATTATTATTATTATTATTATTATTATTATTATTATTATTATTTGCAATCAACAGTTTTCTATAGCATCATTTTTAAAAGTGTAATTTATTCTCATTTCTAATCGTTTCCATTTTCATACTTAATCTTTTTTGTACTGTATTTTAAATATTTTATATAGGCTACTGATACTTATTAAAGTATATAAATAAATTAATCACAAGATATTACAATCCTATTTATCTATTCATTATATATGTCTACTATCAAGACACACACACACACACACACACACAAAATAAAAAGAGAGGGGGCAGAAAATGTACACACTTGAAAAATAAAATATACGCCTAAAAATTGTATTACTACATTTATATAAACATAAAATAGTGTGACTACTGACATCTTTGGAGTAAACATAGTGCTACACATTGCTGCAATAATTCAATTCGATTATTAACAAAGGGCATGGATAACGTATAACTTTTTTGGGCCCCTCTGTATATATCAGATCATAAACATATATTAATTACCTACCGTACAGTACATAACACAATGCAGAACAAACGTTGCATTATCACAAAGGCACGTTAAGCGATATTATTACACTTGAAACAAACTTCGTATGCACAATAGAATCAGATTACGATAACATTAACATTAACAAATTAACAAATAAACATTGTGGGAGGGAAAAAACGAGTACGATAATTACACCCGCCCTTTTTCCGATTTAATTCGTTTTCACAAGATACGAAATGAGCCGTATTCTTCAAATGTAAAAGTTCAGCAAAATTAATAAACTGTTTCTTTAAATAAAAACGCACTTATAACATCTCAGTATTGTAAAACATTTTCAATTTAGTCATGCGAAATCATTTACTGAGCGTTAGACCGAACAATTCTATTTTACATCGATTGTTTAATTTACGTTTATTACTCGCTAATCGAACAACAACAACAACAACGACAAAGAAGTAAACACAGCTCATCATAATTTATTGAATCTAACGGTGCTCCTTGAATTTTACATTTTTAAATTAATTAAACCAACTGATTAATGCTAAGCATATAACAAAACAGTCTAAATACACAATATTGTCAGTAATAATAATAATAATAATAATAATAAATCATAAACATTATAACACCCTAAGTAAAACCACTCAAATAATTTGGCAGGATTTTGTTTCTCAGAAAAATAAAAATCTATGAAAGAATCAATCGGTGTATTTTTATTTTTATTCTACATTTACACGACTTTAACCTACTGCCTCCTATAAAGCTGAGACGCGCAAAACAGAGACTAAATGCATAATTTTTAATTGTTAATAATTTCAAACCAAATTATTTTGTAAATGACAATAAGCGAAAAAAAACTTTAGCAATGAAACTTTGTCAGTTTCTTTTTCAGTGTTATATCAATAGGTACACAAAAATATCTAAAACAGGAGCAAAAGTATTAAAGTAAATTAATAGTTTATAAGATGTAGTAATAATAATAATTCACTTAAATTAAAATAATCGTCTCACAGTCTGA
>JAQMYJ010000008.1:23826346-23837187 GCA_030014305.1 Clarias laeviceps | reverse complement strand
CTGTGAATTGAAAACAATTCCAGGAAATCCTAGAAACTCTTCTAGTCCATCACATAATTACGCATGGTCAGTTTTAAGGCATTTCTTGATGTGAATTTTGTAATTTAAAAAAGTAGGTGTGTAGCTAGTTCAGGGGGAAAGAAATTACTATATACTCTAAAACGTGGAAATATACCTACTTGATTTAGATCAGTAGGACTGCTGAAGCTTCATATAAATCTCGGCTGAAATGTGGAATGCATTTTTGCACATGTTTATCTACCTAAGAATGGCAGAAAAAAAAGAATCTTTTTTTCATTATTCATTTTTATTGCTTCATTTTTGTTAAATAAATAGGAACACACTTAAAAACATTTTTATTCATTTGAGGTTGTATTTGCCTAATACTGTCATAACACAAATAAAGTCCACCTCAAGCTTTCCAACTTCCCAATTCCCAGTTATGCTCAGACTCTCCTGAGTTCTAAATCATACACACCTGGTTCTAATCAGCTACACACTCACTGTCTTTGCAAAGTATAAGTTTAGTTTACTAAGTCTTAATGTTATTGTTTTATTTGGATTTGGTTCTTGTGGATATTTTGGATAGTTGACACTATTCTGTTTGTTGTTCTTCTGATTTCTGGCTTTATCTGTGACACTATGTTTGCTTATCTGCCTGTCCCTGTTTATGATCCTATCTTATGTTTTGGATTCGTATGCCTGCACCGTTTTTAGTAAATAAATGCTAATCTTTATTTGTATCTGACCAAGCCTTTTCATTATCTAACAGAGTACCTGCTATGATCAGATAATTAAAAAAAAAGTTTTTTCAACAGAAAAATAAAGTAATTCAAAAGGGGGGTACTAACTTTTGAACATGACTACATGTATATTACATAACATACAGTTTCAGCAGCAGGTTTTTGTAATGACTTCAAACACTGTGTATCCCAGCTACCAGTCACAGTGATACACTCCATTACAAAAACATCTGTCATATATTAACTGAGCAAACAGGTTACAATCACACATGACAATGACACACAAGATAAAGCAATGGCATTTCAATATCCAAATCAAAACCTTGACCCCATTGAGATGCTATTGCATGACTGTATTCATGGTCATACCCTTGGCCAATTTCATGAATTTTATAACAAGCGGATTTTTATACTCTGGCATATTAGTATAAAAAACAAACAAACAAACAAACAAACAAACAAAAACACTTCTTGAACTCTTCCAGTGGATTTATGGTCTCCTAAATCTTCAGTCTGTTATACTGTAAGTTCATGGTTGTCTGCACATTATCCTTTTTTTGTAACTACTGTACAAGTATCTCTTTCTTTGCTTCATGACCATAAATTGAGGATGAAGGGTTGTGAGTGGCTTTATCAGGAAACACCTGCATGATGGTGAAAAGAATTTTGAGTTTACTACAGAAATCCCCCAAATGTTTAACTGACCATTTAGGAACTTGTTTTGCTTATAATGTAGACATATAAGGAATTATTATAGTTTTTATCCCCCCACTAGAAATGTTGTAAGTATACAAGTACAGTATTTCAATATAGATTAACTATTAAATAAATAAACATATAAATTAACAAATAAATAAATAAATAAAATGTTTTATATGGTTAAATTGGACTTGCAAAAGTGAACTCTAAAATATGTAAAATAATGACAATAAGTTATTAATGCCGTGTTGCTTTGTGCCTGATTTTTAAGCACAAAACCTGGTTGCCACTTGTCTAGGTGGTTAAAGGTCTCACTGTACTGTACATTATGTGGAGCTGAAGAAACCACCTCCACAAATTTAAGTGGCAATTAATCTGCAATTTTTGCATTGACTACTGTATACTAGTTCACTGGTACTGCACCTGCTATTCAATTTAATTACCATTTCCGTGAATACAGGAAGAACTGATAATAAGTGGATTCATTTATAGATCTTTATAGTAACTTTTAGTTAGTGAACTGATTAAAACATGGAATGTCCACTAAGAATGTACTGTAAGGTACACTGTAAATCAAACTGAAGTTCAGTCTCAGCAGCAGGTTTTTGTCAAGGCTTAAAACACTGTGATACCCCCCCACCCAGGCACAGTGAAACTCCTCATTACAAAAACATCTCACCATAAACACAACAACATTAACTGTAGCCTACTATATTACATACTGGTTTTAAACTAGGCATTAATCTTCAAAAGCCCGTTATTTCATTTTTAGTCCTTGGAAGCTAAAAATGTTTGCCAGCAAAGCCTATTCTCTTGGTTTTATTGTAGATTTTATTGCAGTGTATTTAATGCTTAGCCAATTTAAGTGTTTTAAATATCTGACTGAATTTCATATTTCTCATAAGTTTGAGATTAAATAAAATATTGTTTTGTAGCCTTAAAATAGGCAGCATGGTGGTGTAGTGCTTAATGCACTGGCCTCACATCTCCAGAGTAAAGGGCTCGAGTCCTGCCTTTGTGTCCGTGCTGGTGGACTTTGCTTGATCTTCCCATTTGAATTTCTTCCAGGAACTCTAGTTTCCTTCCACAGTCCAAAGACAGTAGTCTAATTGGCATTTCCAAATTGCCCGTAGAATGTGAGTGCGTGTGTGCTGGTGTCCTGTGATGGACAGTGAAAGATGAGAGGTATAGACAATGAAAGAATTTAACATCTGTTTTGTCTACGTCATATACGTTTCTACAGTTATAATATTCAGTAATGTTACTTTAGAAAGCAAATGATTGTTGCAGCAAAACAGTGTTTTTGCACAAAAAAAAAAACACTTTGCACTGTGTAGTTTACTGAATTAATGCTGCCAATCTTTAAAATTATGTAATCTTCTATTTCTTTTAAAATATTATTTGAAACCTAAATCTTGAAACACAAAGAAATGATGGTGATATTATTATTATTATTATTATTATTATTAGTTTTTCACAGTTCTATATGTTTTTGTAGTGGGATAAAACACTGTGTGTTCCAGTTAGCACAGTGATGCACTCCATTATAAAAACAACTTTGAAATGTTAACTGGGCAAACCACTTCAAATCTAATTTTTTATGCTTTTTTAAATGTATTAAATATTTAATAAGTTATTAAGGCAAACTTAATTAAATATTAACATTTAAGAAGGTCGGTATCTGTTACGATAATTATCCTAAAAATATATTTATTTCCTCATGGAATTTGGCAATAAAATACTTTTTAAATGCAATCAGTAAACATAAGCAAACCAATTCCACTCTAGGAAAAGCAGTCCTGGTTTTTGACAATTCCATTTTTTTTTTTTGGTTGCAAATCTTCTTCGGGATTTCTTTATAGAAACACCATCAGATCCTGCAAGTTAATATGAATTTATCTGAAGATAAGATAAAAGCGAATGTCCGTTACCCTCTCTAGCAAACAGTCTAGATCTTACTTTCACTAAGCCATTTTTGCAATTACTTTTAACCAGCTGGTCCAAAATTTGTAATGAATGTACTCAGTTATATTCAATTTGATATACACTCGCCCCTATAGTTTAATTACAAAAAGGACCAAAAGCACACTTCACCATATAAAATGAAAAATGACAGATGAATGAACATGCATTAAATCATTTTCTCTTGCATTAAATTTAATAAATGTCAACTTAAAGCCTGTTCCTCATTCTGTAACTATCTCTTTATTCTTTATTGTGGGTGTGTGTTTTATATTTGTAGTGCTTCAGTTACAGCATCAAGTTTTTGTAATGGCATAAAACACTGTGCAGCATAGCCAGAGCTATACACCACTGTGGTATACTCTGTTACAAAAACAACAGTCATATGTTCATTGAGCAAACATTTTCAAATCACTTATGACAATGACATATGCATATTGAGATGAACAATTTATTTGAAAGAGTGAGCAATGTTTTTTTTCCTTTGCTCCTTAGCCTAAAAAGCCCTTAGTAAGATAATTCTGATGTCTCTCTTTCAGGAGTGGCTTGCTACCAGTCAATTCAATGATTTTTTATTTGTATAGCACTTTTAACAATAGACATTGTTGCAAAGAAGCTTTACACAAATCAAAAGAAATTATGAAAGTTTTTATGAAATGTGAATGTGTATGATCAAAATGATTAGATACTAGAGATACAACAGTTGTAGCTCATTCCTTGAAGTAGTCTGTACATGGTGGCTCTTGATGAACTGACTCCAGCCTCTTTCCACTTCCAAGTTCATATTTGCTTCACAATCTTCTTAAGACTGTGGTCATCCTTGTTGCTTGTGCACATTTTCCTACCTCTATTTTTCCTTTCAGTCAATTTTCCATGAACATCCCTCCTAACAGTACCTTCTGTATTTTACCTTTATGATTGTCTTCTAGACAACTGTCAACTCTCCAGGCTTCCTCAGCATGTATTGAACTAGACCAAAAGATAAATTGTATTTATAGTGTATAAATAGTAATTTACTACCCGTGCTTGGTGAGTTTCCTCCGCATATTCCGGTTTCCTCCCACAGTCCAAAGACATGTAGATTAGGCTAATTGGCATTTCCAAATTGCCCATAGTGTGTGAATAAGTGTGTGAGTGTGTGTGTGCCCTGCGATGGATTGGCACCCTGTCCAGGGTGTAGCTTGCCTTGTGCCCTTAGTTTCCTGGGATAGGCTCCAGGCCCCCGCAACCCTGAATACAGAATAAAGCGTTATAGACAGTGAGTGGGTGAGTAAATGAGTGAAATAGTAATTTACTCAAACTTGAAACTAAACATTTTAATATTTTGAGAAACTAGAAAGGCTTTTAAAGGCTTAAAAATATTTTACTTTTATACTTGTAAATGAAATTCTGAAAGAAAAACTTTCACAATATTCATTTTTTTCCTAGATTTTTCATTAACTATAGTTGGAAACACTTTTTATACAATGATCAAACCAGTCCAAGAGCATTCCACCGGATCATTCACTGACAGTCTTCTCTAAAATATTTTCACCATTCAAATGTTTAACTGAGTCTCATAACCATACTGTACTTAAAGTCTTTTATTAATGTCACCTTTTATTACAACACCTTCAGTCAAGAGAATTTTCATCACAAGTCCGGTTTTGACATTAATGGCCCTCATAGATCTGTATGTTGATATATATTAGTCCATGTTTGTACCTTTTTACCTGTCTAGAAGCCTTTACAGTAACAGTCACACTTGTACTTAAAGTACTATCATTCCTTTTTTAGGTGCCAGCACATGGGATGGCAGTGTAAGCTCTGCACATTTGTGGCTTTATGGCTATTTAGTGCCCTGTCTTCATTTACACTGTTATTGCTCCTTTAAGATGCTGGAGGCCTGTGCACACATTTAATCTAATTTGAGAACACAGTCCAAATGCATACACCTTAGAATCTAATAGAGACTTTGCTAGTCCTTCATCTAATTACACATGGTCAGATTTTGTTTGTAAAAACATGTAGTGTCCACGTAGAATATATTGTAAGACTATATACTGTGTAAACAGTTCAAACTTGGTCCACAGAAGTTCAGTCTCAGCAGGGTTTTTGTCATGGCTTAAAACACTGTGCCACCCCACCCCCCCATACACAGTGATAAACTTCATTACAAAAACATCTCTCTATGAAACCCATACCATTATAACTGTAGCCTACAACATTGCATACAGTTTTAAACTATTCATCTTCAAAAGCCCTTTCATTCTCCTTCTCTTTTTGACAAGTCCTTGGAAGCTAAAATTACAACCCATATCTGAAGAGTCTCTTCTATTCTGTTAGTTTTATTGTATTTGACCTACCAAATTGAAATGTTTTAAATATCTAAATGGTTTTCATAGTTGTCAAAGGTTTGAGATAAACTAGAATATTGTTTTGTAGCCTTAATCTAGGCAGCATGGTGGTATAGTGGTTAGCACTGTAGTCTTAGGGTAAGGTCAGGGTTTGAGTCCTGCCTTTGGGTCTGTGTGCACAGAGTTTACATTTTCTCAGTGTGATTTGTGGATTTCATCTGGGTACTCTGGTTTACTCCAACAGGTGTAGATTAGATTAGACTAATTGATTTGTTTTTTGTTTGCTTCCACAGATCCACAGTGCATTCCAGAGTGGCATAAAACACTGTGTTCCAGTCTGCACAGTTTTCCGCTCCATTATAAAAAACATCTTTGAGATGTTAACTAGGCAAACCACTTCAGTCCCAATGTTTCCAGTCAAACTAGCCTCGGAGTATAAGGGAAATGAACAAAAACTCCCAGCATGCATGCTAAGCCTTGTTTAAGTACTAATCAAACACAACTGATTGCTATCTGTGGTGGATAAATGGAAGTCAGACGAACAGGAGCATTGTGAAGTATATGGTCTGATGAGTTTCTCCTGATGTTACCAAGCCATTTGAATTTACTGTGTTTTCTGTGCATGACTGTGCTTTGATTTCTCATTATGATTTCTCATTGAATTTCTCATTGATGATTTTCTTACATATATTTTGGATTTTCCATAGTTCATGTTGTTCATAGACCAACTGATCCCTGCCTGTTTAGTAACCACCATTTACGATTACTCATGTTTGTTTTGATTGCCAGTTTTACCATCATTTAAATAATTTTTCTTACCTGCAATTGTCCATCATATTCCTAACAGAATACTTTGTCAATCATGGACACAGCAAGAAACTAAAGATTCAGATAAACCAATATCGCTCATGCTAGGATCCTGAATGAGTTGTGACAGGAAATAGTGTCCATGCCAGCCTCCAAATCACTGATTACTCGCCCGGACAAATACTCCAAGCACCCGGCCAAATGTCAAGGCATCATTCTCCAGTGCTCGCTCTACTTTGTGGGACAAGAATCAATGCTGAACTGGCTAGGATCACACAGTTTATTAACTTGCTAACCGGACAGGCCCTTAAGGCCATCGCAGTCTGGAACCAAGGCAAAGAAAACATCTCTTCCTTCAACCACTTTCTCAGATTGTTCAAGAGAGTGTTCGGTCATGCTTCGGGAAAACAAGGAAGTTAGTGAGGAACTACTGACAAGTAGTGGCAGAGTAAGAGCAGAAGGGCAGAATATACATTGAGTTTCCGCACTCTGGCCACAGATAGCAGATGGTATGAACCTGCGTCGAAGGGTGCGTTTTGCCAAGGCCTGAATCGAGAAATTACTGGCTGAATTAGCCTGTTGAGATAAGAGGAAAACTATGGATGAACTGATTGACATCTCCATTTGGTTTGACTCCCTGATGTCATGCAATGCGATCGCCAGTGAAGCCACCTGTCCACTGGATTCTCACTCCCCGGAACCGATGCAACTGGGAAGGATAAATACTGGGGAAGGTGAGCAAAAAAGGTGCAAAAAGAAACAGCTACTGTATGATATTATTGCAGCAGCAACCAACATGTTGTAGCCAAATGCAATGTGAAACCAGAACTCCAAGGAAGGAACCCCCAGCCAGAAAGATCCAAAACTGCTACTCATTTTAACCCGGTAAGTCTGAAAATAGACTGCTCTCTCCTTTATTTTTTTATCTTAGAAGTGCAAAGTGTCAAACACTCAGACACTACTTTTATGGTTTCAGTGTTGATCAAATCGGGAGCCACAGGAAATTTCATTAATCAGGTCACCGCTGAGACACATCATATACCACTGATTCCCCTACAACAAGCACTACTGTACAAATCGAGGCTTTGGATGGAGGACCCATGAGAAAAATGGGACAGGGCAGATCACCTCTTTAATCATATACACAGACCACAAGAACTTTGAATACATGATACTAGACTTAACTTTGTAGTATTATACAGTCCCGGCTCAAGAAACACTAAGGCTAATGCCCTGTCCTGAATACATGTCACCCCACCACAAGAGGAAAGGAGCAAGCCACATTGTGGGCACCATCAGGTGGGATGTCGACAGAGACATTGATAATTTTCTTTGAGACAAAAGGTGTGTTTCATCCCAAGCATGAGCACGACTGATCACAGGGGTCCATGCATTAGCAGCCATGGGACACCTGGGCACTCTAAAAAACATATCATCTGCTTTAGAGCAATTACTGGTGGCCAAGCATGAAGAAGGACATAAATAACTTCATTATCTCCAGCTCTACATGCACACAAGCTAAAAGTACCACGAACACCCACAGGAAAACTCATGTCGCTTCCCATGGTTCAAAGACCCTGGTCTCACATTGCTATAGATTTATAGACAATTTGTCTGATACTGCTACTTAATCTTCAGATTCTTTGGCAAGTGCAGAGGCGAAAACATCAGATATAAACCAGGAGATCGAGTTTGGCTAGCAGCAAAGAACTGCAAATTTTGGTGGGATGAAGAAAATTATACCTCAAATACATCAGACCATAAGATCTTACAGTGAATTAATGTAACAAAAAAAACCTGAAGTTCCATATTTTACAGCTGAATCCAGTAAGATGGTTACCCTTGAACGAAATGTGTCACTCCAGTACCCCTCCTGATCCTCTGCAGATGGAAGACCAGCATATGAAATAACTGCCATCTTAAAATCTCGGCAAAGACAAGGGACTATACAGTGGGAAGGGTATGGATCAGAGGAGAGATGCTGGGTAACAGTACACGATGTTCTAGATCCTCTGATGATAACGGAATTTCAAGCCACAACTGTGCCCAAGAGCGATACCTAAAGAAAAAGTTGCTCCCAGAAAGGGCTTCTTGAAGGAAGGCTCTCTCAGGCCACCGGCAAAACGATAAGAAATAAAACTTGAGTATAAAGGAAACAAGCAAAACAAGTACAACATGATCCAGCTCACCTAATACTAATCAAACTCACAAAACCTAAATTGTAAGAATTTTTTATCCAGATCTCTCTCTCTCTCTCTCTTTCTCTCGATATAGACAGTATTGACAAAAATCATGTAATGAACTTTTTTTTTTTTTATTATTATAAACATTTTGTCTCAGTTTCCATGAATGACTGATTTGTATTGCTTCAGTTTCAGCACAACGTTTTTGTGATGGCTTAAAACACTGTGTGCCCCAGCTGCTACCCACCACAGTGGTATCCTCGGTGACAAAAACAACTGTTACATTGAGCATGTATTCATTTAGCAAGCATTTTAAAATCACTCATGACAGTGACACATGTACATTGAGATGCTGTGGCAGGGTTGATTGAATTCATTTTGAATATTATCATATCAGTAAAACACTGATACCGTGTATCGATTTTCCGACTAGCAGTTGACTTTGGACTTGATAAAACACAGTGCACCTCAATAATCAATGTCACCTACCTCATTACAGACTGCTGAAACTTCACACTGGAATTCAAGAAAATTGGATTTTGTGCCTTTCCACTCTTCCTCCAGACTCTGCGAGCTTGATTTCCAGTGCACCTTTACATTTTGCACCACTGAGCAAAGTCTTTAGCCTTAGCCTTAATAAGATGCATTTGATATATCTGGCTTGATACTAGAGGTGCTACAGTTGAAGCCCATTTATTGAAGAGGTTTGTGCATAGTGGCTTTTGATGAACTGACTCCAACTTCACTCCACTCATTGTGAAGCTCTCCCAAGTTCTTGAATCAGCTTTGCTTAACAATCTTCTTAAGTCTGTGGTTATCCATGTTGCTTGTGCACCTTTTTCTACCAAACGTTTCCTTTCCAGTCAACTTTTTATAAATCTGCCTTGTCTTCTAGACATCAGCAATAACTCAGCAAATGGTATTCATGAAAAAGTATGAATAGTAATTTACTAAAACTTTAAATGAAATCTATATAAATAAAAGGAAGGTTTTGTACATTGGTCAGAACTTGCTCTTTCAACAAAACCAGTCTCAGAAAATTTATATATGTCTATCCAGACAGAATTTGTCACAGCATCAAGCAAAACTGCCTAGACAGTATTCAATAAAGCTTTGCCAGTCCTTGAGTATTTCCCTGAAGTTAATAAATAATAATAATAACCTGAGCTATAAATTAAATCAAAATGTTCAGTAGAAGAAAAGTTATAATCAGGTTATAAACCACTCAATCAAACTGTGTGTGCGTCTTAAATCTACCTCTGGTGTGATGATCACGTCTTAACATATAAGCTTTTTTTGACATTTAAAATGTACTGACATATTAACACAATTAACTAGTGCAAAAGTGGTTAAAAATAAATAAATAAATAAATAAATAAATGGATAAATTAATAATAATTAAAACTGCCAGTGGGTTTATGGTCACCCTAAGGTGTTAAGTGCTTTGTTATCGTCACACCATCCTTTTTGGTATCTGTCTTCTTCTTTGATTCATGACCCTAAAATGAGGGTGCAGTGTTGCAAATAGCTTAAAGTTTTCATCAGGAAAACACTGCATTACAGAGAAAATAATTTTTAATATGCTACAGACATAAATAACCCAAATGTTTAAATTAATATTTTAAGAACTTTTTGCCCCTTCTTTCCATATTGGACTTTGTATGTTCTCCCCGTGCTTGGGTGGTCCCCCCCCCCCCCCCGCCCGGGTACTCTGGTTTCCTCCCACAGTCCAAAGACCTGTAGATTAGGCTAATTGTTGTTCCCAAATTGGCTGTAGTGCGTGAATGAGTGTGTAATTGAGTGTATGTGTGTGCCCTGTGATAGACTGGCATTCTGTCCAGGGTGTACCCTGCCTCGTGCTCTATCCCAGGCCCCCCGTGACCCTGAATACAAGATAAAGCGGCATTGGTAATGAGTGAGTGAGAGTATATAGTAGAGTTATGCATTTCATCACAAGAACAAACCTTGATATGTTCATTAGGCAAAACTTCAACCCGAATGTTTCTCCCCAACAAAAAAATCATAAGCAATAAAATATACACTACAGTTCAAAAGTTTGGGGTCACTTTCTAACTCCATGATGGTTCCTGATTTTTATTTCTTTCTACATT
>JAQMYJ010000008.1:23745104-23758198 GCA_030014305.1 Clarias laeviceps | reverse complement strand
AGAGAGAGAGAGTTATGTTTAAATTGGATTCATAAGTAAAAAAAAAAGTGGTTAAATTTGTCCACCTTCAGATTTTCTTCTATAATGATATTAAAGAAAACAATTCATCTTAAAGGAGACATTCCATCTTACTTTATTTTAATCAGTCAAGGGATCAACAGAAGGACATTTTTTTGTCTGCTAGCTCTTTATTCTCTGTCTATTGAGAAGCTAAAACAAAACCGATTACAGACAAATCATACATTTTAGCCTGCTTTTATCAAAAATAGACACCAGATTATGTTTGTAAGGAGAATTCACAGTCATCAAAAAGACAGAAATTTCCCTGAAAATTAATTCAGCATATGATGAAAAAACAATAGTTTTATGTTGAAGTTTAATTTGTTTGCTATACACTATTCAAGTTAAAGATTCACTACTCCAGCTGTCCCTCCAGTGCAATAGATTATTCCTGTACTCTATTCCACTTGCATCCAGTCAGGAAATGAAAATCTATACAGAAAAGAGTTAAATACTGACTTTGTTATAGTACACCCCAGTACGTGCAAACGCACAATTAATCTCTTTTGCAAAGAGATACATACATCAGCTGTATCAGAGGGCACTGATTGTTAATTTATGTACAGTCCTTTAAACGGAGTGAACAGCTGTGAGACTTCTCGCACAATAAAGCACATCTCAGACATAAAGAAAAGACTGAGTACTTTACAGAGGTAATCTTGACTCTTAAAACAGTGAGACAGAAGGAGGATTTAAACTGAGCACTAATGTTGTTTATAATAAATGTCTCTAAGGTTCAGTTTCCTGCTGAGGGAATATTTACAGCTCATGAGGAAGTGCTTGTGCAAGTTTTTGTACAGCTCTGGGGTCTGTTGTGTCAGTGTGTCTCTTGCACAGTAATAAACAGCCGTGTCTTCAGCTTTCAGACTCTTCACTTCTAGGTTCAACATGTTTCTATTGTTGTCTTTAGTGATGGAGAACTGGCCCTGCAGAGACTGAGCAAATCCAGTGCTAGTGCCACCATCGATGTATCCGATCCGCTCCAGTCCTTGTCCTGGTTTCTGACGGATCCAGCTCATGTAGTAGCTGCTCATTGAGAAACCGGAGACAGTACAGGACAGAGTGACTGATTCTCCAGGTTTCTTCACCACAGAAGCAGAGGAGGTCAGAGACTGTCCATAAGAATCTGGAAAAGAACAGTATAACTATAATATATTAACATATAATAACTATATAACAGTTAATCTAATGCTGTAATGTACACATTACTGTCCAGATCACATAAAAAGTCTAAAAACTTACATGAAATAACTAAAAATAAAATGCAATATCTTAAAACCATCTTTTTCTGAGTTCCGCTTCACCCAGATTTACAGTGTATGGGAATGTTTTCTTTCACAGAGCTCACTGCAAACTCGAACAGCCAAGAACATGCTGTTTATAGGTGACTCGATTTGAATAGGGAGTGTCCATGACCACTGTGCATGTATTAAACTCACAATCACATGCTGCAGAGATATAGCTGGTCATTATAAACTGTAACATTATACAAATTTACTTTTACAATAAAAAAATTTAAGCAGAAGTTGTATGAAATAAACTGTTTTTTTATTTCATTACAGTAAATCAGATTCTCCATAATTAAAATACGTATCACAACTTGCTGTTATCTGTAATTGTGTTTAATCTGAGTGTTTTGATGCAGATAAAATGTCTTACATGAAACAGTAGGCTGGTTGAAACATCACAATGAGAACATTTGAAGTGCTTAACTTGGTTTATATTTAATACAGACAGAACAATGATTTTACATTTGGAACTGTGAATCATCAAAAAATGTTAAATTATCTTTAATCAAGTTTATTGGTAGCTTGTATTACATTTCTCGCTTGCCATGCGGAAGAACCTGGGTTAATTCCCACCTAATTCCCAAATCATCAGCCAATGGATTCAGTGCCAGTCACAAGCCCAGATAAAATGAGAACGTGTGCCATGCTGTGTGCGGATCGGATGGTGCGCTGATGGTACCTCTCGACGGGAGCAGCCGAAAACCTAACAATAACATGCTAAATCGAGTTTATTATGCAGGTATGGATTTTCAACAACATCACATTCGGTCAGAATAACCAAATTAGGTTCCTACAACCAACATGATTTGCATTGGACTCTAAAAGCTTAATCAATGTGTGCTGACAAACCAAACACATTGCTTCTGCCTGGCAGATTGTCAATGAAGTGTAACTACCTGCTGGGGAAAACAGTGACTTCTATGAATGAAGTAAATGTGTTTAATGGATTTCTGGAGAATGTTAAAGCTAAGATACACTCTTTTACTGCCACTGCAGTTAATTCAAAGGAACTGCATGACGCATTGCTTAACATCAGATCAGGTGTGTTATTATTTAAAGTTTAAAGATTACTTAAAGTTATACAATATAAAACAATAATATAGGTGTAAAAACATTTACATGTTGTTTTCTTCCTGCAGATGTGTGTTTTGGAAGTTTCCATTACTGATACCAACATCCACTTAAAACAGCTTAGATTCAACAAAAACTTCAAAAGTTTTGTTTTCTTAAATAATCTGTCCTGCTGGATGTGTCCTGGCTGAAACTGATCTTGCTCTTCATTACGTCTTTAAGATTAGTTCTACCACTGCTACACAGCTATCCCAGCCATTCCAGTGCTTTCCCAGCAGGTTGCCATTTCCAGTGTATACAATAGCTTGACACTGAGGTCTTACAAGAGATGGAGAGTGACTCTAGGTTTCACAAGCACAGAGGCTGACTGAGTGAGCTCTACACCACCATCACCTGTTAAATACAATGATAAAGCATCAACAAATGACTTCATATCATTTTCACAATCTAATCTTATTCAGCCAACATGGAGACTTACAGAATGCAGCTGTCAATGAATCTGCTCAGCTGCTTTCCTCCTCACCACACACACTAACATAGAAGTAAAAGTAGGAGACATGAGTCAAGGATTTGCATAAAATACCACTACACTAAGTTGAGAAAAAGCCACTGCCACAATTCACACTGACAGTATTGCCATTTCTACCTCTGGGATGTTTTTTTTTTTTTTTCCCAGTGAGTCCTGCTTCCCAATCTATCTAGCCAGCCATCCATCCATCCATCCATCCATCCATCCATTTTCCAGAAGACTGATCCTGTACAGATAATCTCAGTAAACACCCTTGGCCATCACATGTGCATGTACTGTACATGTACACACCCAGTCTCACAATACAGGCAAACATAAGTTTTTTAAATTTCAATAGGCCTACAATTTAAAATGATAACATGAGTACCTGAAAAATTCGACCAGGCACAGGAAGGACAAGCAAACTTCACATGCACAGACTGAAGATGAGATTAGAATCCCAACCTCAGTAGTGCAAGGCAAAAGCCCAAACCACTAAGCCCCTTGCAACCTATATTCATTATTAAAAAAAAAAAAAGGGTTAAATACACTGTAAAAAATAAACTGTACATTTTATGGTAAAACAACGGCAGCTGTGGTTGCCAGAACTTAAAAAATACCGTTAAAAATATGGTAGCAATGTTATTGGTTGTACGGGATTGCACTCGTTATACTGTATATTTTACGGATTTTAATTGTTTTTTTACAGTTTATAACTGTCTAATTAACATGTTTATGTTGTTATTAAACCAGTTTATACCCATCAAATTCCAGTGTTTACATTGTAACAATTACGATTCATAACCTTGTTTTTTACAGCTCAAAACTGTCTAATTTAAAGATTTATGTTGTAATAATAATGGTTTATTTCCATCTTGTAATTTAAAGGTTTTTGTTGTAACAATTACAGTTATTATAATAACCTATAATTATTTCACAAAAAAGACAGAAAACTAAGGAAAAGACATTAAATATGTAAATGCTGTTGGACTATTTTTTATTATGAATAACCACAGTGAATTCATTCAGCAATTCTGTGAAAACAACAGTTTATCACATTAGCTGAGAGTTAGAAGAGATAGAAGTTACATTGCTAAGCATTCTGATTTTACTGTTAAGAAACTATTAATTGTATTTTTATATTAATTGATGAATACAAACCTAAATCAAATGATCAAAACCCATCAAAATCTATTCAAGACTTGGACATCAGCATAGTCCCATGTATTTTCTATTAAAGACAGCAAAACAATATTTCAGTTCTCAAAATCAAATATACAAAAGTCAGGGTGGACATTTTTAAGCGTTTGAGGCAGACAATTTAGGCATATAATTTTGTGGAAGCGCTTTTATTACAACATTACACAAAAATATATATGCATTGTGGTTTTTAACTGCACACTGCATATGTTCATTTTGTAACGTGGATTCTATTTAAAAAAAGTCTAGACAGATATTAATCTGATTTTCAAACTCTATCAACAAGGGTTTAGTTAAATATAAACTGATGGTTCAGTATATTGGTAAAAAAACAAACAAACAAACAAAAAAAACCTTCTCTGAGATTTTACATAATGCTAGAGATGAGCGATTCTGGATTCATCCAGGTTAAATAACTCGATCCTTTATATGACTCACGAATCATGAATCCTTCTCTTTATTTACTCGAATCAGTTGAGTCCTAAATTATCTTGTTGCTATAACAACAACATACATAAATACAAACTGATAATTACATAATTCAATTGTTCTCAGTAGTTGTTAGCTAGTAACTGTAGGAACAAGCAGCTGACTGAGTTGTTTATTAAACTTCCTGCACGGAAGATACGTGAGAGACTCAAAATAGTGGGTACTGGTTTGTCAGATTCATCTGAACCGGGGAACTTGGTGGATCCGGCGGACTCACAGTTGTAACAGCTACAGTAGATCCAGGAGACTCAGTGTGTGTTCATGAGTCCAAGGATTCGGTGGATTCTGAGGATTCGTTGAGCGCCCCTAGTGGAGGACCATGGCACAAACGGGCAGAATCCATATCACAACGACATAAACCGCAGCTGTTTCACTTTTACAATATTGTGTGATTAGACGTAGTTCTCTATAATCTGATTTTATTAACACCAAACATATTTGTTACATGTTGGTGTGAGTAGATGTGTATTATGACAAACTGGGATGAAAAACGGTTCTGACATTTGTATCACATCCAACACAACACTACTAACCCTAACCCTAACTTCATATGTTATATTTGTTGTTGTCTAAACTTATTTCTATGTGCATTTGTCATTAAAATAAATATTTTGCATTCATAATTCTTGATTCTCTGTCATTTACATTTTATGGTCAGAAACAAAAAAAGACTTAAAATACTGTACGTGTCCTGGCTGATTTATCTTAATCGGGGGATTCAGCGGATCTTTCAGACTCGTAGCGGGAAGTGAAACAGACAGACCCGAGAGACTCGATGTGTTCATGAGTCCTAGGATTCGGTGGATACTATAGGCGAGTGCTCTCTAGTGGTGGGACAATAAGAAGATGCAGTCAGAATCTCTACTGACTCAAAGAACTCAAGAGACCCAAATCCGTTTAGTGAGTGATTCAGAAGGAGTCGAATCCGTTAAAGGATCCGAGTTTCTCATCTCTACTGTGCACCACTGCTGCCCTCTGCTGTCTGTCATTATCAACTTCAGACTGCTAAGTGCTACGTTGTATTTTATACTGTATATTAGAATGAGAATTCGTAGTTAAATCAGGGTTTGCAGACTCTTTTATTTTAACAGGAAATGTATATATTTACTTGGTAAACAATGCCTTAAATATTTTATGCTATAAAAATGAAATATAAAAAAAATTATGTTTTTTATTTTAAGGCCTTCACTCCACTCAGCCGAATTAACTACAGATTTCTTTCAACGTCTCCCGAAATAAAATCGACTCTGAAGTCCAGTACGGTAACAACACTACCGTCATATAGTGAAATTAAAACGTCGCTACTGACTATTAAGAACTATTACGGAGGTGTTAACAATATGTTAATGACCTCATTATGCTATGCTATGTTTTTTGCATTTGTTGTTGTTTTTTGTGATCTGAGTTTCAATCGTAATAAAATAATGCTGCTCACATCACGCGCACTTTGACTTTGCAAAAGACCGCGTTTATTTAGTGAGTATATATTCAGTTTAGTGAAACTAAATCTGCCAAACAGCGAGCCTCCACCTGTTTTTTTCTGGGGTACTATTATTGATTTTACATTTCGTCTGTTTTGTAAAAGTTGCCGCTCTTTATGGATGAAATCAAGCTGTTTATATCACCTTTTACAAAGTGAAAGTGTGCGCAATGTGAGCAGCTTAATTTCAGTAATAAAGAGTAGCAACCGCATTCCAGCCATTTGTGGTCAAATAATTATTCAATGCTGGACAAAACAGCTTATTATATAATTATTATTATTTAAATAATAAAAAAAATATATGTACATATTTTTCTGAGTTGCTACAATATTATTTCATTTACAAAAACACTTGCAACGAGAAAAAAAAAGGGATTAGCAAAGCTGGCTCCACTTTGTTCCCTCCAAGTGAAGAAAAATATTTGTGTAATTTTGCTGTAATTAACCCACATTTACAGCTTAATCAACTGTGTTATTCCTTGAAAGTTGCAGTGAATATAAATAGTAATGCAGTGTTTTGTGTTTAATTACATAGTTCTAATAGTGTGTACAGACCCTGAGCCAAGCAGTGTAAGGTGTATAGCGCACAATGGGGGGCGGGGGGGGGGGGGTCGCGTGTATGCAAAAACCATGCCGCAAACAATCCCCTCACCAAGCTTTTCTGAAAAGTTCTAAGCTATGCCACACATATTTTAAAAATGTTTTTAAAAATTAAAAAATTAACAGGAATGATCAAACAACAGACATTTTAGATTAAAACATTAATATTGTGCACCAGACATGTACATATTATTATACACATATATTACATGTAATATATCTTTCAATCGTGTGACTGTTTTACTTAAAATATTACTTTGTTAATTTTGTCGAATCCTGCGAAACAGATAAAGAGGTGATAAAAACTGTATTTATAAAAACTGTGACTTATGAATTGATACCAAAGCATTAACAAGGCGTTAATGTTGGGAGCGGGCATTTTTGAACATGCTCCAATTTTCCTACCGACAATAACACTGCTGAGGACCAGGTCAGGATTCATTTAGAGCACAAACAAGGCTGTAAGCAGCCGTTACTGTCCTGTACGGAGCTCTCCAGTGGTCATAACAAATTTTAATTGGTATAATTTCGGGAGCACATTCGATTCAGTGGAATAGGGGGCCTAATTCTCATTGACTTTCAGATTCTAATATGTAATATGATTTTAATATGACCACTACAGACAGTTTCACTAGCTTTATCCTGTAGCCACTTCAACATGTTGACCAACATCCCAAAAAAAAACAACAACATTTTACTCTTCAATCAATTATGCAAACTCATTCCTTGGTGCTACTCGATGCTTTATTCTGTAAGTTCACACATCTGTTTAAGAATGCAATGGGCTAGATATGTTTGTAGAAGTGGAAGCACAAGGAGAACAGATTCACCAACAAAATTAATTAATTAATATTATCTATGTACAATTAAACATGTCTATGATGTTGTTTATAAGATCATAATATGGTATAACATAGATACATACTGTAAAACATAGTATGTCTCTGAGGTTCAGTTTCCTGCTGAGGGAATATTTACAGCTCATGAGGACATGCTTGTGTAAGTTTTTGTACAGCTCTGGAGTCTGTTGTGTCAGTGTGTCTCTCGCACACAATAATAAACAGCCGTGTCTTCAGCTTTCAGACTCTTCACTTCTAGGTACAGCATGTTTTTATTGGTGTCTTTAGTGATGGAGAACTGGCCCTGCAGAGACTGAGCAAAATCAGTGCTAGTGCCAGTGTAAATGATCCCAATCCACTCCAGTGCTTTTCCTGGTTTTTGACGGATCCAGTGCATGTAGTAGCTGCTCATTGAGAATCCGGAGACAGTACAGGACAGAGTGACTGACTCTCCAGGCCTCTTCACCACAGGAGCAGAGGAGGTCAGAGACTGTCCATAAGAATCTGTAAAAAGTAGAACATCACTGTGTAATATTATTTTATAGAATAATTTTTTTTTTACAATTTTACAAATTTATAGAATTTGTGATTTTTCCAGTAATTATTTTATGAAAAAGCACAAACTTACAAGAAAATAGTACAAATAAAAGACAGTATCCTAAAATCATCCTTCACTGTGTTTTGATTCACCCAGATTTAAAGTGTATGTGACCGTTATCTATCACAGAATTCACTGAAACTACAATAGCCAAGAACCTGCTGTTTATACCTGACTTTATTTGAATAGGGAGTGTCCATGTCCGTGAGCATATGGGTGTGTTAAAGCCACTACCAAAGACTGCTCAGTATAGATGAGTCAATGATAATAAAAATTTTATACAGCTTTGTGACAGGCTTCACTATCAGAAAGGACACACACACACACACACACACACACACACACACACACGCACGCACACACACCCACACACACACAAAGTTTACTGTATAAAACTCAATTGCCTCCTTTGTTAAAATTTGTGTGAGTATTCCTTGAAACCAACACAACACAAGTTGCTAAATATAATTTTGTTTAATCTAAATGATGACACTATGCTGGATACAGTCAGAGCAGTCTACAAAGGGAGAGAGCGCCTAAATGTACTGTACATATAGCAACAGATTGAGATGGGTGAGTTTCTTCCCTCTAGAGGCGTAAAAAATGTGCACACAATTTTTTAAAAAATATTAAGATGAAAGTCTTACTCTCAATAAACACTTTTCACATGATGATAAAGTACAAAGTAGCAGATAGATAGATTTTTCATTACAGCATCTCTATTAGTGAGATCATTCTAATATTACTTTATTCAGTAGTAAGAACTTGTATGGTGTATATGTACAAAATACATGGAATTATTTATATGGTAAAGCCTGCTTAAAGCCTAAAACATTCATCAGGGTATCAGAATATTTTAGCTCATGTACAGCATAATTAACGTTTGTTCTGTATGTTGCATCCTTTTTAAAGCAGTCAGATTTTCTTTTAAATATTTGTTTTAAGCAGATGTTCTTCTATAGAGAAATGTTATAGGATTTTGCATTAGTCTTACTGTTAATTTAAATCTAATGATGATGATTAGTGTGTATTCATTGTTTGTCTGAACGTCGTGTGCAGTAATACACAGCTGTGTCTTCTGTCTGCAGATTCTTTACTTTCAGAGTCACTATGCTGCTGAAGCCATCTTTAGGAATACTGAACTTGCTTTTTGGAGAATCTTCATGATTACTGTTTCCATTACCTCAAATGTGTTCATGGAGAGGTTGATTAGCTTAACCTTAGCTTTTCAAGCAGGTTGTCGAATCCAAGCTGTTCCATAGTGGCTGCTGCTATCAGTGATAGAACCTCCAAACTACAGGTGATGGTAAAATCCTTTGGGGTATAAAGCCTTTCTGAAGACCTTAAATTTGTGTAAATCTCTAATTTGACACATGCTGTATTGTTCCAGAATCCACGGAATAATTTTTTTTTACTGGTAAAAAAAATGTTCTGTAATGAGAAATGTGTAAAGAATCCTGAAAGAATACCATTTTTTACAATTCTTTAATTTAACTTTAAGTTTTTTTCAAACAAGCTTAATACAAGATGTTAAATCTTCATTCAAATGAATGACAGTAAAGAGTTTTTGTAAGGGGAATCCACTGTTCTGTGTCACTGTGTCTCTCTTGCACAGTAATACACAGCTGTGTCTTCAGTTTGCAGACTCTGTCCTTGAATTGTTATTGTGTTAGTAGACGTGACTCTGGAGATGCTGAACTTATTTTTTAGTTTGTCACTGTAAGCTGTACTCCCACCACTCCATATACATCCAATCCACTCCAGAGCTTTTCCTGCAGGGTGTCGGATCCAACATGTACCAGTGCTTGTAACTGAATATGAAACCTTGCAGGGGATGGAGAGACTCTGGCCTGGCTGGACTGTCATGGCAGAAGGCTGAGTCAGTTCCTCACCATGGACATCTGTAGAGAAAAGCATATGGTGATACATCACATATTATATGCTGTACATTTATAATTATTGTAGTAAATGAAAGAAATAGATAAATAACTCACAGGAAACAGCTGACAGCAGGAGCAGTAGAGATGTAGAGAACATGATGTGTGTTATGTGTACAGTGGCCTCCTCTGTTCTCCAAGGTCTAACAAGGACCATCACATCAGATAAATAGGGTGATATCCAGCCCTGACACTTGTATTTGCATACCTTTCTTAAAGCTTTTGTCAACTAACTAATTACTGTAACTAACTAACTAACTAACTAACTAACTAACTAACTAACTAACTAACTGAATGAATGGATGAATGAATTAATAATTAAATATATAGTGTTTATACATATTTTTCTGATATCAGATTGACCCATTTTGTATTATTAAAAGTTTTGGAATTAAGTTATTGTTCCATTCAGACAAATAGAAGACTTTACAACAAACTGCTGCTGAATTCTCAATTCAGAAGGCACTAACTTTTTTTTTTTATTATGAATGTTCCAACATATTAAATACATATAACATTTATGCTGTGTCATTTCCAAATAAATAAATGTTCCAATTGTTGTGAAATTGTTGTGGTATAAGAGCTTGAGAATACCTTGAATATTTTATAGAGAGTTTGATTTGCATGAAAGTCTTTAGGCTTTTACAAACATACAGTAAGTAAAACTGAAGACAAGCTTATTCTCTGAAAAAAAAAAAAACACAAACTACTGTATATATAAAGGATAAATATAATAATAGCTACTATTTACTTATTAATTCATTAAACAATTTATTGAGACCTATAATTAATTAGCAATGTTTTAGTTTCATAACAGAATTTAAGCTTAAGGCTTTGATATGTTAATTCCAAAAAAATATGTTACAGTGGAACCTCGGATTACGAGCATAATTAGTTCCGGAAGCGAGCTCGTATTCCAAAACACTCGTAAACCAAGACTTGCTTGTTTTTCTAGTCAAAATTTATTAAAAATCTTTGCTTGTCTTGCGGAACACTTGCAAACCACGTTACTCGCAATCCGAGGTTCCACTGTATATTTATTACACTCAGTCTTTCAGACCTTAACATGTTGGGTAGATGTTGTGTAAATAAAGAAATAACAAACCTCACAGACTTTAAAGCTTAATCAAAAACATAATAATCATAAATTTCTAATTTGGTTCCAGGTGAAATATACAGTATATGTTTATAGACTAATAATAATAATAATAATAATAATAATAATGATAATCTGAATTCAAATGTTTGATCAAGATTGTTTAATTTAATTTTCTATTTACTTTCAACTTGTTTATAATAACATATTATTACATTATGTATTAATGCATAACATTGAGTGGAAAACCAACAATTTTAATGGATTTAGCCACAATCAGGATTTTCTGTCTTTTAACATGAATATGTTTCTTATCATATTTAAATGTCTGTCTTCACTTTCTAGTATGGGCAAATATGTTGTGTTAGTATAAATTTTTCAAAAATTCAGTGGGAAAATATGTCAGTGTGCTTGAAGATATCAAAAAAACTTGCTCACACAATGACTGTTACACACTGATGCATCCATAATGAAGATACGACTAGTTTGTAGTTTGTGCAGACTCCCCTCTAGAGGCAAAAAAGTGCACATAATTAAAAAAAAAAAACATTTAGATGAAAGTCTTGCTCTCAGCTCTCAACACTTTCAGTTGGAGCCAAAGGACACATAACAAAAAAAGAGCATTTGAATCATCACTGTTAAAATAGTAAAAAATGAAAATACCAAAACACTTAAAAAGAAAGTTCTCAGAGTATTAGTGGCCATTTAGCTTGTTTATAACTGTGTCTCTTTGACAGAGTTTGTTCTTCATTCTGTGTGAAGTGTGCTTCACTGTTATTTAAAGATCAAAATAAGGAAAATTTGTAAAATAAATGTAAAGGTATTAAATACATTTACACCATACTGCTGTTTGTTGGTCAAATCTAATTGCTCTGATTAATTGTCCATTACACACCTCTGTTTATAACATCATTCTAATATTATTTTATTCCATAATGAGAAATTATGTAATTATATAATTAATTACCTGTATGGTGTACATATCACATTAAAAAACACCAACATGATATTCTGATATTCTTAATATTGTAAAGCCTGCTTAATGTTTGAAAAACCCATCAGTGTCACTGAATATTTTAGTCAGTGTTTGGTTTAGAACTTATCTGTATCTGTGGAAAGCCAAATGAAACAAGTTTAAATATTTTTATGTGTTTTTGTAAATTACAAAAAAAAAAAAAAAACTGCACTGTACATAAAGTTTTTATGTCCAGTCCAGTTTTTATTCTAAAGATTTAAAGAGTTCTGAATAACTGCTTTGATATTTACACCTCTAACATCATAAACCATTGCATTTTTTCCCTCAGAAGAACATGAACCTAACACCTTTTACTGCTTGACTTAAAACAGGCCTCAGTATTTAATATTAGGGTCAATAGATCATTTTTATTCTTGTGTAGGCTGTCCTAGAGGGGCCTAGAGGGGTTTAACTGATACGCAAGGACATCTCTGCTTTTATTTTTAAAATATCGTTGGTGAGGAAATCACATCTAACTTCTCAATCACTGCTGAGGATGTGTCACTCTCTGTAATCACCTTACACTACTTTCACTGTTAGTCTACATAAATCTACAGTCTCAACTGAATTAATAATCCCTGAATTAGTTTGAACAGACCATGGTATTATTTTTATCTTAACAAATGTAAAACATCGGTTTGAAATAACAGTTGCCTATAGATGTGTAATAGAAGTAAGGATTTATGTTGCTTTATTTAACAAATTAGACAGATCATGTGATTCAGTCAAAAAAAGAAAAAACAACTTTTTGTCATGTCCATAAAATGTCAATGACAACTGTACATTAAAATCTTTTTAGTGATGCTCAGGTACTCAATATAAAAATGTTATATACAGTGGAACCTCGGATTACGAGTAACGCGGTTTATGAGTGTTCCGCAAGACTCGCAAAGATTTTTAATAAATTTTGAC
>JAQMYJ010000008.1:23610432-23624927 GCA_030014305.1 Clarias laeviceps | reverse complement strand
TATATATTGTAAAGGGATTTTGAATTATGAGGGTGTATTGAGGTAATATGGTTTTTAAATAAACCAGAACTTTAAGTTGCAGCTTTCTTTCTGACTATTACAAAGCAATGGCATTGGAGACTAATTTAAAATAATGCTAACTAAAACTCCACTATATCAACAATTTCAGACATTCTTAAATCTGATAAGTGAGTGAGAGTGAGTAAGATATATATTTAAGTATATTTCTCAAGATATGAAAAGCGGCAATTCCTTATGTATTTTTCACTCACTCACTCATCCTTTATACCGCTTTATCCTGTATTCAGGGTCACGGGGCCTGGAGCCTATCCCAGGAGGCTTAGGGGACGAGGCGGGATACACTCAGGGTGCCAATCCATCGCAGGGCACACATACACTCACATGTACATACACACACTCATTCACACACTATGGGCAATTTGGGAACGCCAATCAACCTACCCTACATGTCTTTGGACTGTGGGAGGAAACCGGAGAACATGCAAACTCCATGCACACAGAGACTGTGAGTATATTTCGATCAGAACACTAAATCATTTAATATATTGACAGGTAATATATAGAGAAATATATTTTCTTTGCGTAAGGGCATCCTTTTGTTTAAATCTTTTTCACCCAAAGTGCACAGGAGTGTTATCTATCACAGAGCTCACTGGAAACTAGAACAGCCAAGAACATGCTGTTTAAACCCAACTATTTCAATAAGGAATGTCCATGAGCACTATGGACGTCTTAAATCCTCAACCACAATGTGCTCAGTGTAGAGATGAGAAGATGATTATAATGTTCCATGTACTGTAGAATCTTACAACAGAATGTTTTACCATCATAAAGAGTTCAAAGCAAGAGTGATAGAGAGACAGGGAGAGAGAGAGAGAGAGAGAGAGAGAGAGATTGTTTTAGGGCTTTTCCTACACATCATCAATTCAACACCACTATACAACTCTGATTAGCCTATTACATGCATTTCAAAGCCCAGAATTATTTCACTTACTTCACTGCATTTGAAAAAAAATCTTCTTTTTTTTTGTTGTTTTTTTTGCTTAATTCTTGCCAGTTATTTAACAAAAAAGTATAAGCTAATTGGGAAAAAAATTGACTGCCAAAAGCCAAGGACATAAAAAGTGGAAAAAAATAAATAAATAAATAACACTTTGGATAAAATAGTGTTGTGTCTTGGGGACGTTCTGTTATAATGTACACTGTATGACAGGGATGTTGTTGATCCGTCTTACTGTGTGTATCGAGCGCAGTAATACACAGCTGTTTCTTCAGTCTGCATGTTCTGCCCTTTTAATGTTATCGTGCTGGTGGACGTGTCTCGGAAAATCTCAAACCTGCTTTTCAGTTTTTCACTGTAGTAAATGCTGCCATCATGGCAAATAAGTGCGATCCACTCCAGAGTTTTTCCTGTACAGTAGGTACTTGTTACTGAATATCCAGACACTTTACAGGTCAATGACTGACCAAGAGTTATTAATGTGGACTCGGTCTGGATCAGGTCAAGACTATGAACACCTGGTAAATAAATAAGTAAATAAATAAATAAATTAATTAATTAATTAAAAATGAGCAGAAATTATTATATGTATTATATGTTAAATGTAAAACACTTACAGTTTAAGGCTGCCAGCAGCAGCAGTAATGATGTCGAGATCATGGTGTGTGTTGAAGTAAAATAAGTAAAAGCTCTTGGTCTCTGTTGCTTAAATATAAAAGGGAAGGACATTTGCATGGAGACACTCGCCTGAGGGTGCATTTCTTGATTATTTGATTCCTGTTTAAATTTTAATCAATAAGAGCATTTGTTACTGATGGAGATTATGCTTATTACCGTATTATTATATTTATGCTTAAAATAAAACCCTAGCAGATAATGAGGAGTTCTGTTATATGAAAATGATCAATGAATAATGTTATAATGTGACTCACCACAAAGTCAATTGACTTTTAATATACTCCAGTTGTGTAATGGAGTGTAAGTCTGAGTGTGTGTGTGTGTGTGTGTGTGTGTGTAAGGGGGGTAGGGGCGGTGTTGTTGTGGGAGTGATTGTGCACATACTGTATCCGCGGGAAAACTCTTTCAAACACACAAAAAAGACAACAACAAGCAGACAAGCACACACTGCGACAAAGAGATCAATTGTTTCCTTAAGACAGGATTCACTTTTGACATGAGCAAAAAAATGCAGATAAAACATTAAACTCCCATTTCTGCTTGAAACAGGGTTTGTTCTCTTTTTTTACTTTTTTTTTGTCTTTTCAGTTTTATCTTTTCTCTTTTTTTGTGTCTTTCTTTTCAGTTTTATCTTTTCTTTGTCTTCACTCTTTTGTCTTTTAACTTTTCCCTTATTACCGGAGCACCTCCCTCTCATACCTGGTCGTACCTTATGTTCGCATACCAACTGCATTGTCTTGGGGGCTTATATAAACATACAGATACAAAAAGAGCAGCCATCCACCCAAAACCTTTTCCATGTAAGAATACAAAGTTAAACCTTTTTTTCTGATCTATCTCAAAGCCTTCATGGTGTAGGATTCACTAATTATTTATTTATTTATTTATTTATTTAGCATAAAGTGGAACTGTACTTTTAGTGTTTCACTTGTTTAAATGTAACTTTATATTCTATTTACTATGTTTTTTATTTAGAGAAAACACACTCTTGAGAAATCAATGGGGCCTTTATGGATTTAAAACACTTTAATAATGTGGGACAAAATATACCTATTATGGCATGGATGAGACCTTGTTATACAATGCATAGTTACACTAAAACTAAGGGTTTTCTTTAAAATATTTCAAAACATATTAGGTTGAAAACATTCCTCCTACCGCACATTCAGTATCTAGAAGCAGAATTATATTAGGCTAAGAGTGTTATCTTCAAGGTGAGTGTTGATGAGACTTGTCTGTTCCATTCAGCTCAGCTGCACAGTGTGTGTATGTGTGTGTGTGTGTGTGTGTGTGTGTGTGTGTGTGTGTGTGTGTGTGTGTGTGTGTGCCCTAGAATGGATTGTACCCTGCTTTGTGCCCTAAGTGTCCTACGATAGGGCCAGACCTCTATGACACTGATTTTTTGAACCTTGATTTTTCCTATTTTATGACGAGGTCCCAAAGAGTTTATTCCATTTATGCCACAGCATCTGGATAACTTATTAAACAATGTCATTTTTTTTCATCTATTTATAGTTACTGTTAATAAGAAGTTAGTTCATGTTATTAGCGTAGGTTGGCATGTTATTAAGAAAAACTCTCCCTTTGATGGAAGAACAACTGACATTTACTTTGGAAATAATAACATAGCAAAATGTCCACATTAATGTACTGTACTGTAAACCTGTGATTTGTAGCTTACACTAGTAGAGCTGCCACTTTCACTGTGGTAGAAATTATAAAGAACATTTTTTAAATGTTTGATTTTTGTTTGGTTTTGGTTTGGTTTACTTTTGATTTTTTTTTTACCTTTTCACCATAATATTGCAAGATCATGTATTAAGAAATGCTAAGCTGATGCACTAGTTTTCAGTACATCTCTCTATCTAGTCTGTCTGGTGTGTATAAGTGTCAAACTAAACTTTGATAAAGCAAGATGGAAAGCAATGCCATTGGATTTACATTGACTGATGATTAAATATTGAATTTAAGATGTGGATTAGATGGGTTTATGTTGCCATAATAACTAGTAGACAATCAGTCAATCATAGCATAAATAGTATTTTACGTTTAAAAATGCATGATAAGAAATCTGAGGGTCAGGTGGAATCGGTCTGCTGCCACTGATAAAATGAATATTAGGATTGTTATCAATAATGTACAGTTAAAAAGTCTTCAGAATGGAAAGTGTGGTGGTTTCTATCTTATTTGGTGGACAGTTAATATTACTTGTACTGTAACTACAAAGAGCAAAAAAGATCAAAGTGCAAAATGCTGCCTTGAATTATAAACAAACAAATTAATACAAATAAATAAATAACTACAAAAAGTTGAAAAATGTTTTCATTAATAAGTAGTACAAACAAACAAAGAAATTAATTAATTTTCCCAAAATGTCCAGTTCGAACACGATTTCAGTGTGAACAGCCACTGCGTACTTACAGTGTAAATGAATGTAATAATTTTATATAGGATTTATTTATAGAAAAGATGAATGTTCGGGGAAGGGTTTAGTGTGTTTCCAGGATTTGTCTCATTTTTATAACTTTGTCTAAGATTCTTTCTCTTTTCTTGGTCATGCCTTAAATTTCTGTTTTCCCTGGTTCTTCCATTTTCCTCTCTTTGTCTTTTATTTTATTTTTTTTCATCTCGCTTCTGCTTTTTTTTCCTCTTTCCTTAGGCAAAAAAAGTGACGAAGAACTGCGAACAAGTCTGAACTATAAATGTCTATTAAAGTATCCTGAACGACATGTGGATGGCAATTCATGTTAATCAAACTGGAGAACTCTGGGGATCTGTGCAGCAGCCTCTTAGAGTTACAGAAACACCAACTTTAGGGTTCTAAAAGGAACTCAGGAACATTGCACTTTGATTATTTTCAGCATACATCCAAATGTTTTATTACTTACTAATACAGAAATGATTTTTGTTTAATATTCTAGAGAAAGCTGTTGTGTCGAGTGTTTAATGTTTAAAAGTGATTTTTTTTTAATGTCTAAAACATGATGTTTTCTGATCAGGGATGATCACTGAATAACGGAAACATGTTACATCCTTTCAGAAACTTATTAAATAATTCAGAGCATCCTATACGGAATCCATTATATACGAAACAAATAAAAGTATCCAACAGTGTTTCTGAGCTTTATAAATAAATAAAAATAGTAAAAATAAGTAGTGCATGCCTTGTCCTTATATTTATCCATTATCAATGTACTGTATGCAGTATTGACAAATGACATCAGATGCCGCTATTATTTACTAGAACTAACTTGAGGGGTTTTCAGTGGTGTTTGGAATGTTGTTGGTCTTTCGGCTGCTCCCGACAAGGGGTCGCCACAGCGGAATATCCAGTCCGCACTACAACTTGGCACAGGTTTTATGCCGGATGCCCTTCCTGACGCAACCCTCCCATTTTATCCGGGCTTGGGACCGGCACTGCGTCCAGTGGCTGGGGTTTGGGCACTGGCTGGGAATCGAACCCGGGCCTTCCGCATGGCAGGCGAAACACGTACCACTTAGCCACCAGTGCCCTTAAAAGCTTTTTCCCTTTTTATTAGTATGTCAAAATTGCTACCACGCCACTTGTCACACGTGAGGATATTGAGACTGTACCCTTATTCACTTCCCTTAAGTGTTTTCTGTACTAGAGGTTTTTGTACAGGGATGTTGTTGATCTGGTTTACTGTGGTTTTATGATCGCAATAATACACAGCTCTGTCCTTAGTCTAAAAGTTTTGCCCATGGAACAACACAGTGTTGCTGGAGGCATCGACTGAGAAACGGATCTTCTTTAGTGACTACTGGAGGTATCACTGGAGCCGCAGTACCAGCCGATCAATTCCAGTGATTGTCCTGATCCCTGCCGTATCCAATTAGTACAGGAACCTGTGGCTGAGTATCCAGTGATTTTACATGGGAATGAAAATGATTCTCCAGGTTTAACCACCATGACTGCAGGCTGAACCAGTTCAATACATTTAATACCTGTGAACAACAAACATGCAATTATTCAGCTACATTCTATCAAAAGGAAATGCACAAAAAATAGCTGTAAAGTACAGTATATCCTCAAAAGTCTCCTTACTTACCAGATGCAGCTGTTAACAGCAGGAGAAGAAATGTAGAGAAGATGGTTTGAACCTGAACCCAAAACCTCACTTCTACAGGAACACCTCTAATATTTGGGTTTGATTTGCATAACAGTGTTTAGTCTTTCATAAAGGCACAGAAGGATGGAGGCATGATGCATTTCATGCAAATGTAAAATATATGTACACATTCATGAAAATACGTAGCCTACACATTAGAGTTACTTGTAACTTGTATTTACTTACCAATTCATCAAACAGTGAGGATTACGCAGTCTGGTTGAATAGCACTGATATAATAGATCTGTAATTTATTAGCTTTGTAACAATGTTTTAGTTAGAACTTTTATGTAAATCCCAGGAGAATATGCTCTCATATCGTCAGTCGTTTGAACCTCAAGTAGTTGGGTAAGTGTTGTATGAATAGAAAAACAGAGCACCAACAGGTCTTAAAACCTAAAGAAAAAGCATAATGCTCCTATGTTTATAATTATTTTAAAAATTGTATAGTTCTTGTTTATTTTATACTTGTGTATGTGTAGAAGAATTACAATATAGTGTAAAAGCTACGAAATCAAAAGTTGAGTACACTTTCTCAATTTGCCTGTCCGTATTTTTTTTTATAGTTTGCACGATTGCTTAAATGTTAAAGCAAGTTAAAAAAATACATGTGTTTTTGATCATATATTTGATTTGTCTGTAATCACTTCATATTTCATCATATATGAAATATGAAAATGAAAATGAAAATGAACATCATGTACTGTATGTGTGGTGGACTGGAAAAACTGATAAAGGTGAAGCAGAATTCTGCAAGAAAAATCTGTTTCGTATTTAATAAACTTTAATACCTTACAGTAATTTTATAAGACCATAATTATATTCCAAAGCACTGTGTATATGTTGGTATTGTGTCTAAAAGACAAACACTGGTTCAATGTTACACATAAACACATATTGCAATAGGAATTGTGCTGACTCAGTGTAAAAATGTAATTATGCTGCTTAAATACTTCTCATTTAAATGAAATATATTTATGGTCTCTAAAATGTTTTGGACAGATGAAATGATCACAAGCATCACTGATGTTTTTGTACAGTGTTTCCTCATATTTGTGTTACTGTGCTTCCCGTGCGCAGTAATACACAGCTGTGTCCTCTGCTGTCACACCAGTGAGTTTTAGATACACCATGCTGTTGGAATTATCTCTGGTGATTTCTGTTCTCCCTTCAAAAGATTTACTATAAACAGTGCCACTGGCATCACTATAGATAAATCCCATCCACACCAGTGGTTTGTTCGCCTGTTGTCTGATCCAGTGCATGTGGTAGCTTCCAAAAGTAAATCCAGATCCTCTACAGGAGAGACTCAGAGTTTCTCCAGGTTTCTTCTGCACTGTTGTTTGTAATGACTCGAGACTTTGACATCTCACACCTGCTGAAGGAAGTAATATATATATATAAATAAAGAAAATGTAGTTAATCAGGTTTTAATACAAATTAAGATATATAAAGGAGTGAATCACAGGTTACAGTTGAGAACTTACTGATGAGGCTGATAAGTAGTAGGAATAAAGAAAGTGGGATCTTCATGATGAGTGTTGATGAGACTCGACTGCTGCACTCAGCTCAGCTGCATATAAATACTGCATGGACACACAGCACTCTGGATTTGCATCACAGCGTCACAATCAAAAAAGATCAGAGGCAGGTACTCTACTGGGTAGAGACCGGTGATCCATTATAATCCTGTAATTTTGACATAAATGAAGGCATTATGAGATACAGTGTTTTGTTTGTTCTTTTTTGTTTGTTTCTGTAGATGTGTGTTTGCATTACTTGTTTTCTCTTACTATCATTTATTTTATGATGAGGTGCATCAAATGTTTTATTCTCTTTGAACAGCTTGGCAACTCATTTATTAAACAATTTTATTTTGTATTTTTTTATAGATTTCAAACTAAGAAGCTAGTTCATGTTATTTGAGTAGCTTGGCATGTTGCTAAAAGAACGTAACTGGAAATAATAACATATACTGTAGCAGTATGTGAACATTAACATGCTGGAAACCTGTGCTTTGTAGCTTGCACTAGTCAGAGCTGCCATTAATACTGTAGACATAATTGTAAAGAGTATGTTATGTTTTGTGCAGTCGAGATTTATTGATTTCATTTTGTTCCAGACATTTTCACCGTAATATTGCAAGATTATTTACTGTATTCATGATACCTGTTATTTCCCCAAATATTGGAAGAAACTGATGTATTATTTTGTAGTACATCTTTCTCTCTCTCTTTAGTCCCTCTTCTGTGTACAATTTTAAACCAGACAATTATTATCTTGTCTCTTAATCATGGTTAGGTTACAACTCAAGAATAAAGCCGGATGGTAAACCATGGCACAGGATTGACATTGACTAGTGATTAAATAGTGAACTTACTATGTGGATTAGCTGGGTTTATGTGGCCATAATAATAATTATTAATTTGATTCAGATAATCATATGTAAATAGTATTTTACACTTTAAAATGTATACAAACAAATATGGGGGTCAGTTTGCCCTGATAAACTGATAAAATTAATAATTTCTAGAGCCTCACAAGAGAGGCTGAGAGTTCCACGAGGGTTACTCAGTACTGAATGACTAGGAATAGACTACAAACTCTCGGCTTTCACAGCTAATGGAGAGCGGTTGTAGACAAATTAGACAATTAGCATAAAAATAGTAAAAAATAATTAATGAATAATAATGAAAAGAACTCACTGGAGACACACAGACTAATTAGTAGCAGGAGGAAGGAGATTTTTGTTCATGAAGAAAAGAAGCAATTTCTCAAAAAAAAGGTATTATCAGGAATCAAAGTAGTATTACAATACATACTGTACAGTCTTATGCAAACGTTTAGGCACCCCATGATAAATAACAGGTAATTTTTTTAATTGAAAAGATGTTAACACATCCAAGTCTCTCTTGGAAATGGAAAAAAATGCACAATATTTTCAGAAATTAAAATAGCTGTGAATGCAAGACGACCAAAGAATATTTCAGAACTACTGTAGAAGCCATTTGCAAGGAAAAATGGGAGAAAATCCCAATTACAAGAATTGAAAGACTTTTAGCTGGCTATAAAAAGCATTTGCAAGCTGTGATATCTGCCAGAGGAAGTGTTACTAAGTACTGATTATGTAGGGTGCCCAAACTTTTGCAGTGCCATAATAATGTTTTTATTTTTTATTTTTGTTCAATTTATAGCATAAAAAGTAACTATGCATCAATGTCTGCAGAAAATATTGTGCATTTTTTCCATTTCCAAGAGAGACTGTGTTAACAGTCTTTTTTTCAGCACAATTATTATTATTTAATTAGTATTAGTTATTTAATAAAAACTGAGTTTATTTCCATAAACAATGCATGGCAAAGAACAATCATCTTTCAGTTATTAAATAGATTTGAGGTGATGGTGAATCATTGCAGTGTGAGAGGTGAGAGAAGCTGTATATTATGTATACATTAATGAGCAGGTAAAGATGATTTGGTTTACACAGACTGCTCTCTTCAGTCAACAGTAGCTCCTTCCTGTACTGAGACACAGACATTTCAAGGTGGCCACTCCTTGTTTTAAATTTTAAAGATTAAAAACATAACTTAAAAAAAAATTACTCAACATAATTTGGACATATTATTGCAGATAAAGTTTCTTATAAATTAGGTTACATAAACCTTGCCTTTTCTCTGCCTGTTTAACAGACTTTTGGGAAAAGAGTGATCTTGCTCCTGGACTCTTGGTAAACGATTCTGGACTGATAAACGAACTTTGATTTTTCTCTTTCACTTTGGATACATTGCTTGCCGTGGCTTTCAAACTTGTCTGTTCCACAAACTGTACATCAACAGAAACCGGACATCGAGAAAGAGATCCGTGATCAAGTTTAATCTGTTCTCTCAGATGTTCCTTCTCTGTTTGCAAAGCAGAAAAACTGTTGTGGCTGTCTATTGTGCTGTTTTGTCTGCCCCCAAGACTTTGTGTGTTCCTATCGGCCTGAACTATCCGGCGGAGTATACTTCACAGGGTGTTCGGCCATGATAAGTGTGATAAGTGTTCAAACGGAACTGCGAATGGTGTAGGGAACAATTCAACAACAGAACTTCACCAGAGAAAGGAATAAAAAAATTCCCATCAGTCAGTGTTGTCTCGCTGGAGTGTGAAAAATGGAGTTAAAAAAAAAAGGATGTATATATTTATCATCATTATTATTGAGTATAATTCATTCTCATTGGACATTAAAATGTATATTTTATCAAGTAATTGTTATTACTTAGTATTATATACAGTAGGCTAGTAATCTGAAAAAAAGTTACCATACATCTTTAATCAAATATTAGTATTAATCAATAATTTATTTACAAGTTATATGTTTCAATAGCATATGTTTTTGTCATGCACACTCAATCTGCGACCGGCACTAGGACCCGGAAGTAATACGGTCGCGAACCAGGAAGCATAAAAGGAGACAAGATGGCGCCACACATCGCTCAGTCATTGAGTTTGCCCATGCCGCTTCGGATTCGTTCGTTGATTCGTGAGTACTCACTTTCTTGGGTTCGCTTTCAGATTGAGTGTGTGTTTATAGGACGCGGGTTAGATTGTGTCTTTCCCTTGCTCCCCATTTGTGAGAGTCCTTATCGCGTGATTATCCTGCCTATTCGTGTCTCTCCGCGTTTGGGTTTACCATTCACGCTACAAAGGGCTAACCGCTAAAGCTACGTTTTCTGGTTGCCTTGGGTTAGTTCGTGACAGAATGACTGAGCCTACAGCTGTAAACCCAGCAGATCATGCGCGCCTCTGCGATGTGGTGGACCAACGCTTATCAACAAGCTAACGGGAGAGATCGCTACTCTGCGCCAGAGCGTCCAATACGTCGGAGCTCAGGCGGGAGAACGCGGATCTCCGCACAGCTGTTGCTAGCGGGGCTAGCAGGCCTCCCGTCGCGGCGGCCAACCAACTCTGATGTTTTTCTTTCAGTACCAGACAAATGGGATGGCATGGAAGGGAAATGCAGTGTGTTTTTGACAGCGCTGGATCTGGTGTTTGAGTTCAATTCCACCAAGTACTCCACCGATCAGCTACGCATTGCCCTACTCGTCTCGTTGCTATCCGGGCAGGCAGCCACGGCAGTTCTTCGTTCAGACACGGACACCGCCCATTTATACCATGAATTCACCCGCCAGCTCAAGCTCACTTTTGAACACCCTGCGGGCGAGGTGGAGACCGACACCAAACTCTGTCACCTACGGCAGGGAGGCTCGTCTGTCAGCCGCTACACAGCAGAGTTCTGTACCCTCGCTGTGCAGACATCCTGGGGAGACGCCGCGCTCCGGACATCCTACTTCGAGGGACTGTCTTCCTGGATAAAGGACGAGCTTGCCGGACGAGAGCTTCCCGCCACGCTGGAGGGATTAATCCAGCTTTCCCTCCACATCGATCAGCGCCTCCTCTCTCGCCCTAAGCCAGCCCCAAGGACCCTGCCGCCTGCCCCCACCTATTCCTACGCTCCACCTAGACCACCGACCATCTTCACCACTGCTACCACCGGACGTGTCGGATCTCCACCTCCTGCCGTGGTTGACACCGGAGCCGGGGAACCCATGCAACTAGGACGCGCCTCATACTCGGATACCCCTGGCTGCTACAGCATGACTCCCTCATTTCCTGGGCACAGAACCGGATCCTTCAGGGGGGGCCAACCTGCACCGAACTCTGCGTGCGGGCCCAGGCTGGGACGTGTTCCACGGAGTCCGAAGCCCCTGACGTCGACATCCACGCCATACCTCCATCCTATCGGGACCTGGCTGAGGTTTTTTGCAAGCGAAGGGCCACCCACCTTCCACCTCATCATCCCTACGACCTGGCTATTGAGCTTCAGCCGGGTTCCATTCCCCCCCGCGGCCACCTCTATTCACGCTCGGCCACCGAGACGCAGGTGATGGAGGAGTATGTAGCCAGTGCCCTCCGAAATGGAACTATTCGGACCTCCTCCTGGAAGCATAAAAGGAGACAAGATGGCGCCGCACATCGCTCAGTCATTGAGTTTGCCCATGCCGCTTCGGATTCGTTCGTTGATTCGTGAGTACTCACTTTCTTGGGTTTGCTTTCAGATTGAGTGTGTGTTTATAGATTGCGGGTTAGATTCCCTTGCTCCCCATTTGTGAGAGTCCTTATACTAAATCGCGTGATTATCCTGCCTATTCGTGTCTCTCCGCATTTGGGTTTACTATTCACGCTACAAAGGGCTAACCGCTAAAGCTACGTTTTCTGGTCACCTCGGGTTAGTTCATGACAGTTTTATAATAGTATCAGTTTTTGTTTCAATCAATATTCAATATGTAATGCCTGTAATGTGAATGGTAACGCGCAGAGGAAGTGATGTCTGCCCTGGTGACTTTGCACGGCGTTCCGAATGGTTCAATTCAATTCAATTCAATTTTATTTGTATCGCGCTTTTAACAACTGTCATTGTCGCAAAGCAGCTTTACACTAAAATTAAATAATTATTTAAATTTGTATGGAATGTGAATGTGTATGAATCAAAATGATCAGATAGTCCCTGATGAGCAATTCGAGGGTGACAGTGGCAAGGAAAAACTCCCTGAGATGGCGGTAGGAAGAAACCTTGAGAGGAACCAAACTCAACAGGGAACCCATCCTCATCTGGGTGAAACAGAAAGCAGGACTTGATCTGCATTCATACTGTGTGTTAGGTGGCAGGCTGTTCAGCATAACAGTTGATGTTAATTGATGTTAATATGGAGTCCAGTTAGTTATTGGAGTCTGAGGTAGACTCGTAGGAAATTCCAGTCCTGAACTATCGAGCAACTGCAGCCAAGTCAAGTCCTCAGAGAAACAGCTGTCAACATACCGTTCATGCGGATCAGGGACTAGGGAGCATCCTGTGAGGTACACTTCGGAATGGAATGTAGCTTTTGCCATTTAACCCAAGGAGATTTCCCTCAGACACTAATACAACAAGAGCATCTCTGCATTGCTCCTCTCAATGCAGCTATTTAATAAAACTTGTAATCGATACCTGCTTGTCTGCAATAGGGTTCCATAGTGTTCAGTAAACTATTTGTTTTATGCAGACTTTTAAAGGTTTCTGTATGTCTTAGGGACAATGTGTTTTAATGGACATTGTATGAGGTGTTTTTGTACAGGGATGTTGTTGATCTGTCTCACTGTGGGTCCCGAGCGCAGTAATACACAGCTGTGTCTTCAGTCTGCATGTTCTGTCCTGTTAATGTTACTGTGCTGCTGGACGTGTCTATGGAAATCTGAAACCTGCTTTTTAGTTTCTCACTAAAGTAGATGGTTCCTCCACCCTCTATTTGTCCGATCCACTCCAGAGTTTTTCCTGCAGGTTTTCGTATCCAGTGTGTCCAGTAGCTGCTTAATGAATATCCAGATACTTTACAGGTCAGAGTCAGTGACTGACCAGGGGTTAATACTGAGGATCCAGACTGGGTCAGCTCAACACAGTGAACATCTGTTAAAATAAAAATAAATAAAAAATTGTGATATAAAAGCAAAAGGCTATAAGTAACCAAAAAAAACGTATATTTTATATGTAAAACACTTACAGTGTACGGCTGAAAGCAACAGCAGCAGTAGGGATGTAGAGATCATGGTGTGTGTTGATGCAGAATAAGTAAAAGCTCTTGCTCTTCATTGCTTAAATATATAACAGGGAAGAACATTTGCATAGAGACACTCCTTATCTGAGGGAACAGTGAATGCATTCTTTATGAGAAAACCTCACCATCTTTCAAACAAGTCGAAAATTCTATTTTTATTAATTAATAAGTATGTTTAGTTTGTGATCTTAAAATAGATAAAATGGATCTTGCCATTCTTTCGAACCACAGAAACATGTTCGCACATCCTCTAATAAACTACTGTGTCTCTTATCTCTTCATGTTAGTTTTTGACAACAAGTGAAGCAATGAGACTATACAAGCAACCTTTATTTCAATTATTCAAGAGGGAAAAAAAAGACAACAGACTTTGTCTAACAGCTCTTTATACTGTTTCTAGAAAGAAGCTAAAATGGAACCAATTACAGACATACAGTATAGAACATGTTACTGTAGCCAGCTTTTATCAGAGATAGACCCCAGAATAATGTTCTTATTATTGTGAGTTTCATGTCCTCAACTCATTCACACTTCTCAAAAAGTCAAATATGTCACCAGATATAAATTTTCTAATCATATTTAAAAAAAATTCTAATATGATTAGAAAAAAAAGATTAGAAAAAAAATAGCTTAAACTGTTTGCTATTACACTATCAAAGTTAAAGATGCCCTACTTCACCTGTTCCTTCAGTGCAGCAGTTATATATACTTTTCCTATTCCACTTGCATCCAGTCAGGACAATCTGTGGTATTTATTTATGGGAAAATGACATATGAATTCAATTGAATACTTGCTTTTTTGATGAAACAGTAGGGTGGATGAACATTCCAGAGACTTGAATTTAATGAATGGCCTCTCTACAGTGGTTACCTAATCGGAATGTTGGTTCTACCGTCGCGGTGCTCGGCCGTAGCATTTGGCTTTGTGCGTTTGCTGGCTTTTACCGCTGAGTGGCGCTATACAGTGGTTCCTCATGCGGTATTCTGGTTTTACCGCCACACCTCACGGTGGCGATATTTGGGTTTGTGTGTTTG
>JAQMYJ010000008.1:23585061-23596444 GCA_030014305.1 Clarias laeviceps | reverse complement strand
TCTTCGTGCAACAAAGCAGACGGTCCGTGCTATCGGCTGTTTTTATGGCTGCGATGGTGTTCCGCGAGAGTTACCTGAGAATCTTTAGACAGTACAGGATGGAATGACTGACTCAGGATGTATTAAATCCACAACCACAAGCTGCTCAGTGCACTGATACAGTTGATGTTTATAAACTGTAACATTATATGCATTTCTTTTTCAAATATCAGATTCTCATCTATGGTTCAACGCAACACAGGTTGCTGTTTTCTGTAATTGTGTTTAATCCAAGTGTTGTGTTGCTAGATACAGTACAATCATAACAGACTATGAAAGGTAGATTACAAATAGCAACCAGTTAAGTTTTTTTTAAGTTAGTTTTTATGCATTTATTTTTAATCCAGAATGAGTAAATAAATATAAAAAACATTATTTAATTATTTTTCTTGTTGTGAGTAAGAACACTCCTTCAGCAGAATATAAATTGAGAAATTATGAATGCCAAATTAAAGCATTTTTATCACCACCTTTTTAAAAAATGTATTTCAGTGGGAAGCACTGAGCGTATCAAATGTAAGTTCAGTCATTTATACTGTAAGTTTGTCATTTTATGTGTTTGGTCTTCACTCTGTGATGTGTGTTTTACTAATGTTGTTTAATCATGTGAACTAATTTTATTGGTGATAAACTTGAATTCATGAAGTTTGACATAAGATGTTGATTGATTTTCTATTATTGCACCTCGTCCAATGAGTTCATTATAATATTATTTCAATCTATACAGTAGTTAGAACTTAGGCAGCATGGTGGCATAGTGGTTTGCAATATCACCTTGAACCTCTAGAGTCCAGGTTTGATTCCTCCCTTGTCGTCTGTGTTGTATGGAGTTTGCATGTTCTCCCCATGGTTGGTGGGTTTCCTCTGGCTTTGTCCCTCAGTCCTAAAACATGCAGATTAAGCTAACTGGTTTTCCCAATTAGCCCATTAGGGTGACTGAATGTTTCCTCTGTATTATGTCTTTTTATTTTTCTGAGGTTAGGTTTCACTAAATGTTGCTCATTTCAGACATTTTTCTAATCATAGAGAAAAGTTATAGGGTTTAGTAATAGTCTCAGTGTTTACTTACTTAATACACTGATTATGAAAATGTGAGCTCCATTCATGACTTCAGCACACATGTGTTTTTGTATTGACACCTAAGTAGAAGTAACACTGTGTGGGCAGCGTGTGCAGTAATACACAGCTGTGTCTTCTGTCTGCAGATTCTGTCCTGTCAGAGTCACCGTGCTGCTGGAGCCGTCTTTAGAAATACTGAACTTGCTTTTTAGAGACTCTTTATAATGAGTATTCCCACCACCCCAAATGGTGTTTATCCATTCCAGAGTTTTCCCTGCAGGTTGTCGAATCCAAGCTGTGGCGTAGCTGCTATCAGTAACAGAGTATCCGGATACTTTACAGCTGAGGGTTAAAGATTCTCCTGGCTTTAACATCACTGAGGAGAGCTGAGTAAGTTCTGCTGCACATTCCACATCTGAAAACAAAGACACAATTTCAGTTAAACATGTATCTACAGTAGGTTATAGCTACAAAAGTTTACTAGCATCTCTCTGAGTTCATTATTGAAGTGAAACTCACAGGATGAAGCTGCCAGCAGCAGCAAAAATGACAGGGACATTGTTTAATTAAAGCAGTGCTGAATTCTCTAGAGCCCACAGAGACTGAGGCTAATATTTCTTTATATGTTATTGTACACAGGGGGGGTGAGTGGGATTTTGCATATGCATTTGTATATTGTTATGCTGGTCCATTCAAAACAGCCAGTTGTTTTTTTTGTTTGTTTGTTTGTTTACGTCTTAATAATCACCATGGGTTTGCAGAAATTAACTTAAAAAATGTAGTTCTGTAAATGATCCAAACTTACTCACATTTCCACTCACTTTCATATTTCTTTTTATATCTTAGTAAAGTGTGTTTTGTGGATATAAATGTTTATTAATATTAGATTTTGTCAGAATAACCTAATCAGAAGCAGTGCTGATCCCAAGCCCGGATAAAATGGGAGGGTTGCGTCAGGAAGTGCAAATCGGATGGTCTACTTTGGCGATCCCTCGATGGGATCAGCCGAAAGACCAGCTAAAGCAAAGCAGCTTTACAAAATCAGAAGAATTATTTAAGTTTGTATGAAATGTGGATGTGTATGAATCAAAATGATAAGATTGTCCAGTGGCATGGAAAAACTCCCTGAGATGGCAGTAGGAAAAAACCTTAAGAGGAACCAGACTTATCAGGGAACCCATCCTCATTTGGGTTAAACGGATAGCAGGGATTGATCTGCATCATATTATGTGGAAGGACTGGAAGTTCAGTATAACAGGAGATGTGTTTAAATTAATATGGATTCCAGTTCATTATTGGAGGCTCAGGTAGAGTGTTGGAAACTCCAGTTCTGAACTATCGAGCAACTGCAGTCATGAGTTCTCAGAGAACAGCTGTCTGCATCAGCCGAGGACAGGACCGTCTTCGTGGAAAAGTGGAACCGTCCCCAGTCGCCAGGCAGACCATACGGGGCATCCATGCAACGAGATCTCCAGCCAGAAGCGGGGCACCAGGGCGAGTCAGACAGGTCCGGAGGGCAAAGGGGTTCTGGATCACTGGCAGCTCAGGAGCGACATATATAGCTCGACAGAGATACAGGGAGAGAGAAAGAGAGCAGCAGAGAATGTGAGATGGCAGTTAGGTATGGTAACAGTCACACAATGTATAAAGTGAATGTATATTTAGTGCAGAGTACAAGCAGGGACTATGGCAGGACTAATTATTAACATAATTTATCTGAATTAATGTTTGTTACTGCTGTTGTTATTTATAAACTGCCACTGCTCCATGTTTTGAAAGATTCTATGTTTCTTTTCTCATTCCAAAAATTGCTTCATTTAAAAATAAGTTAATGAATTTTCTTTCAGCTACTGCCCCCTGCAGGAATGCGTTTTATTCTTAAGCATTAGAATAGATTCAAATAATATCAATGAGGAATTATTAATATATTCACCTCACACCAACACATAATTTAATCTTGAGGTCAAAGATGAAACATTATGTTGATGTCCTTTAATATTTTAAATGCAAAGTGGTCTTAGTCCTGCTAGTTCATTTATACCAGGCAGAGAGATGTAAATGAACAGGGGTGTTTTTGTACAGGGCTGCAGTGAGTTTGTAGTGCTGTGTCTCTGGCGCAGTAATACACAGCCGTGTCCTCAGTTAGAAAGTTTTGTCCTCTTAAATAAACTGTGCTGCTGGATGTGTCCTGGGTGAAACTGATCTTGCTTTTCATTGTGTCTTTAAGATAAGTGCTACCACCATTACACAGATATCTGAGCCATTCCAGTGTTTTCCCAGCAGGTTGTCGTATCCAGTAAACACAATAGCTCGACTCTGAGATCTTACAAGAGATGGAGAACGATTCTCCAGGTTTCACAACCACAGAGGCTGACTGAGTGAGCTCCACACCACCAACACCACCTGTTAATAAAAATGATAATCAAATAATCAAATGATTTCAAATAATTTTCACACTCAGGCATTAAATCTAAACTCATTCAGCCAGCATGGAGACTTACAGAATGAAGCTGTTACCAGCAGCAGCACTGATGAGAGCATCATTGTTTGGTATAAAATGTGAAATAAACTGCCGAGTCGCTCTTCTTGTTCTCACCACACACACACACACACACACACACACTGACACACTGAGCTCCTTACTGTAAGATAAATAAGTGGAGTATTTGCATAAAATGCATCATGAACTGCTGCACCACATGACCTTGAAGATTCAGGTTTACTTATTGATTAGCAGCAAACCAGAAATAAACACTAATATCACTCTGTGATCAACTAATTAGAGGATAACATTTTAATTTTATCACAATTTAATTAGCTACACAATCACTTGAAAACAATATTTCTCTCTAACGTAGCAGGTGCTGTGGTCAGAGTGTGCATTTTAATAACAGTGACTCTGACACTAGTTCCAGATGCAAGGTTCAGAGAGGTGCTTGTTCTAATATTTTACTGTTTACACACTAAGGGAATTGGAATTTCTAACTACAGGAAAAGTTTTTTTTCCAACTTTAATTTTATCTATTGTGTTTTTACGTTATTAATCACATCATGTGACAAGAGTCAATGTGTTAAACACAGCACACTGTTAGATACATGCAGTATTATTCCTAACTTCACTGACTAAACATTTCTTTTCACTAATAATTAAATATGATTTAATGCAGATAAAGGTTTGTTGTTATTGATCAATTTACAGACAAAAAAAAACTAATAAAAAACTTTACATCACAGTGTTATTAAATTCTCAGTTCAGAAGAAACTAACTTTTTATAAAGATTTTTCACATTAAATGTAGAAATAAAACATACATGTATGGCTAAAGTGCACTGTATGTTGTTTCATTTCCTGATAAATAAATGTTGAAATTGTTGTGACATTGTTGTGGTATAAGCGTTTAAGCACAGCACACACACACACACACACACACACACACACACACACACACATTCATAAATAAATTAATAAAAAATATATATTTCATATAATAATAATAATAATAATAATAATAATAATAGTCTTATTGTCTATACCGCTTTTTCCTGCAGGAGGCCTGGAGCCTATCCCAAGAAATTTAGGCCACAAGGCGGAGTACATCCTGGACAGGGCTCACAATCTAACGGCAATTTGTGTGTGCCAATTAGCATAATCTGCATGTCTTTAGACAGTGGGAGGAAACCAGAACACCCAGAGCAATTCCACCAAGCACGGGGAGAACACACATACTGCATGCACACAGACCCGAGGCGGCAACCGAACCCAGAACCAGGAGGTGCAAGGACACAGTGCTAACCCCTAATTCCAGAAAAAAATTAACTTTACTTTCAACCTGTTTATAATTATGTAAGTATATAAACTTATTTGGTTAAGTATTAGTGTATACAGTTTGATCTGGTGTTTGTGCAATACTGGTTCCCTACTGCATGTGTTTGGACATGGTTCAAATTTTTTTTTTTTTTTTTTTTTTTCCCAGGAAAAGAAAATAACCAGAGATTTTAAAACATGATAAGTAGTGTTCAGTCATGGCTTTATCCACTGTTTATGGAATCACATGACACAACACACATTAGAAATACATAGTTGTATTTTGTTGTAAGTAGTTATCAGGACTGGGAGTTTTGTACAGGGTTTATGTTCATCTGTCTCACTGTAATACACAGTTGTGTCTTCAGTCTGAATGTTTTGCTCTTTTAATGTTACTGTGTTGCTGGACATGTCTCTGGAAATGTGAAACTGGCTTTTCACTTTCTCACTGTAATACGGTAAGTGTCACCACTACCACATATATGCCCAAGTTTTTCCTGCAGGCTGTTGTATCCAGTCTTTACAATACCAGTTTTCAGTTAATAAATGTCCAGTCAATTTACAGGTCAGAGTCAGTGACTGACTAGGGTTTACTGCTGTGGATCTGGTCTTGATCAGCTCCCCACAGTGAACACCTGTTAAAGAAAAGTTATTTTAATGGTCTAAATGCAAAGGATTATACGTTACCAAAATTGTATTATGTTAAATGTAACATAATTAAGTACATATTATTTTAAAATTTAAAACACTTACAGTGTAAGGCTGCCAGCAGCATCAGTAGGGATGTGGAGAAAATGGTTTGTGTTAAAGCAGAATAAGTAAAAACTCTTGACCCTCATTGCTTAAATAGCAGAGACTGCTTAACTTGGGGTTCATTAGATTTGTCTTTGTAAGAAATGTTCCCACCTGTAAAACATTTCAAATGCATCTTATTGATAGTATACTGTATGTGCCTTTTAAATGGAATAACAGAGTAAATTGTACTGTAGATAGAAACTCACAAGAAGGATTAGATCCTAAATTTACAGTGTTAATTGTTCAAGGCTTATATGTTACACAAATGCATATAATTCTTAAATAGATAAAACCTTGCATTTGTTAAAAAAAATAAGCTGGGAAAATATACTGAAAAAAGTTGTTGGAAAAAAAGAAATATATGTTCGGCTAATATAATGCTGGTGTCAAAAAAATAAAAATGCTTTCTCAATGATTGTATAAATTTCATTACTCAATTACGAAAGTTTCATCAAGGCAACGAGTATAACTGTGTTCATGAAACATTTAACTGCGCACAAACAATTTTATGTTGGACGAACAAGAGGGACCTCTGCACATGTGCAAAAGCGTCCTTCCAGAATTTTCGAACTTCCAGCTATTTCTTCCGAAATGGTGAGTACTTCATGGAAACTAACTGTCCTCGGCCTGCAAAGTAATCAGCAGTTTTAACTTTATAACATACAGTGGAACCTCGGATTACGAGTAACACGGTTTATGAGTGTTCCACAAGACGAGCAAAGATTTTTTAGAAATTTTGACTTGAAAAACGAGCATTGTCGCGGTTTACGAGCACCGAGTATCATGTTTCATGCATGCGCTTCTTGTTTTGACGCCGAGCGTCACGTGATCACAACTGAGCCAACGGTTTTTCTCTCTCTTGCGCTGCGGAATCGTCTCCCCTGTTGGGTCTTAGTGCTCGTCTCTTACTAGTATAATCAACATCGCGTGTACTGTTTACTATAACACTGTGACCCCGTGTGTGTGCAAAATACATATACAAGCAAAGATGGCCATGCCTGTTTTTTGAAGAGGAGGTAAGTAATTTTCCATTGGAATTAATGTCTTGCAATTGTTCGCTCTGCTTTTGTTTGTTTAGTTATTCTGGATTTCTCATGATTACCCACAGGTTTGTGCTGAATTCTTCCGTATCAACCGTATTGACCTAAAGTCCACATTCCTCATGTCACTGGACAATCACACCAGGGGTTTGCTGAAAATGTACAGAGCCAAAGTAAGACAAGGAAGGGTTAATGACTTGAAGAAACTTCTGGAAAACCTGGATGGACAGGTCTATCATTTCTCTCTGTATATAATTCTGTTGTCATCTTTCTTGATGGTTATTGATACCTGTTAAAGGAAAGGGTCTGTGCAGTAGCTTACTGCTCCACCATATAATAAATAATGGAATGTGTCACAAAGGTTTCATGTACACCCGATGTAGATGAGCTACAATACATATAACAAATCCCACAAAACCACAAACAGGTTGTACAAATGACAGAAAAATTAGTATACACAGATTTGTCTGCACGTAGAAGGTCTGCTGTTCTTCGTGGTCTTCCGCTGTACCTAAGAGAGCCAGCCTTAATTTCAAAGACAATTTTGGTCATTTATTTTAATAACTAAAGGAACTACTATTTGAGATCCTATTTGTGCTTTCATTCTGTCACCAAGTGTAACATTTATCGTGTTTCACAGGATACTGAGGCACTGGGACCACAAACAAAGGGCATGAGAATGGGAATAATGAAGTGAAGGACAGGACTACCAACTCAGGATCGGATCCCAAGGTGGTCAGTATGGCTGTAGTGCTAGAAGAGGAAGTAGTCATGGACAATCTGGGAGACTTCACAAATGCCTTTATGATCCTCTTTGGTCTGCTTTATGCCCTAAATATGGAGTACCCTGATGACTTAAAGTACACATTTTGGGCAGTAAAGAAGATTTTCCTGAACCTGGGAAAGGAGTGCACGGCAAGGGTACAGTCTTTCAAGAACAAGTTGTTACAGGTGTAATGATTATTACAAGTTTATTTTATTGAGGTATTATTTTCATTGTGCACTTTGCAATGACAGTGACTTTTTGAATATTTGAAACTGCTTGGGAAAAGGTCTGAAGCAAGAGTCTAATGAAAATTAATCATTCTTGGACCACTTTTACATTTACTTAGAAGATAATGTGTTTGTTAAAGTTGGGCAGAATATCTGGGAGACAGTGCTTACTGCATCTGCAAACAATCTTGGAGCTTTGCAAAATTATTTCACAACATTGTTTTTTTTAATTTTTTTTTTATCTTAAATCATTTCTGAGTTAAAGCAAATATTTTATTTTCAAATAAGCCATTGCACCTTTTGACTGTGAAATATCAGTATGTTTTGTTTTACAAAGCAGAAGTCTATTTTTCCAGTATACTGTTTTGACTGAGTGTGATATCAGTAAGCTTTGTAACATTAATGTTAAGGGCACTGTTTCATTCTTGCATTTTGAAATGTTATTTGCATATTTTGTTATAACAATGCAGCAATTGTATATTTGTTTAAATAGAGTAGCTGGATTGCACTTTATTAATGTTGATAGTCTTTAACAGGTGTTTAAAGTTTACATTAAAAAAATGTATTCAAATTTAGAGGAATGTGTCATGTTATTTGAAATGTGGCTACAGTGAAAAACTTACTCAAGTAAACTTTAAGATGTCAATTTTATAATTATACAAGCATAATGTCCAATTCAAAATTTACCTTTCAGTCAACTTGGAACATTTAATTGACACAACATTATATTTCAATTTGAGACTGCTTGTTGGCCTAACTAGGCATGTTTATTCAGCATAGAACATTTAATTGACAATGTTTTATTTCAATTTGTGTGTACATTTAGAGGTAATCAGCACAACAAAAACAAAATGGTTTACACAACTTAAATTGAGCCAACTAAAAATTTGAACTTTTTTAGTTGGAGTAGCAAGAAGTTTTTTACAGTGAAGGTACAATCGAGCAAAAGACCCACTACAAGTATAAATACGTACAAAAAAATATTAGAACCACTATAATACTTTGTAGATTATGCAGCCTGGTTTAATGATTTTATGGTTTCGATGGAAATCCCAAGAGGACATGAATCTTCTTATCTCTGTTGTTTTCACCTCTCTGCTATTTGAAGTTTCTAAGTCACTACTCTTGATATGTTACAGAGATCAAGTCGGGAGTGTGTCACTCTCTGTAATCAACTGACACTATCACTCATAGTGCATCTGCAGGAGTCTAGAATCTGAGCTGGTATAAATGTTACTGGTAAATTCACAAGTCCCAGAATTTATCCATCTAAGAGCACAATAAGCAGATAAAACTGGACATCAAAGCTAATCATCGCCATAGTGTAAGTATGATATTTTATCATACTATAGTAATAGTAATAGTATAATAGAGTACAGTATGAAGTAATAGAAATTTAGTATAAATACGTCTCAGTTACTTTATCATTAAAACAAAGGAGTAGCACTGAGCAACCCAAAGCTACATAATCAAGCTCTTTGATTCAGTTCTGTGTTGATTTTTGCATAAGGGAAATGTTGATTATTTATAACAGTATGAAGTTGCGTAAACACCTTTTGACCAATGGATTTATAATTTCAACACTCCTTCTTCAAAACAAGTGAAATCCCCTACAGAATTAAATTCCATGATGCACTCAGAATGTGCATTTCATTATATCTCCAGTCAAATTCTGCTGAAGAAACTCAGCATTTATAAATTCTGAGTTCACAAACCATTAAAAAGTATTTGTTACAAATAGCAATATCAATTTCAATTTTATTCAATTCAATTATTTTTTGTTCATACGGTGCTTTTAACAATTATCATTGTCACAAAGCAGCATTACAGAATCTAAAGATAATTAGAAAAATGCGTGTGAAATGTGTGAGGAAATATGTATGAATTTAAATGATCAGATTGTCTCCTATGAGGAAGCCAAGGAAGAACCCTTGAGAGGAATCAGACTCAATCATCCTCATTTGGAAGATTATTTAAAAATTATTTTTTTTTTTGATCATGTAAGACAACAGTATAAAACTATTAGGTAGACACATGCAAGTCCCTGTTTTAAGCAATAATCTTTTGGATTAAACAAAAAATATTTGAAAATTTAAGCACTGAATGTGAATAGACGATGTTTATAATACATTTCTCCAAGGTTCAGTTTCCTGATGAGGGAATATTTACAGCTAATGAGGAAGTGTTTGTGTAAGTTTTTGTACAGCTCTGGAGTCTGTTGTGTCAGTGTGAGTCTCGTGCACAGTAATAAACAGCCGTGTCTTCAGCTTTCAGACTCTTCACTTCTAGGTACAGCATGTTTTTATTGGTGTCTTTAGTGATGGAGAACTGGCCCTGCAGAGACGGAGCAAATCCAGTGCCAGTGCCAGTATTAATGTATCCGATCCACTCCAGTCCTTGTCCTGGTTTCTGACGGATCCAGTCCATGTAGTAGCTGCTCATTGAGAATCCGGAGACAGTACAGGACAGAGTGACTGACTCTCCAGGTCTCTTCACCACAGAAGAAGAGGAGGTCAGGGACTGTCCATAAGAATCTGGAAAAAAAAAGATGATTAGTTATGTTAACATACAGTATGTTATATTTCGTATTATTTTTAAATAATTAGGACAGTATGTTTGATTTTCTCAGTATTTATCTTTAATAAAGCACAGACTTACATGAAATGAGTACAAATAAAATACAATATCCTAAAATCATCCTTCTTCAAGTTCTGCTTCCACCAGTGAGTGTGAGTGTTAACTATCACAGAGCTCACTGTAAACTATAACAGCCAAGAAGATACAGTTTATACACGAGTCTATTTGAATAGGGAGGGTCCATGTGCACTATGGATGTATTAAATCCACAACCACAGACTGCTCATGTGTAGATGAATGGGTGATTATAAGGTTCTATGTAGACCTTTATCGTGCTTCAGTATCAGAAAGGGTTCCCGATGGAAGCAGTCATGACTTTTAGGACCATCCAATGAACCTTAACATTTTTAATAATATATATTTTTAAGGCAAATGTAGCTGAGTGACAATCTCCAAAAATATATGCACTCCCAAATTATTAAAATAAACTAAAGAAAAGCTTAAGCAAAGTGTTGTGGTGAGCGTTTACAAATTTATTGTATAAAATAAATAGTGGATCACCTTGCTTGTTCAAATTAATATATTTTTGATGAAAACAACACATGAACTTCTGTTAACAATTTGATACTGCCCTCTACAAAAAGAGATATAATTTATGATGATGTTTTTGAAAAGTGGGATGAAACCGAGAAGGATATTTTATTATGTTATTTTATTTGTATTTGTATTAAGATCTGTTTTATAATACACAGTTAACAACTACACAGTTTGTGTAGTTCTCACTCCGTCACAGCATACAATCTTGCTGTGTTTAAAACAGCGTAAAGGGAAAACTGTTAAACTTTCTGGAGCTCATCACGCAGACATACAGTATGGAACCATGGGTAAAGTCAAAGAACTCAGTACCAGGCTCTTGCAACTTGAGTATTAAACTGTCTTTAGGTTAACATTTCTGGTAAATATTTCCATTGTTATTAATTAAGTTATCCATTCTAAAGCTTTCCTGCAGGTTGTTAAATCTAAGTTGTTCCATAGAGGTATACAGTCGATGATTGCAGTCTGACTGAATGAGCTCA
>JAQMYJ010000008.1:23543837-23562460 GCA_030014305.1 Clarias laeviceps | reverse complement strand
ATCTGTAAAGTTATTTGGATTTTTACAACATTATTGTTGAAATACACAGTCCTGAAAAAGGGACGTTTCTTTTTTTACTGAGTATATTTGGGCAAGAAAAGTGAATTTATTAACATTACGAAGTGCATGTGTGTGTGTGTGTGTGTGTGTTCTGTTACCTCTGCATCTGATTGTCTGCATGGTGGTGACATTTGCATTTTGATATTTTAGATAAGCAGCCAAAAGATAATATTTTTTGATAATCTTAGCCTATTAATTACAGTATGCATTTTAAGTCTTCTAAATTTTATAAACTCTAACAAATTTTACATTAACCATATGTCTGGTTAAACAGAGGTGAAAAGTAACAAATTGCATTTACTTGTGTACTGTAATTTAGTAGTTTTTTGTATACTTCTACTTTTTAAAATCTGTAATTTTACTTTTAGTTTTCTGTATGTTTTGTATTGTACTTTGCTACATTTGAAATCATATTCGCTGCTGAGTAAAAAATAAATGAATGAAAATGAAAAATAATAAAAAAATAATGCAACGGGGAAGGGGAAAAATTGCACCCTGGAAACCACTGCACTGATTGATTGATGGGCGGGGAGAACAAACACACTAAACTCACAAGAACGATGGAGACAGACAAAACAGATCTTATGAAGCAAACCCCTGGCCATTGTAATGGCCACTAGGATGTTATATACCACATTATGTATGTATTTTGCCCTTTTAAGAGTTGCCACCCCTCCCCCCATATGTGAGCTGCGGAGGTGTGCATATGAGAAGGAGAGAACGGAGTAGGAGTTCACCCTCGAAATGCTCTGTTCTTTTACCCTTTACGTTACTTTATGTTTTGTATTATAATTTTGTAGATTACAAAAAATTATAATAATACAAATGTCATTAAGGAGTGGTTTTGTATATCCTTTATTTGAAAAAAAATTATGACAATTGATAACATAAAATATAACAGCTTAAAGAAACTAATTTCCAGCATCGAGCTATTTTTTTTCCCTTATTCTCTACTTAACTCTATTTGACTTTAAATTTAGTCTTCAACTGAACGTCCATAGAACGTCCATAGATGAGAGAGTATGACAACGGCACAGTCCATATTCCAGGTTTCTTCAGCCTGATCCACTGTGTTAATGTCTGATTCGTCATCGATGTATATCAGAATTTCAATAAATTCTGTCAGAAGAAAAAAATGTAGGCATTTTCTCATTCAACCTAAGTTCAATTTTAACATAAACATTTGCATTTAGATTTGTCCATGTTAGATACAACAGAAAGTTTCGTTGAAGGGTCATCTAGAGAGAAGCATTGTTTTTTTTAGTCATGACAAGTCACCTAAACATTTTATAGCAAAAAATAATATAAAAGCTAAAAAAGAGGAAGAGATGTAACTGTACCATGGACATTTAAATGGCCACTAATGTAAGGTCATCACACTTTACATGACAGTGTCAAAATGTTTCAGCTTTACAGCAGTAGAAAAGAACAATCTGGACTGGGATCTTTGTTGCAGGATGTAACAAAGTAATGTAGGAAGTTGTGTGAAGCAAGAAAATATCCAAAATTTTCTGCACTCATTAACCTGAACCAAAAGCCTTATAATGATATAATAATATATTAAAATAAATATTAATAATTGACTTTTAAAGTTATTATGTAGACCAATGATATTAACTGCACAATCAAGATTAAAAACAACAACAACGGAAAAACTTTCTTTGTACATTTCAAGTTGAGACCATTTATGAACTCAATTGATGAGCTAGTGGTAGAAATTGAAAGGCAGAATTTACAAACTATGCTGACTTTGCTGGTATAATCAACCAATGATATGCCTCCTCCACTACAGTTTTCCTGTATGCTTTTAAACTGTATATAATATCAATAATTAAGCAATTAAGAAACTGAGATTGAAATTTTCCTTAGCAAAAAGGTTTTCTGTATAATTGGACATCCACCTCATGGAACGGCCTCTCAATCTCAAAAGTGAAATTATAGTTTTTGGCTTGGTATGTTTTGGGAATAGTGAAACGTGCAGTCAATGTGCTTCTGGCAGATTCACATACTGAGCTTCTGGAAACTTCTCATCATTGGCCTGGAACGTAATAGAGGGCTCACCAGAGTCCACACACTCCAGCACAGCACTGTTTGTCTTCCCTACTGTATGTCTGCAAGACTTCTCATCACCACTAGGAGTTTTCTGTACATTTTCTGAGATACATAAGGTAAAGTGAAATATAAGGTGAAATATTGTTAAATTAACTTTTTCAACATGAAATGTTTTACATGGACACATGGCATTTAACTTTGTGCATATAATTAGAGTTTAAAAAAAGTAATGTGTTGTGGTAGCATTGCAACTCCCATCACATTTCAAGATGTAAACTGTTTTTTTTTTCTTCTTTTTTTAGCGTTGCAAAGAAATTAACATAAAAAACCTATAATAGAGTTTATAGTTTGTGCTCTGTAGAACTTACTTAAAATCTTACGTTTTTGTTTTTCTTACAATTTGTGTACTGTAATAAGATGCTGGTACAACACTTTCGTGGGGAACTCTAATGATACATTATGATAATGTTGTCATTACAAAAAATCTGGATACATCTCATATACCACAAGGAACGCTATTTGAAACATACCTGAAACAAACTAATACCGATGGCAGATCTATTGCTTTAAATGCATCGTGACAGGTGACCAAAGAGGAAAAAGAAAAACAATGAGCACAAATGGGCAAGTTCCTTACTGGTGAGTGAATGTGAGCAGATTTTAATTTACATAACAGAATATATATTAGAATAAAGCATAGCATTAATCACAGTTTATCGCTGTGCTTTTCTCCAATCTTGTGTTTGAGTTTTATTTCCAGTTTTCGGTCTTTTGCGGTGTGGCGAGAGGAAGGAGTGCAGGATAGGCTTCAGTGAGCAAAGCTAACAGTGGTTGAGAGCATTAGGCAAGAAGTGGTCTAAAGATAAATGGGAAAAGAAGAAGTGAAAATCATCCGCTTCACTGAGATGGGGTGAAATGCACCTGCACAGGAAGAAGCATGCATGAATAGACCATTTACACACAGTGTTTTGCCTGTTATGAAGAGTGTTTGTCTATTTTCTTTGTTTGCTCAGTGGCATGATAAATAATTTATAAATAAAGAATAATTATATAACAAATGTTTTATGTCATTTCACAGCACAAAATAAGTCTTATGCCTATATACAGTGTCGGCCTGTGGGATTATGAGGTCCTAGACGAGATCATGAAAAACTGGGCGCACTGGTGTAAATAACTCTCATAGCAATTTTACGAGTTAGGAAAAAGCACATAAAAAGACAATATTTAAGTGTATAAGTGTGCATTAAGTATAAATTATTCAACATACAATACATGGTGTAAAAACATTTAATCAGATCTAAACAAGTTTGCAAGTAAAGCACTGGAAAGTATCGTAATGCAAATATATTGGAAAAGTAAACAAAATAGATCAAATCAAATAAAAGTTAATATAAATGAATAGTACAAGTACTATAGCAATAAATTATGTATTAATTAAACATACTGTACATGCCTTCAGTTTGAGCTTGCTTTTCTTCCTCTACTTTTCAAATTAAAATAGCATCAGTGTGCATCGCATAGATTAAATATTGCAGCGAGACAGACGATATTTGTGAAAGGCAAATCAAGTTAAATCATTAGCATCTTGGAGATTAAAATATCGGGAACATTTTGTTTGACTCCACCTTTTCTGTCATGCAACTGCCTAATAAGCATTGAAATATTAATAAATGGTAAGTGCAGGTCTAAAATATCGCAGGCAGTTAGTATGTGGTGCTTCCGTGTATGTTTCAAATCTTTTATGCTCTTCTTTATACTGTTGTTTTGTTTTATCGTTTTTAGCAATTTGTCATGTATTAATTATACAGAGTTATTATTTTTATTTAATATGGTGGGTAATTTTTGTTTTACTCACCCTTGTTGTGAATTGTATCATGTTTAATGGGTCCATTTGTTGTGAGTGCAATAAAATGCCTCTGTATTGATGTTCTATTGTGGTGAGAAGGAAATGATTTTAATGTGTGCGGGGCCCAAGGCGACCACCTGTATTGCCTGTTGGATGGGCCAGTACTGCCTATATAGCATGTATGCCTGTTATTAAACACTTCACATTAAATTTACTGTAATTCAAATAATGATGTAGAAAACAATAATATTTTTACTTGCATACTTTGTAAGACATTTATTTGAGATTTAAACAAAAGCATGAAAAAGCATCCAACTTTTAAATGACAGGTACAGATATATGCAGAAAGTAGCTACAGTATGGAGGCAGTAGCAAAAAGTTTAACTCAGAACAGTATATTAGAAAATATGATGATAAGAAGAAAACCAAACTCATTTCCAATAGCTGTTTCTATACTCATTTCACCTGAAATAATAATAATAATAAAGATTAGATCATGAAACAGTCATTTATTGTGGGTACAACAGTATATCTTACATAATTTGAGTTTTAAAACAAAATCCCACACAGGACTCACATGTATTTTTCATTGTGTTTACTATTCACATATGTATAAAACTAGTTAATTGAATTATAGCAAAGCTTTACACATCTTTTTCTTGATTCTTATTTTTATTAAATATTTACTTTTACCCTCAATGACACATCAAAACTGTTATTTAATTTGTATCATACTTATGTGATACATTATTGTGTCAAACAACAAAATTATCTGAATAGCGTCATAAGCAAAATTGACAATTACATTTGATTAGAAAACCAATTTGTTACTATATTGTTATTTATTTTATATAACTAATATAAAATTAGTATAACTCATATACTGTAATTCTATAACTAACACTAACAGTGTTTAGAAAAGCTTACATTTATTATTATTATTATTATTATTATTATTATTATTATTATGTGGATTATTTGGCTATAGCACATTCCCAGTTGTCCTAACTTTTAATTTAATTTTAATTTAGAGCTGCTGTTATAGAAATTATTTTCTATAATTTTTTGACCAAATGAATTTTACAAATAAACAACATTTTATGAATAATGTCTTGTAGCCACAGTGTAACATGGAATTTAAAAGAATAAACCTTTATAATTATACTGAATACACTTTTCTCACCTTGATTACAGTCACCCCAATGCTGTAGAAGAGGGTGATGAGGAAAAGAAATACAAATGTTAATGCAGTGCTTGTTATGTTTTCATGATCCATTTCTGTCCCATGGAAGAAAAGCTCCATCAGCACCAAGCAGTCTGAGTCTGTTGGCATCCATCGACGCACACACACACACACACACACACACACACAGGATATACAGTATACAGTATATATATATATATATATATATATATATATATATAAACACAGTGGATATAGAAATTAATCACTCCTCTACTGGATTAGCTTCACTGAACTGAGTTTACAAATCCTTCTCAAGTTTTAGTAATTAAGCAATTTGTCTCATGATTGGGTAGAAAACTAGTGTTTTGTGGTTTTCATGAAATTTTTGTATCTTAAAATCTCTAAGATTGTAATTTTTTTATTTATTACAAAGGCTTTGCTTTAGTTTTGCTTAGATGCACATGATATTGGTGACCCCTAATCTGTCAAGGAAAAAGGTAGAAAAAGTAGGTAGAAAAAGTTCTCCATGACAAGAGGCACTGAATGTCTTGGCTTGCTGGAGATAAAACAGTATAAATCTACCGTATGACTAAGCCTTCACAACATTTTGTATGTATGGACAGCAACAAATAAAGCTTGACAAAAACATTATTACATGAATGCAAACACACAAACACAATGTGAAAGTTTTTGGTGCATTCACTATTATCATAATTAACAGACTTCATGTTTTATTAAGAGGTTTGCCTTTCTTAAAGTTTATTTAACAATTTTATTAGGTCTTTGAAACCCATAGTGTATACATGTATATAGAGAGAGATTTAAAAGAGCCATATTTAAAAGATGTTTAGATATGGATGGATAAAGTTAGTGTGATGCAATATTAGAATATATCTGCACTGCACAGCATATATGCTGAATGGTTTTTTATTGTCATTGTTTCAGTGTGATATTGCATTGGACATATTCCAAAAACACACAAGCATCAGACAGACTTGAATGACAATGACATTGTGTTAATAATATAAAAAAAAAAAGACATAGAAGACAGGCAAAAACAAAAATAAAACAAGCATTACAAGCGGAAAACACAATTTTTAGTGAAGACTAGAAGGTTGGCAGTTTTGGGGAACATTTAGGCTGAGATTCACTAAGATGGGTGGATTTGAATTGATAGCGATGGATCTGGATATGTGGCGCACAGGGTCCGCGATGGACTCATGATAAACATTGCAGGTGAACACACTACCATTGGTCCAATCAGTAGTATTGACAATCAGCTGGCTGTATGCTGAAAAGTAGTTGTCTCTCTCAATAACTTTAGTTGTTTTCTGCTTAACCACATCGTCCACTTGTTTATCATCAACAAGCCAAGACACAGCCACCTCCTGAGGGTAGAAGTCTTTTACATAGCAAGTCAGGGTCACCGAATTGCTCAATGAGCTTTGTGATGGAGCGAGCAAGTAAACCTCAGGGCATTTCCTGTTGCCTACAAATATGAAATCACATTTAATAACAAAACAGGATATATATATTTTTTTCTTTTGCATTGATTATTTTTGTTTGGGAGCACTGGTCACAAGTAAACAACAAAAAAGTTTTCCCATGCAATTATCATATTCCCATAAATTATATATAAATGCTTTCATGCTTCTTAAAAAATATATATCATAGCTTTTCCACACAAATTAAAAGCAAGAATATGTAAAAATATTAAAACACATTTCCTACCATTTTCTCTTTGGTAGTCTTCTTTCATAAACCCCTGAGCAAATGTTGAATGAAGAACCTCACAGGTGAATTTGGTGCCACTATTCCACTGTTCGTAAGAGATCAATGTGGTGAGAGTGATCGCTGTCTTCCCAGACACATCTTTTTTAGATAGAGAAACAACTTCTTTCCCGTTAACAAGCCATTTAATGCCGGTGAAACCCTCTGGTCCTTTAGCCTTGCACACGAGGTCGCCAGATCTTTTGATAAGAATGTCTCTGTTGGAAGGTGGGATTATTGTCACCTTTGGCTCCTGCTGGTCAACCAACACTGTAAAAAAGGTATAGAAATATATATTTTTAATGAAGCAAATGAGTTTTTAAATAACAAACAAAAACAAAAACAATGAATGTACGATTGTAAAAGTACCATCAAATCTGAGTTTTACTGCACATTACAGTCAAATAATCGTATAACTAAAGGCCAAATGATTACATCAAATTACAACTTACAGCATTTAGGAAGAGCTCAAATGCTATAAAAAACATCACTTGTACAAAAAATGGTAATAGTCATATAAAAAACTAAGTAGAATAACTTAATACGTACCATGACTTGCCTCTTTGGACAGATTCTGTGCCTTGTGCTGGAACTCGCACTTGAGTGGAGAAGATGAGTCGGTCCATTCATTGGCAGTGAGTTCCAAAATGCTTATGGCAGTGTAAGTATCTTTCTCCTTGTTTAATATAGTGCGTTTGACCTTATTTTTGAGATTCATCATATCATGGGTCCACTTAAATGTGTGTGATTTAGGGAAAAAGTCTGACGCTAAGCAGATGAAGGTAGCTGTTCCACTGTCTAATTCTGTTTCGGTTGGAGTTGTTAGGAGCAAAGTTGCAGCAAGGTCTGCAAAACACACACACACACACACACACACACACACACACACATCTGTATGCAGCAGAAATGGGCACAGCAGTTTAGGAGTAGATTGTGTTGCCAGATGCGAATGGCCTTATCACAGATATGTTGGCAGAGAAAGAGCACAAATCATACATAAGCTTTGGACTTTAAAATGCTCTTCTGACTCCTTACATAAAATATTACATTGCTAATTAAAATGGATAGCCTTCTTAGTAATAATTAACTTTTAGTCAGACATTTTAAATGGTTAAAGTCACTTAAAACTAAATATTTAAATGGGTCCCTAAATGTTGGCGTTCATAAACACTTGCCTTTGGTTTTAGAGGTGATGTATGTCTGTGCATTGGAACAGGGGTGTTTCACCTCACAGGAAACATTTTCATGGTTTTTCCACATATCAGCTGGAACCTTTAAAACCCTTTGAACACTCTCTGTTCCATTGCCGTGGTTTTCAGTTTTGATCACATTTGAAGACAAATTGTCTGTCCCTACTTTGCAATTAACTGAGAAGTCCTGGAGCCTGTGGCCCATCAGCAGACAGGTGACCGAGACAGGATCCTCCTCTGGCATATCACTGATGGAGGGACCCAACAGGTAAACCTGTGCATTCCTAGCATGATCTGGAGTGACTGGAGATAAAGAAATAACTTTAGTGTAAGTCACGCCTGCATCTAACATTTAGGTTGTGTTTAGGGCTCAGGAACGTTTCTGATAATTACAATACCTGCACAAAAACTGGTGTTCTTCTGGACAGTTTTGAGACCACCCTGATCATTGACTTGGCAGGTGAATGTACTTCCACGTTTCCACTCTTGTTCTGTAACTGATAGCTCGCTGGACACCTTCATACATCCATCTTCATTCATTGTTACTTCACTTTTATTACTCCCCACAGATTCGGGGAGCCACTTGATCACTGGATTAAGTCCAGCTCCATAGCAAAGAAGTTTTTGCACGGTTGATGCAGTTTTATCCTCACCGGACACAACAGAAAGTTCCACTAAAGGATCATCTGGAGAAAAGTGCATTTTTTGACAGGTCAGAAACATTTTAAAGCAAAAATGTATTTTTAAAATATCACAGTGTCAAAATGTTTTAGATTTACATCTGTAGAACAGAATTGTCCTTACTAAAAAAGTTTCCTATAAAATTGGACCTCCATTTTAAGGAATGGCTTAGCTGAATCTGGCAAGCAAAGCGGTGGTATTTGGTTCGGTGTGTTTCAGGAATAGTGAAAGGTAGAACTAGTGTGTCCTGGCCCTCTGGCAGATTCACAGACTGAATTTCTGGAAAGGTCACATCATTGGCCTGAAAGGTGACAGAGAGTTCACCAGAAGGCAGACTGCTTGCAACACACTCCAGCACTGCACTGGCTCTCCTTCCGATGTCTGCAAGACTCCTTCTGATCACCACTGTAGGAGTTTTCTGCACATTTGCTGAGGTACGTAAAGTAAAGTCACATAGGTTAAAATGTTCCACTAAGGTAAAATATTTCCAAGTTAACTTTTTTGAACATGAAACTTTTTACATGGACACATGGCATTTAACTTTGTGTGCATAATTAGTTTTTTAAAAAGTAATGTTTTGTGACATAGCATTGCAACTCCTATCACATTCCAAGATGTAAACTGTTATTTATTTTTTTTTTTTAAGTTGAAAAAAAAAAAAAAATTACATGAAAAATTATGGGTTTTAAATTATACATAGAACTTGCCTGTAATTTGGATCTTTTTTCTATTGTTCTAAAACTTTTTCCAACATAAACCATTTTACATGCACATATGGGATTTAACTCTATCTATAATTATTGTTTAAATAAGTAATATTTTATAGAAGCACAGCAAATCCCATCATATTTCAAGTTGTAAAGTTTTTTTTTTTTTTTTTTGCAATACAAATTAACATAAAGAATGATAATTGAGTTTTAAATTATATACAGAACTTACCTGAAGTTTTGATAATATCTTCTATTGTTTTAAAACAAGGATGTTCAGCCCTGCAGGTTATTGTCTTCCATTTTGTCCAATCTTCAACAGAAATAGTCAGGTTGCTAACAGTGGACTCGCCTTGTCTCTCACTGATAATGACTTGGTCTGATTTTTTGTTTCCATCTACAAGCCATGAAATTTTAGGCTGAAACACAGTCTCAACAGCACAGGAGGCTGTTACATGTTTATCTGTCAATATGGACCTGAGAGGAGGTTTCTCCAGATGTATCCGTGGTTCAGAAATTGGATGGCCTGGAATATATTAGAGGTTGTTTCTGTACACTTAGACATCATAGATTTTTTTTTTTTTATTTTGCATTGTTTTTGTGTGAAACTGACCTTTACAAATGCTCCATGTTTGACTGTAGGTTTTGGCCTGGTGTGTAGCGCTGCAGGTGAACTCTTTGCCTTCATTCCATTGCTCTGGATTTATACTGATTTGGCTCAGCATGGAAAACTCCTTTTTTCCCCGATTTTGGAATTTTTTCTCAGTCCCTTTCTTACCCGCTCCCCAATCAACGTTAATCCCTTTAGGACTAAAACCATCCAACCAACAAATTAGATTAATATTGTTTGTTGCTGTGTTGATGCTGGTGCTGATGCTGATGCTGGGTGGAATCACAGTCACAGCTATAAATGATAAGAAAACAACAGGTCAAGAATAAGGTAGTTTGTGCTCTGTAGAACTTACTTAAAGTTTTAACTTTCTTCCTTTTTCTTACACTTTTGATATGTAATAAGATATTGGCACAACAATTTTGATACCATATCATAGCATAAAACCATAGCATTTATCACAGTTTATCATAATAAATGTAGTCATTTATTCTGTTTACAGTCTAATTTCATTTTCAGTCATTAATGCTCACACTGTGACTGGAATCAGACAAAACATGTAGCTAGGAAAAATATTACCACATAGTAGAAAGTTGTAATCATCTACCAGAATATGACCACTTTTGGGGGAAAACGGTGTTGCTCTAGCTGTTCTAAATAAAAGGTTTAACTTTGCAGAATATTATACTGTAGGATTAGCTTTAATAAATTGTATTAAATGAACACTTTCAGATATAGTGCATAAGTAAAAGTTGTCATAAATGCTTGAGTGTATTTTAGAATTTTTATTTGTTTTAGCACATTGGTTACTATTTGTTTGATTGTTTACAATAATACATTTACTGGCCATTTCATCAAATACACTTATATACTCATTACTCACAATGCTCAATATCACTCATAGGTATAAGGTACATTTTCTTATTAATGGGGAGTTACGTACTGTAATTTGCCTGTAATATGTAGGCTACATGTGAGGTGCATGTAAAGTATCTTTAATTAGCTTTCAGAGTAAAGCTAATTAAGGGCCAATTATTTTCATGTTTCTTCTAAAAGCTACAAAATAAAATGTTCCAAATGCATTGTGGCCTTGACGTTACCTCACCAAGGGGCAAGGGAAGTTTGGTAACTTATTGTTTGTGTTGGGTCAGGGGAAATAACCTAATTACAACAAAAAAGCTTCGCTAAAGCAAAAAAAAACTTGCTACTGCCTGCTTATTTGGCTGCAAAATGGTGTTTTGAGGTATTTTTCGCCTACCTATTTTGTGCAATGTCGCCGTTTTGGTTCCCAGGGAATTAGAGACTTCGCAAGTGAACGTCTTGCTCGCGTTCCAGTCATCAGCACTGACGCGCGCCTGACTCACTGAGGAGTACTTTCCGCTGTCGATCACCGCCGGGTATTGTACAATGTTATTAGACAGCGCGTTGCCGCTCGCATCCTTCCAAACGTAGCTCAGTCCATCGGCGGTTGCCAAGTCGTGGGTGACGCAGCCCAGAGAGACGAAACCATCAGGGGACGAGCCGCACTGCCACACGGGTAACAGGTACTTCGGGGCTTCTTGCTTTGCTGTATATAGACAAACAGCCAGACAAACATCAGCCAGCCAACTGCAGTATATTATTTTTATTTATTTATTTACTTACTTACTTATTGTTTTATTATTATTATTATTATTTACAATTATCAGTTATTTACAAATCACTACTACTACTACTAATAATAATAATAATAACAATAATAACAATAATAATAAACATTAAAATAGCCTGAGTAAAATCACTCAAAACATTTGTAAAGAAAAATATCTATCACAGACTCTATTGGTGTATTTTTGTTTCAGTTTTCAGTTTTAACCAACTGCTCCCTATAAAGTAGGTAAGTGCAAAACAAAGGCTAAATGCAACACAATTTTAAATCGTTAATAAATTTTAATAAATGATTTTGTAAATGACAATAAGTACAATAAGTAAAGCACGTCAAACATACAACTTTACCAAAAGAACTTTTGCAGTTCATGTTTCAGTTGTATCAGTAGATACATAAAAATATCTAAAGCACTAATATATCATAAGTATTTATATGTATTTTTAAGTACAAGTACTTTAAGTATTTTTTATAAAGTATTTTTATAGTAACAATTCACATACATTAAATATAATCGTTTCATAGTCTGGCAGCGATAAAATTACTAATGCATTAAAGTTAAGCATATTATGTAGCTAAACACATTCTATCGTTCCTTAAAAATTTTTTTTTCCAGGTTCACATTTTAGATCAATAATTATCGCTAGCCTACTGTATATATGAAAACAAAAAGAAGTGACAGTTAAAGCGCTGAATTACTTATTGGTTGTTATGGTGACAGGTGTTCCTTTTCCCCAGCAATCAAAAGCCCAGTCACACAGTGCTTCAGTTTCTAACAGCGCTTTTATCTCTATGCATTTAACTAAACTAAACTGAATTAAAATTAATTAGGAATTGTATCGCGCTTATTAACGCGCAAGACATACTACATATACTGTAAATCCAACCAAGTAAAAAACTTATTAACTTAAAACCCCTAAAATAGTCCCAGTGCATATTAAAATAATATGGTTTGTTTTAGCAGGAAATGCGATATATTGTTACACGTTTTATAAACTACATTTATAAAAGTTTGAAGGAAAACCAGTGCTATTGGTTTTAATTTCGTATCTGAAGTCACAGTCACTGACGTTTCCTTTCATCAGTAATCAAAAGCAGCCTTACAGTCATCAGGTTTTTGATACCACTCGTACAATAAGTAAAAATATCTAAAATATCTTTATATTTTTTTTAATTCTCATTTTAGGGTTGGAATAAACGTGTTAGATAAATGAATTAGTACCTTTTGTCACGGTCACCGAAGTTCCTTTTCCCCAGTGGTCAAAGTAAGTGTCACAGTGAATTAATTTCCGGATTCTCTGTACAAAATCTCCTCAGTGAGAGGGTTTTTGCAGGACGGTCAGTAATTTCTCTCCCACTTTTATGAACGAACTACTTGCCCTATTTTTCAGTGCACGTGCTTAAATGAATTCGAAATATTCATATTTTGCTATTTTTTATGAATAAAAATAAGCCCCTGAACACAATGGAACAGCAAAACAAGAACACTTGATGTCACAGTCACTTGAGTTTATTTTTCTCGATATAGATAGATAGATAGATAGATAGATAGATAGAAACACTAACACATAGACATTGCTATCTTACATGTCAGTACACACAGGGTAATGTAAAAACGGAACAGAAGTTACTAGTGCAATGAAAATCTGCAAGATATATAAGGCGTATAGAAAAAGAGCATATAAATAAAAAAAAAACTAAACAATTAGAGAAATGAGGTTAATTGCAGTTCAGTCATGATGTGCAATTTTACAGTATGCGATAAAGCGACAACAGCGCAACAGTATTAATTGTAAAAGTAATTGTGAAAAGAGCAGCATGAAAATGACAATGAAATGGGTAAATGGCAAAGTATGCAACAGTTAGGGTAACTAAGCAGACTCTGAAGCCAACAGATTAGATTTTGTTAAGTGTCCTCTTACTTCCTCGGGAGAGTCCAGCTCCAAACCAACCACCGAACCAGCTGCCCTAATCATTTTGTCCAATAACTATTGGCATCCCTGTTTTTGAGACTACCTCCCCAGCACACCACCGCGTAGAAAAGCACACATGTTTTTCACCAAACTTTCTGCATTTGATTTTTACTTACATTTGTTCTTGAATTGTTAACTATTGTAAATCATATTGAGGGCGCCATGGGCAGAGACTGCATTTTGTGTTTCCTTTGTTTTCTGTGTTTTGAACTCTGTTTCCCAGAATGCACCTCGGTCAGGTGATTGGAGCGCTCACCTGAACCGAGGTGGCTCATTAGTTTCCTTATAAATAGTCTTGTGTTTAGCTTCTCTGGTTGCCGTGCATTTGTTTAGTTACCCTTTGAGAATACTCTAGGTCTCTGCGTCATGTTTAAGTTATATGGTCTGGTTATCTCCTGGTATTGTTTAGTTTCTGCTATGCCTAGTTCCTGTTCTTGGTGATAGGTTTTTTTTCTGTTCATGTTTTGTTGCTCAAACTGCCGTTATGTCATGCGCATGTTTTGTTATAGTTTCATGTTCTCCTTGTTCCTGATTATGATTTGGAGTTGAAACTGTTTTCTTTTGAAAGCTAATTACCTTAGTGCCTGTTGTGTTGGCCCTTTCAAAGTTTTATGTTTATGCTTGTTTGTTCATGTTTTGTTTTCTTTATTAAAAGACTTTCCAGCAGTTCTTACCCTTGCGACTATGCCTCTTCCAAAGTCCACACCCCGATCCCGTAACAGAATGCACGACCTGAACAGTGGCATAGCAGGCTTTGCTGGTAGTCGGCTTGCCATCCGGTGGAACAATCTGGAGCGAGCAGGAATGAGTGGAGCGACATCCGGCCGAGCTCCTCGGAGAGAGACTGGAGAGGGTGAGTGAGCGACGCAGCCGAGCTGGAAAGTGTCGCAGCTTGCAGTGGGACGCGTGCCCCTCAAGGCACAGGACGATGGAGCTTGGGGCGGCGCGGCTCCCTGCACCAACCAAGCAGTCGGTGTCTCATCGAAGGGTGGAAAGCGAGGAGCATCAACGGAGACGGTTGGAGCTCCAACAGCTGGCAGGCGATCTCATCGAGCAGATCGGCATAGGCCGGGCCACAGGGGATCATCACCGCATGCAAACCCTGCTGGAGTTGGGGGCACTACTCCGGGATCAGACGACCGGCGACCGGGCGGGGGCCCAGACGACCGGCGATACTTTTTAACATTTTACACCCAACACTGGCTGTTTCAACATTAGATCATGTTATTTGCCTTGCAAAGAGTTTTGCAAACGTATTTTATGGAAACAAAATTTTCTAGGACTATGAGATTATTTGGATTGATTCGTAATTTGTATCAGGCCTCCAGACCCTGGCATATTGCCTAATGCCAAGAACCAGAGTAGGGAACGTGTCAAGAGCATGTGGAAGTGCAGAGAGGGAATAGGGATCTGTGTTAGAATAAAAAAAAATACAGCTTGAGTCTATAGACTGCTAATGCTTTGTTGTCATTCAGATGCCACCATTTATCCAGACAAGCTAGCCTCATTTTGTGCCAACGGAAATGTACAGTACCTCCTTGTGGTAAGGCTTGCTGTGGTGGCTTGTGTGTTTATACCAACTCAGAATTGTATGTATTACCAATGTGCTGGAACAAATCTCAAGTCAGTGCTCCCTAAATCCCCAAATACAGTAGATGCTCCTGATTTCATCATGTTTCTAAGTACAGATTTGATGGTTTTGGCAATGTCCATCCATGGAATTTGGAGCGGAGCTTCTGTGTTGGGGGTGTATTTGTTTGGCTGTTGTTCAAACATTAGCATCGTTTCTCTATGACCTATTACTCTGTCTGTAGAGGCTCTGTCTCAGCAGAGCCATTCTGTGAAATTCACTTTTATATTAGGATGTTTAAACAAATGGCTTATACAGTACATGTCTCCCTTTCCCTAGTGACCAAAAAGTACAGTATGTATGACAGGTTTATGCCCATTTATAGTTGATGCGATCCGTCAGAACTCAAGGGAAACACTGATGGAGGAACAAATGAGTTAGGCAGTGGCGGTTTTAGGCATGGGCGAACGGGGGCAGCCGCCCAGAGCGGCATTTTTTCATGACACATGGGGGGCGGCACACGAACTTGGAGGAAAAAAAACAATAATCTATGCCGCTAAGCGGTTTTCTATGATCTATGATACCTGTGCCGCCCCTGCTGCTGAAGGAGCCGCACAGAAGCTGAGTGAGCGGAGAGGAGAGGGGATGGGAGGAGGGGGGATGGGAGTACAGTTCACCTCTCCCAAATGAAGCGGACAAGGAGGGGGCTAAATTATGTCAGTGACACCTGACTTTCTTACAAATAACGCACATTTCATAAAAAATATTATAAACACAGACCAATAATTTGCACTTTTTTCATTTATTTAATTGTGTGAAATGGCTAATAAAAATAGGTAATAATAAACGATTATGATGTGGAGGTGAATTGGTTTAGTCTTGACTTCTGGTCGCGAGTGACAGCGTTGGGGGAAATTTGTTGATTGTCGAATCGTCGATTACAAAGTAAACACAGGGATGGAGAGAAAAAGGCCAAAGCTGTCAGGTGCCCAATTTAGGAAAAAAAGAAAAGAAGATGAGGAAAACGGGCAAAATATAAAAAGGTATGCAACAATGTTCTCTCTGTATGATTAAGGTATTCATGTCATGTTAATTAGTGGTATAACGTTAACGGTTTGTTAGCCTTCTTGCTTATGATGCTTGCTATGCTTACCTTGCTAAAAATAAAAAATAAAAAATAAAAAAACACACACACAATAAAATCCTAATATACAAACCATCATAGAAATTCTAATGGTTTCTATTAAATACCATTATGAATCATTAACTTTTTCCAGTGAAACTATTACAAAATTCCTTATTGTAGTGTGTTCCACTTTTCCAATAGGATTTACCATCCCACCCATCAATAGAATCCATCATAGACATTGTTATACTTACCATTAATACCAATACAATTCCCATTATTGTATTTTTGTATTAATTATTGTATATTATTCTTAATAATTTAAATTATTTTTTTCTTAAATAAATATACTCTGTACAAACAAATATTATTTAAGTTATAAGTAGTTTATTAATTTTTTTGCAAAAATTGGTCTGTTAAGGAACGACATATAGTATTACTACAATAAAACGTGTGGTGTGTACAAAATGTGAAGTTTTGTCAAGCTTGGGGCGCCGGGAGGGAGTCTCGCCCGGGGAGCAATTCAGTGTAGAACCGCCACTGGAGTTAGGGTTCTACATTGAGGCAAATTAGGACGTGCATGTGTTAAAATAAAGCAAAATAGAGGCTGATACTAGCTTAATCCTCATGCTATGTTCTGGTCAAATCTGACCGATTTACATGTTTTTTTCTATTTTATAATTTTATTATATTGTTCATGATATTTGTGTAATACAGTGTCCCATAACTATGACCTTGAAGCCACTAAATAAATCAGTTCCTGACTGACTGACACTGGTGGTTTGCATCCTGGAAACGTAGCATATGTGCATTACCTGTTTGCAACCTATTACCTGCGTCCTACCAGTAAAAGCCAACAAAATGTCCCCCAACCTTAACATTCATACTGAAATTAAGGTTGCCTTCTCAAATACCAGCTTCCTTCCAGTTTATGGAGTGATAGTCATCAGGGCTGGGCACTTCAGAAATGTACAGTACAAAGAAGCACTTCTTACTTAATGTTGTGTACTGTATACATCTATAAGCCTACACCCTGGATTAAGTTGCAATCCATTACAGGGCACATAAACACATCACACAGTGGGAAAATTGGGAGCACCAGTTTACCTAATCTACTGTACAAGTGTTTGGACTGTGGGGAAAAAAAAAAAAAAAAAAAAAACAGGACTGGGAGAAAATCTACTAAGCACAAGGATAAAATGCAAACTCCATGCACAGAGACCCGATGTTGCCCCAACACAAATTATGAGATGGGGGAAAAAATATCTTATCTGCTAAGCAATGTATATGATATCTACATAAAAAAAAAAGCTGCCATAAAGATAGACAGGCAGACATGTACAGTTCATGGACCTTAAATAACATCACTGATTAAATTTAAGCAGATAAGTTTATTTTTAACTTTTTAACTATTTTTATTTATATCTCTGTTACGGGGTGCGGTATGGAGCCCCGCACCACGAGATGTTTTTACTGATAAAAGCCCTGACGCAGAGCTTTAGAGGGGATCAGCGAAATAGGAGGCTGTGAGAGTGCTTTTGATACGCACTGGAAGACCTTCCCGTTTGGAGATGGCGTGGGATTATTAATTAGAAACTTCAAGGGAAACAAATTTAAACTGATAACACAGAATAAACAGAGCTCCGCCGTCTACGGGGCTCTGGAAAACAAAACAAAAACTTTTATCCTCTCGGGGCGTTTGCCCTTACCGAGGATTTATTGAGAGAGAGGGGTTGTGTTTTATGTACACTTTATACTTAGCCTGAGAGCGGCTAGGGCTTTGCCTCTGGTCTCTTTTCTTCTTCTGCGCGCTTGTCTTTCTCTTGGCCCTAATACCTCATACCGGTGCCACCTAATATTCGCACGAAGTGGCGAGGTATCAGGACCCTTTATATAATCACGCTGCCAGGTGCGGCTCGTTTAGGCTAATTGCCTGACGGCGACGTTGCCTGGCAACCGTGTGTATAAATGGCCGCGCCTTTGCCTGTTCAGAACTCCGCGTCCTAAATCCTAACAGCCTGTGGATCTGCCCCTTCTGCCCCTCGCGAAAGCCGCATCATTACAATCTCATAAAATCATACAATTTTTACAGGTACTTGTATAAAAAAAAAAAAAAATAAAAAAAAATCCTACATTATTAATTATGACAAAACTTACACTGAAGCATACAGGACATGAACAGTTTGACATCAAATTGATAACTCCCC
>JAQMYJ010000008.1:23513865-23527541 GCA_030014305.1 Clarias laeviceps | reverse complement strand
ATCTTCACAGTTTCTCCAGGTCTCTTTACCACAGCAGGAGACTGGTCCAGTCTGATCTCAGCGCCGCAGAAACCTGTTAGATAAAACCATCAAAACCATTCATTAATTCATTAAATCATGTACTCAGTGGAAAAGATATAAGAGGGTTTTAGATACCTTGTGTTAACATGAGTATAAAAATACACTGCTGAATGACACTTAGCCCCATGATCAAAGTCTGTGACAGTTGGAAGTTCTGTAATTCAGTCGGCTGATATGAGCTTTAACAGAGCAACAAGCTGATTTTTATGCGGAGCAAATAATAACAGGATGGATTTGCATAGACATCCTTTTAACCAATAGAGTCAGGTCTATAATATGAACATCCACAGGCTGATTTAGAATTCTTGTGATTTATTAATTTCCTTCATTTGAGACATGATTGTTAATTATCAACAAACATTTTTTTTTATGAGTAATAAACAAGTTTTATTGATTTTGTTTTAATTCTGAAGTTTTTTCATCCATCTATCCATCCTATCCCAGGGAACCTACAGCACATACATACTGTAGTTGATGACGTGTCAACCTTTTACTGGGCACATGCACACACACTCACAAACAATGCCAAACACCTCAGGTATTTTGGAAACAGCAATCAGTCTACACTGTATGTCTTTGGACTGTGGGAGGAAACCGGAGAACATGGAGGAAATCCACCAAGCAAAGGAAGAAGATGAAAACTCCATGCATAGAAGAAGAAAATATTTCAATTGGCTTAGATGTTTTAGGTGTCTATATAGAGTAGGTTATACTTTAGATTTTGTCTCATATATGTTATCGTTGTTTGTTATTCAGAATGTATATCTGCTTCTCATTTCAAAGGTTTTATGAGGTTTTATGTAGTTCACTTCAGTAGAAGTGCGCTATTGCCCTCTATAGATGTATTAAAGTCTATTAATTACATAATATTATCATTTTCAATAAATTTCCACTGACAGGAAACATAGATTAAATAGTAATAATAAACTTTAGCGTAATAATTATTGTCTACACTACAGGATGTTGGGATCATGATTATAATTTTTTTTCATCTCTTAACTTAATGCTGTCACACTTCCTCCCACATCTTCATATGTGAGGTGATTATAATTGGGTTCATGATGTTCAGCAGTTTTAGAGATGCAGCATCACTGATTTAATATACACTACAAGCTATTTAAAAACAATTACTAGCTAAACTCTTGAACTTCACTTCATTAAAAGCAAAATAGAGGATAAGTTAGATAGAAACTAAAGAAAGATATGAAATAGATAAGTGTTGTGTATTGTATGTTTTCTGTTAACCCCCCAACACACATGGCGATTTCACGTCAGTTGTTCACATTCACCATCTTAAACTATTGAAAATGTGTTATGGACAGAATGTCTGATCATCTGAGGTTAAAATGGCAGCTGGCCCATTTATACACACTCTTGCGCTTCACTTAATATAAATGAAGTTGTAAGTGAATATGGAGTTTTTGTTTGGCACTTCAGGTGTTTGTGTCAGTGTGTTGTCCGAGCACAATAATACACAGCTGTGTCTTCAGTCTTCAGGCTGGTCATGTGCAGATACACCTGCTTCTTGCTGTTGTCTCTGGAGATGGTGAATCTTCCCTGAACAGACTGAGAGTAGTATTTATCGCTACCACTCGGAGCAGAAATGTATGAGATCCACTCGAGGCCTTTTCCTTGAGCCTGTCTAATCCAGGATATACGTGCATCACCATCACTAATCCCAGAGTAAGTACAGGTGAGTTGATGAGACCCTCCAGGTTTAATGACCACCGACTCAGACTCGGTTAGTGTCTGACATCCACAACCTGTCAAATACATTTAATCATTTCATATTCCTACATAATCACATGAGTGATACACATATATTAGTGATACACACTGAAATAGGCTGTTACTCACCAGTTATGGTCAATAATGTCAAAATAAAACAGTAAATGATTTGAGACTGCATGGCTGATGAACAATGTAGAACTAATGCAGCTGGAGTCTGTGTTTATACCAAGAAAGCCTCATTTGCATGTCCAGCCCCTAGAGGAGTTCTAGACTATAAGAAACATTTTGATATTCAGGTCGAACATGATCAATACAAGGAATATGTGTTACTGTATATAGAAAGAACAATGTCACTTATTTGATAAAAGTGATCCAAAGGTAAATGTAGATACAGTTGTTCTGTATCCCTGGTGCTACACTAACACCGTGGTCCATAATAAGAGTGAATGTGGACTTTGTTTAAACCACAGAACATTTCAGTTAAACTAGAATTCACATTTTCTATTTCATGTTAATATAACTATAACTTCAACTTTTTAATGATTTAATATATATATATATATATATATATATATATATATATATATATATTCATCTATTCAACTTATCCCAGACAACCTAGGCCACAGGACCAGGTACACACTTGATGGCATGGCAACCTTTTACTGGGCACATGTGCGCACATTTACAATCATAGCCAGGCACGGCAGGTATTTTGGAAACAGCAATCAGCCTACACTGCATGTCTTTAAACTGTGGGAGAAAACCGGAGAACATGGAGGAAACCTATGAAGCACAGGGAGAAGATGAAAACTCCAGGCATTGTAATGTAAATATTTAAATTGGCTTAGATGTTTCAGTTGTCTATACAGAGTAGGTTCTAATTTAGACTTTGTCTTATATGTTCACATAATTTGTGTTTTTGTTATTTGGAATATATATTTGCTCCTCATTTTGAAAGTTAAAGCATTTACCTTTCCTCATTTCAGAAGGTTTCATGAGGTTTAGTTCAGTAGAAGTGCACTACTGCCCTCTATAGGTGTATTAAAGTCTATTAATTACATAATAATATAATTTTCAATAAAGTTCCACTGAAATAGGAAACAGAGATTAAGCTAAACTCTTGGACTATTCATTTTTTTAAAACAAGATAAAATATAAGGCATTGTATAGATGGTGTATGGTGACTTGTGGACATTCTGTTAACCCCCCCAACACACACAGACACACATACTGTACACAAACACAAAGTAATTCTCTTTCATATTTCTCTTCAAGTATATGCTTGCGTAATGTAAAAGATTACTTTTTTAAGGCTGTGGAGGTCAAAGGTCAGTGACATTAAGTTATAATTTATAACTAGAATAAGGGCCAGTGCACCTACTTAGCTGACAAGAACGTAAACATGCTTATCAATCCCAGACCCTGGAGATGCACTGAAATGTTTAAGGTACATTAATACAAACTGCATGTTTTCCTATGATCCCACGCAATAGTCAATGTCAGTAGCACTATCCTCAAGACCTTTCAGAAAACCTGCCAACTGTCATTAAATTATGCAAACTTTGTCCCCACCTTTAATTCAATAAAGCCGGACCACCAAAGGGAAGATCCCATGAGTACAGTGTCAACTGCAACCATGCTTCTAGCTCATTTCCTGTTGCTGCTTAAAACTGCATCCTGTAAATTCACACTTCTGTTTAAATATCCTTTGTTATACTTTGTGTAATTGTTGATGAGATCTTGTAAAGGAATTACTGCTTAATTACTGCTTGTTTTGCTCATTTATAATTTTTAATTGTACTTGGTACAATTGATTTTGCTCAGCCATAAATGTTATTGTCATGTTATTGTTCAGCCTAGACAGGCTTTGACTATTGGATGTAAAGTGTCTGGATATAGCTTGACTGATAGCAGCTACTGTACAAACTGGATCCGTCATGCTACAGGGAAAGCTATGCAGTGGATTGGATCCATTTGTAATAGTGGAGGCACAGGGTACGCAGATTCACTGAAAAACAGGTTCAGCATCACTCGGGACACCTCCAGCAACACAGTGACTCTCCATGGTCAGAACATGCAGATGGAAGACACAGCAATGTATTACTGCATAAGATACCTTAACACAGTGATAGGTACCACTGGAATGCCTGTACAAAAACCCACAGATCAGATTTGTGCATTTTATCATTGTCAGCCTTATTTTGTAACAACAAAGACCACCATGTTTTTATCTTCTGGTCTTTACATTTAACTTTTTTTTTCCAATAATATCTACATATTGTAATTGCATAGCATGTTACATGCAATATATATATATATATATATATATACACACACTTTTTTTGATACTATATATTGATACTATATACATAATATACAGTACAGTATGATATAGAGTGATTATACTTTATGACATATCCAAAATATCAATACTAAAAAAAAAACCTACCTGGTCATAGACCCATGAATAAGGTGTCAAATCGTGCACCTTATTCGGGAATGGGGTGCTATGACTTTTCTAAGGTGTGGGTGGTAAATTGCTCCCACACGGTAGAAATCTGAAATTTACCCAATTTGAAAAGTCTGTGTCAGAACATGCCCTGCAAAAGTTGTACCCCTGGGGCATGAAAGGTTCCCAAATTTGCCCCATTGACATATAATGGGGATTTTGGCGCGTAACTAGTCCCGTACCGTTTGTTGTAGACAAAGGGTTCAAATAGTGCGGCTTATTTGGGAATGGGGTGCTTGACATGACTTTTCTAAGGGGTGGGCAATTTAACGCCCCAAAAATCCCATAGACTTAACATTGAGACCAAATTTGACAGATTGTAGCACAGAGCAAACATTTTGTAGAAAGATAAAATTTACAACATTTGAAGAGGCTTGCAAGCTGTGTCAGAACGTACCTCACAAGAGGGTATAAGTTGTACCCCAAATTTGCCCCATTGACATACAATGGTAACTTCCATAGGAAATTTGAAACTGAACCTAACAGTGGATCATATTGTCGTAGCGACACGGTGAGGGCTAATTTAACTCAGGCAACAAATCAGTCTTTTGCATTTATCATGATGCTCATAGGCCATGCTCCTAGCAACCATTTAGAGTATCCTAGCAACTCATGGAGGATTATCTTTACAACAGTATATCATAGAGACACGGGGATTGGTTTATATCATACATAGTCAACAACATGCTAATGATCTTACTAGCAACATGCCACTATAGTTAAAATAATGCTCGCGACATGCTAATCATGTTACCATCATGCTATCAAAATGCTAATCATCGTAACATCATGCTAATATTGTTAGCATCATGCTAGCGACATGCTAACCATATTAGCATTGTGCTAGCGACATGCTAATGATATTGGTAGCAACATGCTCATAAAGCTAGTATAATGTTAATCATGTTAGCAACATGCTAGCAACACAGTGAGTTTTGCCATGACAAGCACCACTCACATTTTCTTTAGAACTAGAAAGGCAATTTTCTTTAGAGAATGTACCTTTCTAGTTATTATTATTATTATTATTATTATTATTATATTTGTATGCTACTGTATGTGTATTACAGTGTTTTATTAGTAGTGCAATTTACAAAATGCAATAATCATTATAGGTTAGATGTCTAAATTCATACATAGTGAATCAAATATATTTAGATAAACTCTGGCTTCCAGATTGACTGACTGAAATTAAGGAATTTTTTTTTTATTGAATTAAGTTTACTTTACTGTTTAGACTATCTAAACATTTCTTGTTCTTAACTCTTTCTTGATCCTACGAATTTATTGTTCTTATCCTAGAATTTCTTGTTCTTGATTGTTGTTAACTTAAGGAAAAAGGAATAAAAGGAGATTTTTAGTAAGAAATAAATATTCTGAAAAATTGAAAACTTCTGAAACTTTTTCAAACTGAAAAATTCTAGAGCAAAGTGAATAATAACTAGTTACATTTCAAATAACTAAAATGACTACTTTTGCTGTAAAAGAACAAAAACTGCTTGAATGTTGTTTAGCTGATTCGACATAAATGGTTAAATTGCAGGATTTCATTTGCATGCCACGCTCACTAATGACATACTGTTAAACATTTCACAGAGAAATGAATGATGGTTACTTTACACAGACTGCAATCTACAGGTATAAAACAACAGTACCTGGTTCCTGTATAGAGGCACAAACATTTTAAAGTGACCATTGTGTGTATTACATTTAAAAGAATAATAATAAATAAAAATGCACTATATTAGTTGATCATATTATTGCAGATATAGTTTTTTATAAAGTACTGTAGTTTACCAAGTATTTAATTGTACTTGTACTTTAATTATACTTGCATAAATGAATATCACAGAATCTCTACATTACAGTATTACACACTTTATTATTATTATTATTATTATTATTATTACTGTAGGTTAGTGGAAGTTATCCTCCAGGAACATAACCTGACACATGCTAGAAAGAAGCTCAGGTTAGTTTGTTTCATATCACAGGTTATCATGGAAATTAAATCAAACTTTGTTTTAAAAAAGCATCCACATTAGCTAATTAATATCAAAATAACTTTATGTAAGACATTTTTGCGAGCCATGATGTAAATGTGTTAAGCTGCACATTGTTGGGAAACAAATATTGAGATTTTTATTCACATTGAATCACACTGGTTATACCACTCATTGTTAATCATTCCACAACTCCAAAAACATTCACCCATAACTGCCTAAAACAATCTCAACATCAAGTTTGGATGTTAGACCATCATTTTGCATCATTTATTTATTTGTATTTTTTTTTTTTTTATTATTATTCTCAAGAGGCACCTGAGCAACTGCCCATTTGCCCTCTTTTGATAAGCAAATTTAGACGTTCCCTGCACATGGCAATTATAAAGATTAGGTCTCTAACATGTCTTATCATCATATAAGGGCATTAAAGATCAAGATCAATGCTGTGTTTGCCAACTTTGTTCCAGGAATCTGGGTTGAGAACCTGTGTGAATGATATGAACACCATCAACAGCAAGATGGTGCACACACACTTCGAACACTTACATTACGCATAACATGATAAATCAATAGTGTGGTAAAAATGACTAGTGTATATGTAGTTTCTTTCAGGAGAAATAAACTCACAGATGACAACAAGGTAATATTGTTTGTTTTTTCATCTCAGTACTGTATATTTTGGCTCATACTGCATAACTATGCTGCTGGGCGTGTCTGAAAATCTGAAAGCTTCTTTTTAGTTTCCCATTGTAGATAGTGTCACCACCACTACATTTATGTAGTACACATAATATATACTGTACAGTAGCTGCTATTGGTTACTGAATATCCCGACAGTTTACAGGTCAGAGTTAGTGACTGACTTGGGGTTACTACTGTGGAATTTATTATAATACACCTCAGTATGTGCAAATAGATGATCAAAAGGGAGCTCAATTCAGAATTACATCACGTGTTAGTTTTTGTATTGACATTTAAGTAGAAGCATCAGTGTGTGAGTACGAGCACAATAATACACAGCTGTGTCTTCTGTCTGCAGATTCTGTCCTCTCAGAGTCACTGTGCTGCTGGAGCCTTGTTTTTTAAAGAATCTTTTTGAGTAACTGATCCACCTCCCCAAATGTGGTTTATCCATTCCAGAGTTTTCCCTGCAGGTTGTCGAATCCAAGCTGTGGCATAGCCATCATCAGTAACAGAGTATCCGGATACTTTACAGCTGAGGGTTAAAGATTCTCCTGGCTTTAACATCACTGAGGAGACCTGAGTGAGTTCTACTGCACATTCCACATCTGAAAACAAAGATATAAGTTAATTCCAATATGTATATACAGTAGAATATAACTACAATAATTTACTAGCATCTCACTCTGAGTTCATTAATGAAATAAAACTTACATGACGAAGCTGCAAGCAGCAACAAAAATGGCAGGAACATCGTTTAACTAAAAGCAGTGCTGAATTCTCCAGAGTCAACAATGCCAGTGACCGAGGCTAATATTTCTCTATATGTAGTTGTACATTGGGTGGCGGATGAGTAAAAATTTGCATACATATTTGCATAATGTTAAGCTGGTCCATTCAAAGCAGCCTGCTGGTTTCTGTGTTTTACAGGTTTTAATAGTCACAATGGAAATATTTAAAGTGCTTAACTTTTTTATATTTAATAAAGACAAAACCATTACTCTATATTTAGTTCTGTAAATTATTTTATTCAATAAAATTACCCTTTATTGATTTTATGGGTATAAATGTCTATTATAATATCAGAATATCAAGCACTGGTCTCTCATTGCTTAAATAGTTGATTAAACTTTTTAATTAAATTACTCCTTTTACTCAAAAATGTTAATGAAAGTTTTTAACATCCTTTTTACCAATATTCATTTTCTATACTGCTTATCCTGTATAGGATCATGGGGACTTGGGTGCCAATCCATTCCAGGACATAAAGAATGGGCTGAGCAGCAATTAAAGAGAGGTCATGTAGTGTGATGAGTCCAGATGTACTGTACCCTGTTCCAGAGTGATGGGTGCATAAGGGTAAAAAAAAAAAAAAGGCGGATGCAGTGATATACCCATCATGCCTAGTGCCTATTGTACAAGCTTGTGGGGATAATGTTAAGATCGGGGGTTGCTTCTGTTGCGCAGGTCTAGGTTCAGCATCGTTATATGCGGGGAAAAAAAAAAAAAAAAGGTCACCTGATTACCCAGTCAGCTGTTTGCTTTACATCTCAGGGAGCCCTCATGTCTGTGTTTCCTTCTGGATCTCCCTTTTAGTTATGCTGTTATAGTTAGTCCTGCCGGAGTCTCTGCTTGCACTCTACACTAAACATACATTCACATTATACACTGTGACTGTGACCATACCTAACCGTTATCTCTCCTTTTCTGCTCTCCCCTCTCCTGTTCTCTCTCCCTCTCTCTCTCTCTTCCCTCTCTCTGTCATCCTGATGCCCCGCTTCTGGTTGGAGTTTCACCCAAATGAGGATGGGTTCCCTGTTGAGTCTGGTTCCTCTCAAGGTTTCTTCCTACTACAAACTGAGGGAATTTTTCCTTGCCACTGTCGTCCTCGGCTTGCTCATCAGGGACTATCTGACCATTTTGATTCATACACAATCACATTCCATACAAACATAAATAATTCTTTTGATTGTGTAAAGCTGCTTTGCGACAATGACAATTGTTAAAAGCGCTATACAAATAAAATTGAATTGAATTGAATTGAATTACCTGAATATTTGGAAGCAACTGAGTTGTTTCAGTTATCGGACTACAAACTATGAGAATACACAGCATACTGCGGTAAACATGATGTTTTACTCCTGAGTCCAATAAGTGTACAATTATTTCAACTGATTATTAAATATTATGTACAATAAATGGATTAATAATGGTTAAAAAAAAAAACAGTCATTGAAGAATGTATCTACAGTCCACAGTCCAGACTTTCATTGAGAATCTTTGGCATCAGCTGGGGAAAGATTTATGCAGCAGTCCAACTCTCGCATCATCAATATAAGATTATAGAGAGAAATTAATGAAATATAAGTATTGTGACATTGCATACAATAAAAAAATGTGACATTGACATTGAGATGACGCTTATGTCTACACAATTATATAAATAAAGGTTCCTTCTACTTTATTTGCTTCCTACTTTATTTTAGGTTATTAGAACATGCTGTATTATTCCAGAATTAAATGTGAATTAATCACACATTCACATTTGCAGATTCTGTCCTTGAATAGTTATTGTGTTAGTGTCTCTGGAGATGCTGAGGTTTTAGTTTGTGACTTTAATATGGATTCCCACCACTCCAGATATGTCAAATCCATTTTTTTTTTAATCCAACCTGTAGAATAATCTATTTTATCAAACTTCCTGCAGTTTATCATATCCACTGTGTACAGGAGCTAGTTTCAGTTAATGAATATCAAGACAATTCTCAGGTCAGAGACAGAGTTGGTCCAGGGTTGGTTAAAGCCAAGCTCCAGGTTGAATCTGCTAGAAGTCATTGAACACCTGTTAAGCAAAATATTATTTTATGGATGTATTTTGTGCCCAAAACCATACTGATGTTAAATATAATGTGACCTTATAGTGTACAGCTGCCAGCAGCAGCATCAGTATCCGTCTTCACCAACAACAAACCTGAGTGATCGATGAGAGTGGCGAAGACAGCATCTAAACATACCAGTTCACCATAATACGCTACTGTACTGTACATCCATAAGTCCCCCAGATCTTCTCCTTTACCTAAGGCAAATCTATTTACAAAAATGTTTGGCTAAATAAATAGGTTTTTAGCCTAGACTTAAACACTGAGACTGTGTCTGAGTCCCGAACCCTATTTGGAAGACTGTTCCATAACTTTGGGGCTTTGTAAGAAAAAGCTCTAAGCTGTAGTTTTCATAATACATGGTACTGACAAGCAGCCTGCATCCTTTGATCGAAGTAGCCTTGATGGACCGTAAGACACTAGCAGTTCACTCAGATTTACAATTTCACAGGGAGCCAATGCAGTGTGGATAAGATAGGGGTGATGTGCTCGTACCTTTTTTTTTCTAGTGAGGACTCTCGCTGCTGCATTCTGGACTAACTGAAGCTTGTTCATGCACCTAGTGGAACAACCAGACAGTAAGGCATTACAATAGTCCAACCTAGAGATGGTAAAAGCATGAACTAGTTTTTCTGCATCGTTTAGGGACAATATATTCATTGCGCTGAAAAACACATGATATCTCACACAGCAGTGATACACTATACTGCACTTTTTTTTTTTGTAGCAAATTAATGAATTGATAAAACACACAGGAAGCAACTGCCAGTAGGACCAGTAGAGATGTAGAAAACAGTGTGTCATTTGTTCTGGGGTCTCATCTGTTCTCCAAATTTCATCAGGGAACATCATATATAAATAAATAAATAAATAAATAGAATGATATCCAGCCCTTGTGCTTGCATTTGCTTATCTCTTCTGTTACAAGTTTTTATGAGATCAGGTTGGCGGATTTTTTTGTTAATAATAGCTTTGGATTTAGGGCAGGACAAGAAATATATTTAATCTATAAATTATTCATCATGTTTCCATATTGTCTAAAATTAAAAGTGTGATGGACTTCCACAAATAACAAATGTGTATAAATGTTGATAATTGTGATGTTTTCTATTGGATGTTTATTTAGAATTCATGGAAGGAGTCTCTAGTTTTCAGTCAAAGTTAAAGATGTAAAAAAAAGAAAGTCTTCAGACTGGGAGGCTTTGTGATTTTCTCAGTAACATAAGCAACTTCATGAAAGACAAAAAAAAGAGAGGGAGGCACGTGAAGCCTGTTGATTCAGCTATAATGTAAGTGGTTAATACAATTAGTATATTTTGTTGATTGTTTCATTTAAATACTTGTAAATATAATATAATTGTTTATAAATAAATAGGAGAACAGTGCCTATAGATGGGTAAGACAGAGGTTTAGAGTTAGTGTGTATAGTTGTACAGGTTACTGGGATAAAACACATGAGGTCAGGAGACTTAAAATATAGACCATGTACAGTACAGCTTTCAAACAAGTGTGATACCATTATAATTACTGACCATCACAATATGTAAATGGGTATTATGTTTATTGTTTGGTTCAAAAGATATAGGATTCTAATCGCTAACTACAACTGAGCCACTCATCATATCATTTAATAAAATTACTAAATGCCTAATTTTATTAAATGATATGATGAGTGGCTCAGTTGTAGTTTGCGATTCTGAATCCTTGACTAATTAAAGAATACCAGTGTATCCTTTTCCAGGCAAAAGCAAGTAGAAAACAGATAGCAGGAAAACAGTAACGTCTTCCTCTTTTGAGGTTCTCAGAACATATTTATATTACGTCTTAGTCAGTCTTAGTCTTAGTCAGTCAGTAGGTGGACAAAGGTGTGGTTGGATTTTACTTGATAATCCATTACAGTCTTATAAGTCTTACACAGTCTCCCAAAGGTCCACGTTTTTATGACTTCAGTGGACTTCAATGAACTTCAACTGTTCAGTTGGACAACAAAATATGTAAAAGCATTTGCTTTATTTGTTGTCTTTGTTAATGCAATCTGCAGAGCCTCAAACTCAACATGTCCCTCCCAGTTGTGATCCCTCCCAGCTGTTTAAATGCTTAAATGGGCCAGGAGTAGCTCAGTGGTTAAGGCATTGGACTATGGTTCGGAAGATCCCAGGTTCAACCACCAAGTTGCCACTGTTGGGCCCTTGAGCAAGGCCCTTAACCCTCAACTGCTCAGATGTGTAATGAGATAAAAATGTAAGTCGCTCTGGATAAGAGCGTCTGCCAAATTCCTAAATGTAAATAATATTTGGTCCACATACTGTATAATCAACCAAAAGTTCCAGGCCGCCGCCTTAAAAACAACAAGTTTTAAAAAAATCACAGATTTGACTTGGGGATAAATCACACATATTAGTCTGAATCTCCTCAAGGCCTGCTTGAGTTAAGTCATCAAATTCACATTTTATTCTGAAATATTAATTTACTAATTTAACTAAAAGGATTGCCATCAAAAATGGCAAACTCGAGCCATTATTTAGCAATAGTTTAGGTCATAATACTGACAGAAACAGATCGTTTCTCAGTAAAACATGTAGGGTTGAGTATATATGGAATTATTCTATTTTAATTATTCGAAGGTGTTTTCTACACAACTCTTTATGAATATTTGTCTCACTGTTTGCTTTTGCTTTGTTTCAGCACATGTCAAGAACAGCTTGAAGGAAAAGGGGAGGTGAAAGTGTTTATTCGAACAAAGTTAAAGAATGAGGACAAAATGTGGAGGAGGCATTGAACCTCTCCTGGCTTCCAGCTCTTGACCTTATAATATACTCACATATCTTTCTTTATTATTTATTTATTTATTTATTTATTTATTTAGAGAGCTGGATAATGTAAAAAAAATTAAACTGTGGGTGTGGCTAGTCCTACACTGATTGACAGCAATGTCTCCTAGCAGCAGCATGGTTGAACAGTAACATTGCTATAATATTGTTTTAAGTGTTTAAAATGTCTTGCTTCATTTTTTTTTTTTACTTAACTAATAAAAAAAAATTGCAATAATTTTGTTGTAATATAGTACACTACATCACACATTTAGATTGTAGAAATGCTGTCAGCTTTATTTAAATTGTGTATACCCAAATATTTTATTTGCAGTACAACTACTATATTATCTGCAGTAGCCATTTAATATTAAGTGCAGGATTGCAATATAACTTCAGTATTAAGACGAAGATAAAAATGCAATGTTTTCGTCTCCAAATCACTGTATTACCTGTAGCTGTCACAGATAGAGTATTTTTGTATAGAATATTTTTGGTCACATTTTGAAATACCTTTTTTGGTTTGTTATAAATGGTGTGTCATATTTAACTTTGTATTTTGAATCGTTTATTTGATTTATATGATAATATGAAAATTGTGCCACCTACAGGAGAAAATGAGTAGCACTACACTGACCAGTCATGCGTTTATTACTGTAGCTGTGTGTACACAAAAGACATGAGAGTGCTAGATAAAGAAAAGGCACACGGAAAAAATATTCGGGAGCCGTTATAGTGAAAAAAACGTTGTCGAAGAAGTTGTCAACACCTGAGAAGAGAAGAATTGATGCCTGCCCTTCCTATGATGTGCTTAGTGAAGCTGTCCTGGGGGGAAAACGGCTGCTAATGGATTAGACGACGTCGCGACTCAAGAGAACGTCATGGTATTGTTTGATTAAGGCAGTGGTTCTCAAACATTTTCTGTCATTCCCCACTTAAGGGGGTGGGCAAATTTTCAAGCCCCACTTGTCAACAA
>JAQMYJ010000008.1:23356030-23375538 GCA_030014305.1 Clarias laeviceps | reverse complement strand
CCAGTTTCCCAGACTAATCTGCTATTTATTGATGATTTAATGAGCTACCTCGGATCAGGTGCGCACTCGCTCCACCTAACCAAGGTGCCTTCTGGGAAACTGAGTCAGCCAACAAAAAACTACACAAAACAGTGGCCTCTAGTGGCCATCCCTTACACATTTGGCCCTGCTGTAGTTTTCATAATACGTGGTACTGACAAGCAGATTGTAAGACTCTAGCAGTTAACTCAGGTACTCTGGAGTAATACACATTTGTGTCTTACAAAATCATCTGGTATCACCACTTAAGGCAAAAATAAATTAGATCCACTCAAAGCCTTTTACTGAGCTTTAGATCCACTCAAAGCCTTTTATTGAGCTTTTACTGAGCTTGTATAATCCAGGCTAGGTCTGCTTCAGGAGATCCTCCAGGTTTACTGACCACCAGTTAGTGTCAAACGCTGTCAAATACATTAATCATTTCAAAGTCTTACATAATCACACAATTTACTTTGGTGATTCACACTTAAATAAGCTATTATTAATAGGTTAAGGTCACTGATGTCCTTAAATAAAATAAATAATAAAAATAAATGAGTAAATCAGTAAATGATTTGTAGCTGTCAGTTATTTAACACTGTTGAAAAGTATAATTAGATTTTTTTTTTCATGCCTATTTACACAGGTGGTCCATGGGTGGCTCTTTAAGAGTGATGGATGGTAAAACTGCTATAAACAAAAAGCTTTCCAACTATAAAGACTATGACTGAGAAATAAGTTTAAATGTAAGTTACCATAGTTTTTTGTGTCCTACAATTGTATTGTATTTCCATCATGATCATTCAGTGTACAGTACTGTATATACACAAGTCAAATTTAGTCATATTATTTATATTTTGTGTTATTTTACAGTACATATACAGTATAATAGGTTATAGTCTTGAGTTGAATTGCCATTTTTAGTTGCGGTGATTATTATTTCTTTATTCAGAATAACTATGGAAAAGGTTAGATTTACCAAAAGAAATAAAACTAAATAAAATATCTGCCATAATGTCATTGCAATAAGACTATTGGTTTAAAATCTACGCTACAAACTATTTTAAAGAACACTCATAAAGTTAAAACAAAAATATATATATTTTTTGAAGATTTGGATAAGCAATGATGTGTCTTGTATGTAAACTGTATAAGGTGTCTTTGTGTTGATCTCTCTCACTGTGGTTCCTGAGCGCAGTAATACACAGTCTTCAATCTGCATGTTTTACCCTGTTACTGTGGTGCTGGACGTGTCTCTGAAAACCTGAAATCTGCTTTTTAGTTTCTCATTGGCAGTGCTACTACCAGAGCTACTGTATTGACATTTACAGTATTGACAACAGCAACAAAAAAACATGGGTTTATTTTTATTTCCCATCAATAATTTTTATATTAATATTTTTGGGTTGTGGAATGAATCATTGGAGTTTCTATTTTTTCTTTTCTGGAAATTCGCTCTGAGACAAAATGGCGCCCAGTAGACAGGTGATAAAGTTCACTAGCTGACAATTTTATTTGTACAAAGAATCAACTGTTATATAGCCTTTCTCTGTATCTGTTTATGTCATGTCCTGCATTATGCAACAGGCGAACGCAGATGCAGGGTGAAGTAGAACAGATTTATTGATCACTCAGTTCAAAGAAAAAACAAGGAAATATCAAAAATACACGACACGGCGGTCGTTGCCCCAGGCTGGGTCTGTAGGCGGGCTCACATGAAAAAAGGGAAACTAGTAATAACTTAAATCTTCCTTGCAACATACACGTAGGCTCTTCTCTCAGCCTTGACGTTGACCTCGTAGAAGGCTCTCCAAGAGAGTGCTCACCCCTGCCTGCAGACACTGCTCAGCCCTGGGGAGAGGGTAAAGACACACACACACACACACACACACACACACACACACACACACACACACACACACACACACACACACACACACACAGATCGTTAGAGACACAAGACATAGGGTTGCATAACGGTGACCAGACGAGGTAGTATGGGTTTGGCTGTTTTAAATAGGGTGACACACGAGGTAGACACAGGTGATTTCACTTTGGATTGAGTAGGGCTTAATGGGGAACAAGTACACACGTAGACACACTAGGGGGAGACAAAGCGGCGACTCAGTAATCTGGTGAGCCAGATCTTATTCCCCAGGGCTGTGGTGGCTCAGATGTGACAGTACCCCCCCCCCCCCTCCCACAAGGACCGGCTTCCCGAGGGAGGTGTGGGCGTTCTCTCTGCATTACCAGAGGGAGTCGGGACTCACCGGCCTGATGAGATTGCCGGCGGGTGGGTCGGCCAGGAGGTCGTGGCGCTGGGCGGTCTGGCCATGCTCGGTAGAAATCAGAAATGAGCTCATGACTCTATGTTTCTTGCCGGGACTCAGCTGCGCTCCTCCGGCCCGTACCCCTCCCAATCCACTAAGTATTGGAGGGAGCCTCCTCTCCTCCGGGAGTCCAGTAGTTGTTGGACTCTGAACGCAGGGGTGCCCGCTATCTCCACAGCCCCGGGGAGCAAAGGGTCTACGACGCCTCCATCCAGGGGTCTCCGTATCACTGGCCTGAGAAAGACAGGGTTAACACGCATATGACTGGGAACCTGTAACTTAAAAGAGACGGGGTTGATTTGTGAGACAATAGGAAAGGGTCCAATGTACTTCGGAGAGAGTTTGCGACAGGGGAGGTTGAGGGAAAGGTCCTTTGTCGAGAGCCATACTCGGTCTCCTACCTGGAGCGGAGGACTTTCCCTTCGTTGTCTATCGGTGAATTTTCTTAACCGGCGAACTGCTTGTGAGATGTTGGTGTGCGCATTCTCCCATACTTTCTCCGCTTTTTTGAACCATTGATCCACCATGGGGATATCAGTGGGAGTGACATCCCAGGGACAGAGCGGTGGCTGATGTCCGAGCACGCATTGAAACGGTGTTAAGCCAGTTGAGGAGTGCCGTAACGAGTTTTGTGCATACTCCGCCCAGAATAAACAGTCTGCCCATTCATGTTGTCTGCTATTACAGTATGCATGGAGGTACCTCCCGAGGTCCTGGACAGTCCGTTCTGCCTGTCCGTTAGACTCGGGGTGATAGCCCGACGTTAGGCTAACAGTGGTCCCCAATTTCTGGAAGAAAGCTTTCCAGACTTTAGCGATAAATTGGGGACCACGATCCGAAACAATGTCCTCCGGGATGCCGTAATAGCAAAACACGGTTTTGAATAGGGTTTCTGCCACCTGGAGGGCGATTGGGAGGGAGCGAAACGGAATGAACCGACAGCCTTTAGAGAAGCGATCTACTACTAGTACTAGGGTACTAGTCGTGTACCCTTTTGACACAGGCAGATCCGTCACAAAGTCCACCGCAAGGTGCGACCACGGTCTGTTAGGTGTTGGCAAGGGCATTAATTTACCAACGGGCAAACCTCGAGGAGTTTTGGTTGTTGCACAGACAGCGCAAGACGAAACTACTGTTTTCATGGTTTCCCGCATGTCTGGCCACCAGAACTTTGGTTCCAGTAGTTTTAAAGTTCTTAATATGCCGGGGTGTCCAGATGATAAGTTGGTGTGCGCCTCGACCGTCACTCGTTCCCGTAATGTCTCCGGAACGTATGTTCGACTCGGAGGGCAGCCCGGCTCCACGGGGTGGGACCGTGTCGCTTGGGCATCTCCGAGTCGATGTCCCATACGATAAGAGCCACCACGAGTGACGGGGGCAAAATGGGTTCCGGATCCAGTTTTTCGGTCCGGCGTCAGAAAACAGCGGGAGAGCACGTCCGCTTTCTTATTTTTTCGAGCCGGGACGATATGTAATAATAAAATAGAAGCGCGTGAAAAACAGCGCCCAGCGGGCTTGACGAGTGTTCAGTCTCTTTTCTTGTTGGAGGTACTCTAGATTTTGGTGGTCCGTTAGTACCGTAAAGGGGTGTTCCGCTCCCTCTAACCAGTGCCTCCACTCCTCTAACGCCGCTTTTATTGCTAGCAGTTCGCGATTTCCAATATCATAGTTGCATTCGGCAGGTGTCAGTTTACGCGAAAAGAAGGCGCAGGGGTAGACTTTCTCTGGGTGGCCGTGGCGCTGTGACAACACCGCTCCAAGTCCTACCTCCGACGCGTCGACCTCAACCACGAAGGGCTTGTTAAGGTCGGGTAGTTTTAATATAGGTGCGGAGGTAAAAGCTTGCTTTAGACGCTGGAATGTGGTGCGCACCTCCGGCGTGAATGCGCGTAACCGTTGTGGTTTACCTTGTAATAACCTAGTGAGCGGCGCTGCCATCGTGCTGAAGCCCCTAATAAAGCGCCTATAGAAATTGGCAAACCCAAGGAAGCTCTGTAGCGCCTTAACTGACTTGGGTTCCGGTCATAGTTGCACCGGCGTGACTTTGGCTGCATCCATCTCAACCCCCAGTGGTCCTATGCGATAGCCGAGAAATGCTATCTCCCTTTTGTGAAACTCACATTTCTCTGCCCATGTTCACGCAGACGACGAAGGACGTCGGTTACATGACTGACGTGTTCAGCATATGACCGAGAGTATACCAGGATATCATCCAGATATACTATAATGAAACGGTTCAACATATGCCGAAACACATCATTCATGAACCACTGAAACACCGCAGGTGCGTTTACCAGTCCATAAGCCATTACGTTGTATTGGTAATGCCCTGATGTTGTGCTAAACGCCGTCTTCCACTCATCGCCCTTACGAACATGAACGAGGTTATAAGCGCTGCGGAGGTCGAGCTTAGTGAAGATGGATGCGCCGCGGAGCAGGTCGATAGAGGCCGGTACCAGGGGCAGTGGGTTCTTGTATTTTATTGTGATCGTATTGAGCCCTCGATAATCAATACATGGCCTAAGACCCCGCCTTTTTTCTCGATAAAAAAGAAACCTGCTGATGCTGGCGACGTGGACCTGCTGATGAGTCCCTGCCAGAGAGCCTCACTCACGTATTCCTCCATTGCCCGGGTTTCCGCCACGGACAATGGATAAATGCGTGAGCACGGCGGTGTGTTCCCCGGCAGGAGCTCAATCGCGCAGTCCCATGGACGGTGAGGGGGAAGTCGTGCTGCTGCCCTAATACTAAATACGTCTTTAAAACTATTGTACTCAGATGGCACCATGGTTGAGACTAGGGCGCTAGGACTTTCAATAGTGGTGGTTTGGACCATCAAAGCTGATGGTGTACAGAATTTTGCGCATCTTGGGGCCCATGAAGTGATGCGGGATCCTGCCCAATTGAAATTCGGATTATAGGAGCTGAGCCATGGCAGGCCCAGCACGACGGACTGATCCACCTGAGAAATCACAAAAAATTTTAATTTCTCGGTGTGACCGGGGAAAGTTAATCGCAGGGGCACGGAAAGAAGTTCAACTGGCGATTGTTTTAAAGGTTTGCCATCTAGAGCTTTGATTATGATCGGGTGTGGAAGCTTCGACACTGGAGCTCGCAGCGAGGAAAGAAGAGAAAATGAAATGAAATTCCCAGCTGACCCGGAGTTTATTAGGGGGAAAACAGAGACAGTGTGGTTATTATATGACAAGGAAGCATTTAAACAGAGAGTGATGTGTGCGTGGTGATGTGCGTGAAGTTACGTGAATCAGTGGGCAGTCCCGAATTAGATGTGTCCCTCCCACAGTATAAACATAGACCCGATGCGATTTGGTGGCGCTTTTCTTGGGCTGACAGGCGGGCAGTGCTCACGTCCATGGGTTCAGTTGGGTTCCCTTCGTCGGGGAGGATCGTATCTCCCCCCTGCTCCCCTAGAGGGGGGAGGCCTTCGTTGGCTGCGGAGGTGTTGGTCAAGCTTGATGGCGAGATCTATGCATTCGTCCAGTTCTAATCCCGAATCTCGGCAGGCCAGTTCAAGCTGTACTGTATCTCTGGTTGTAATCCATCCCGGAAGCGTGCAAGCAAGCTCTTGCTGCACCACTCGCTCTCCGTGGCCAAAATCCGGAATTTGATGGCGTAATCTGCCACGGAGAGATGTCCTTGCTTAAGCCTCAACAGCTGTTGTTCCCCCGTCTTCCCGTGACCGGGATGATCAAAAACCGCGCGAAAGGCGTGGATGAACCGGTTGTAGGGGACGTGAGCATCTCGTCGCCACTCCACACTGCGGTGGCCCAGTCCATCGCTGGCCCCGTGAGCTGTTGGATGATGAACCTAATCTTCTTTCTGTCGGTCAGCTCAGGATAGTCTGTGAGGTACAGCTCACAGGCCAGGAGGAATTTCTTGCAGCCCTCCAGGTCTCCAGCATAGCACTCCGGGGGGGGCGGCCCTCGGTGGTGAGGGTGCGGAGCGCCGCCGAGGGGAGGAAGGGGCCGACTGACCTGCAGCAATGTCGCGGACACTGTGAGCCCTGATGTTTGTATTTGCATATCTGCTGATGATTGGACGAGTTAGTATTTAAAACATATATAAAGTAGACAGGTTCCTGGACATTTTGTGACTAACAACAAGATAACAGAGCACGTGCACGCATATAACATGGTTATTATCGTATAATCCTCCTGACAGTGTTTAATTTCTTAGTTTTATAATAATATGGTAGAAAAGGCATATGACTTTAAAATCTTTGTGCTGATCCTCATGGCACTGTCCCAGTCAGCATCAACATGTTTCATCAACATGTTTAAGTAGAGAATGAGTGCCTCTCATAGGCCATAAAGCATAATAAAAAATCACTTCTATTTAACCAAAGACTGTATATCCAGTACCAAGTTATAAATATGAGTAGATCTGATTGTCTGTGAAAAATATAAAATACGTTGCACTACTGCCCAAATGTTGTTTTAAAATTAGCTTTAATATTTCAACTAGTCTATAATCATTGTAACTGCTATTATAATCAGTTATACTGTTTAAATTTATTTAATAGTTTTAGTTAAATAGATGAATATTTTGTGTTTAATGAAAGACATTTTTTATTGAGGAATATGATCAAGGACATTAGAATATGTGGTTAAATGACCTGTATAGTATTTTCAGAGCGGGACCAAGGAGTGAGGATTTAATTGTGTGAGAGACTATACAGTATGCTTCCCCATGTTTGTTGTTGTGTTCTGCAGATAGTATTGTTTTGAGCTACATTGTTGTGTAGTAATGATTTTCTGAAGACTTGTATGGAGTGAAGACTTGTAAAGACCATGTTTTTTTTCTTCCCTTAAGCTATTGCTGCCAATGATGTTTGTAACATTTCCATTATACATAAAGTTACTTACTAGCAGACTTTATTCAATAGCAATATGATGGTTCACCTGCATTTAAGTGTAATTATTTTGTTTTATTTAATATTAGCACTTGAAGTTGTGTAATATTCAAGCTATATTTGTGTTGTAAATATTTGTTGTATAGATTATTTTGATATGTAAATGATGTTTAAAATGCTGTTATGGTATCACATATTTATCATGTGAATTTTACCTACCGAACTTACAAAAATAGAAAAAAAAAAAGATTCTTAATCTTAGTCATGTTTTATTTGGGCCCTTACACTATGACAATAAAATGCATATCACAAGTTACTGAGAAACTACACAGTTTATTATTATTATTATTATTTTTATCTATTTATTATTTTTATTAATAAATTAAATTATTATTAAATAAATTATATATTTTTAATTAATTTATCTATTTATTTTTGTTAAATATCACAAAGCTTGACCTTACCCACATATTATTTCCTATGGTAATGTAGAAGCTGATCCTATTGAAAAGGAACAAGTATTCAGTGAGTGGGCTGCAGGACAGTTATATAGTCATAAACTTCACCTAGAATCTGGAGAAGCTTTGTAGACTGAGTAAACTTTCAAAATATGACTGTAATGTTATGTAATGTTAAATGTAATTTAAACTACTGCTCAAGTGTTATAGCAGATCTTACACTTTAAAATTGCCTGTGATCATTTAATATTTTATCATGAACTATATGGAATGTGATGGAAAATTATTTGTGTGAGCAGGCTGATTTTTATAACAGTATAAATTTGCATAAACACACTTCAACTTATATGTTTCATGGTTTCATGGTTCCTTCTTCAAAACAAGGGAGATGCTGCCCCTACTGATGAATTTCAGGACTTTGTAGTAGTGATGCTGCACAAAACCTTTACATTTCATTAGATCAAGGTCAAATATCTTTGGTCTAACTATGCTGAACAATCTCAGTGCTAATATAGTAAGTGCATTACACTAAACATCAACCTGTGTTGAAGTGTTTCTGCAGCTTTTACCATCAACATAACAGCAAGCACTTGATATCAACTTCAATTCAAAATTGAGGTGTTTGATTAAAGTTATGCATTTAAAGTTATGACTTTAACAACAGCATACTTTTTAAAGAATAATCTTTGTGTATAAAATTTTAAAATCTAAAGTGTCAATAGATGATGTTGTTCCTAATAAATGTCTCTGAGGTTCAGTTTCCTGATGAGGGAGTATTTACAGACCATGTGCTACTGTGCTTGTGTAAGTTTTTGTACGGCTGTGTGTCAGTGTGCGCGTGTCATCACGAGCACAGTAATAAACAGCCGTGTCTTCAGCTTTCAGACTCTTCACTTCTAGGTACAGCATGTTTTTATTGGTGTCTTTAGTGATGGAGAACTGGCCCTTCAGCAACTGAGCGAAATAAGTGCCATCATCACCAATGCGGCCGATCCACTCTAGGTCTTGTCCTGGTTTCTGACGGATCCAGTGCATGTAGTACCTGTTCACAGAGAATCCAGAGGCAGTACAGGACAGAGTGACTGACTCTCCAGGATTCTTCACCACAGAAGGAGTGGAGGTCAGGGACTGTCCATAAGAATCTGGAAAAGAAGTGCACAACTAGTCAATGTTATGTTATAACGTTTATAAGGACAGAATAACATGCTTCATAGTAATGGCTACATGCAAAAGTCAGAAACATACATAAAATTAGTAAAAATAAAATACAGGTTCCTAAAATCATCCTTCTCTGAGTTCTGCTTCACCCAGATTTAAAGTGTATGGGAGTGTTAACTATAACAGAGTTCACTGGAAAATAGAACAACCAAGAGCATGATGTTTATACCCAATTCAACAATTTTTGAATAGGGCGTGTCCATGAGCACTATGGGTCTATCAAAACCAAGCCACAGATTTGTCAGTGTATAGATGGGTGAATGATTATAAGGTGAGTAATCATATTCTTGGAAAGTTGAGTTAAATTTCACTTGCCACAACCAGGTCTGATTATTGCCAGATCTGTTGAATCAAGAAAGACCATGACGGTAAATAGAACCTGCCTGAAAAAGTCAAGGTAGCATGGTGGTGTAGTGGTTAGCACTGTCACCTTGCACCTCCAGGGTCTGGGTTCGATTCCCAGCCATGCTCGATTCCCATCTCTGTGTGCATGGAGTTAACATGTTCTCCCCGTGCTTGGTGGGTTTCCTCCGGGTACTTCTCATATATTATTAGTAATGTACGGGCATGTTATTCACAAGTTCTTTCTTGTTACACTTGGTTACTCACGACTCAGACGTCCGTTGAATTCTTTGTCTCTTGTTTTATTTTCAACATCAAAGTTCAGCAGCTCTTATAGTTTTCTTGCATAAATCCATTGCGGTTACAACAACTTATTTGCTGTATCTTCATTATTGATTAATGAATTTTTGGACTCATTTAATATATATTTATTTATACCATAATAATATATATTAAAAAAATAAATATATAAACCTATATACATAAAAAAAAAACAATTAAAAAAATATATATAAATACCTCTTTCCTTAGTCAAATTAGCCTTCTTTGCCATGGTAAATGGGGTTACTGTTGTAGTACTACTAGTGCTAGCTGGAAAGCCAAAATTATAAACAGAATCCATGTTACATTAATATGTTACAAATCATTTAAAAAAAGTAAAAATAAATCCCAACAGATAAGTGTCTCCATTTACAGGCGCTGTGTATGTGTGTGTGTGTGTGTTTGTGTATGTGTGTAAAGCTAAATTAAGAGGAGAGGAGAAATTAGCCCCTCCTCTTTCCCTCTTCTCATCTTACACAGTAATTTTTCCTCCTCTCTTATTTGAGTTTCACACACTCGCACAAACTCAACATTAACACTGTTATTGGAAAAATAAACAAGAAATCTGACACTCTATTGAGCGACACACTAACGGAATCACTGCTGTAATGTAAAAATAAAACAAAATTTTCAAAACAAATCAAAAAGACAGAGCAGTGTTTCTGTGTAGAGCAGAGAGTGTGCGTGTGTGTGTGTGAAGGGGCACGTTGTCCAATGACGCCGCCCACACAAAAAGTGTAAGCTGATACAGAGAGAGAGAGTGAAAATGGATCTTTAACCTCTCTAATGAGACTTTCCTTTACTTTACATGCGCATACAAACACAACATAAAATATGTTTTATAACTGAACATGAAACATTACAGGGGAAGGAGAGACTCTGGACTGTCATGGCAGCAGGCTGAGTCAGTTCATAACTGTGAACATCTGTGGAGGAAAACACATGGTGGTGTCTCTCACCATATACAGTAGGCTGCACATTTATTATTATTGTGGATCAAATTATCGGCCTGCATTAAGTAAAGAAACAAACTAAGGAGATTGCTGAAATGACTGGAATTTGGTCACAAACGGTCCATTTTATTAAAAACTGAAAGCATAGTTCTAAACTAGCAACTTTGTGAAGTTAAAAATAAAAAATGGCTGGAAAGAAATCATGAATGACTGTGATTGGAGATTAATTAAATGCGTGGTGAAGTTACATCATAAGATCTCTATCGCAGGAGATCAGTGATATGTTTAATAGTAAATGTACATGTATTTCCACATGAACAATATTTGAAAACCTTACATGATTTACGTTTTTCTCGATTCTGAAATAATTTCCTTTAAAAATTGTCTAAACGGTTTTACTTGTATAAAAGTGAGCTACTGCCCTCTATAGATGTAAAAAAATATATACAATTTCTCTTCCTGTGTTTTGCTCTGAACTGAGTCGGTAAAGTTTGCATTACTGATATCAACCACCACTTTACACAGATCAGATTCAACAGCTTCATCATAAAACCTCTATGTCAGGAGATCACAGATATTAAAAGTACAATTAATTCCCAATGAACAATATAGTATATGATTGGGATAAACAGATAAACATGAATATGAATCACCCCTGAAGGTCCTTGGATGTGCTGGAGAAGATTTTACATAGTGGTTTGACTCTCCCATAATGGGTACAAGAGCTCAGGCAAAAATGAGTGCAGAAATCAAATTGCATAAGTTCTTCAAGCAATGTCACAGTGAATAAAATATTAAAGCTTGCAGCTTATGAAATTTTTTTAAACCAGGAATCAGTCTTTAAAAAAATATTTTGACTTAGCAGTTTACAGTAAATGTGTAATTTTCGAAAAACATATATGAAGGGAAAACAGCTTTTAAACATGAAGCAGGTGGTATGTTCACTTGACATGCAAACGCATTGCATTATAAACAGTTTTAAAATATATTTTTAATAAATTTTCATTAATTGATGAATAGGGCTTTTATGCTGAAACTTTCAGAGCTGTAAATGACACTGTCTAAAGTAACCTTTGAAGTTCTTATGCTTTAGCCCTTACTCCTTTACTATTTTGGCTGTTAAAGTTGTTATTTAGAGGACACTTCTTATTCTGAGAGATAATGGTATTTTTTTCTCGATTCAAAAACATTTTCTTAAAAAAACACCTTTCATGAGTTTTACTTAAGTTTAGTTATTAGCTTTCAACCTGAGAGAACAGACTGTGTGTTAAACGCAGCACAGTGTTGGACAAGTGCTGTAATATTCCTGAATGCACTGATCAAACATCTTTTTTCACTGTTCATATCTTATGCTGTAAAATTAAAAACCACATGAAGTAGCTCTAAAGAATATTATTTTTATGTAATTCTTTAATCAATACTATTGTTTGTGGATTCTCAGACACACAAGCTGTTAAATATTCATTCCAGTGATTACAGTTACAGTAAAGTTTGACTGCACTGTTTGTTAGTTGCATTGAGAGAATGTTTCTTTCGTGTGTCATTGAGTTTTTGTAAGGGGAATCCACTGTTCTGTGTCACTGTGTCTCTCTTGCGCAGTAATACACAGCTGTGTCTTCAGTTTGCAGATTCTGTCCTTGAATTGTTATTGTGTTAGTAGAAGTGTCTCTGGAGATGCTGAACTTATTTTTCAGTTTGTCACTGTAAGCTGTACTCCCACTGCTCCTTATAAATCCAATCCACTCCATAGCTTTTCCTGCAGGTTGTCGGATCCAAGCTGTCCAATAGTCTGTAACTGAATATGAAACCTTACAGGTGATGGAGAGACTCTGGCCTGGTCGAACTGTCATGGCGGCAGGCTGAGTCAGTTCCTCACCCTGCACATCTGTAGAGAAAAACTCACTGTGATATCTTACACAATACACAGTATGCTGCACATTTATTATTATTGTAATAAATAAACATATTATATTATATAAAGCACTCACAGGAAGCAGCTGCCAGCAGGAGCAGTAGAGATGTAGAGAACATGGCGTGTGTTGTTTGTGTGTGTATGTGTTCTCTAGAGTTTAACAGAGACCATCACATCACTTAAATAGAGTGATATCCAATAAGCCCTGATGCTTGTATTTGCATGTCTGTTGAAAGTGGGAGGATTCACAAGCACAATGAAACTATGAAAGTATGAACAAAACAAACTCATTAACATGAACTGTGGATATGATAAAAAAACAAGTGTATGTGTGCAAACACATGTTCACCCACGCATGCATGTGTGACAGATAGAATGTGGCAGTTATACATTTATTCATTTTGATGCATGATAATTTTGCATTAATCACAGAGATTGCAGTGTCATATTTTCATTGCGTGTAATTTTTAATAATTTTCAAGTGTGTACAGTGATTGGTCTTTTTTTTTTTTTTTTGTCATTGCTAAAGTTACCCTATCACTGAGACAAAAGGTGTAATGCAACTAGGTGATGCTGATTATCCCCTTGGCGGGTTGGTTATGCATTGATCCATTGGTAATGTCTTTTACCTCGGAGCTCCAGCAGGGGGAGCCCGTGCTACCTTCCCTCATTAAATCCAAACAGTGGACGGTGAGAGCAACGTGTTGGTCCCTTTTCCACCCTCACTATCTGTCCTTATTTAAGGTACAACAAATGCACACAAAGTACAAAACAACTACAGGAAAAACTCTATGGTTAGATACCAGTCACAACCATCCTATTTTATCCGGGCCTTGGACTGGCACTGCATCCAGTGGCTGGGGTTTGGTCACTGGCTAGGAATCAACAATGTGTCAAAAAACGTATATACATTATACTTACTATAAACTTATATACTTTTATGCAACTGTATGAATCTAGCACTGAAAGGCCTTGGATGTGCTGGGAAGACTTTACTTTTTACTTTTTTTTTCTTTTACTGTAGTATCACCTACTGTAATGTTGTATTAGATATTTTTATTAAATAATAAATAATAATAATTAGAACTTTATTAATCCCAGAGGGAAATTGCTAAATTTTCGCATATCCCAAACTATATAACTATATAAATAGGGAACTGGGGTCAGAGCGCAGGGTCAGCCAGCTTACAGCGCCCCTGGAGCAGATAGGGTTAAGGGCCTTGCTCAAGGGCTCAACAGTGGCAACTTGGCGATGCTGGGGTTCGAACCCCCGACATTCCAGTCAGTAACCCAGTAACCCACAGCCTTAACCGACTGAGCCACCACTGCCCATAATATTAACTTCAGCTCTTGTACTGTGTATGTTCTGCAGGCCTTATTTACCTGAGCTCACTCGTTGTTTTAGGAGGAATAAAAAACAAAAACTTTATATGATATTATTTTGACTATAACAAATACCAAGATGAACCCTATTGTACTATTTATTACAGAGTACTTCACTGAAATGTTTATCAAAGTCACTTTTTTTAAACAAGTTTTTTTTATTTTTTTTAACTGTTGCACAAAATAACAACTTTTGTGTTGCCAGTATGATTTATTTATTGAAAACAAAAGGCCCAAATGTACACCGGGAAAACTTAACAATATTACAAATTTATTCTTGACCCATACACTGTATGAGCATATTTACAATTGTTGATCATGACACTGGTCACAATTGATTCTGTAAGGAAACATGTGGTTAACATACTGGATTAGGGTCATAATTAGGTTCCATTTTTGAATGAAATGTCTTCCTCTTCTGAGTTATACTTTATGACATCCTCAGCCTCTGACTCTTCTCACCTTCTCCCACCTGGCTTCTTTTCTCCTGATTTAACCTGAGGCTGAAGTAGATTTGTAAGAAATTCCAGTGCTGAACTTTCGAGTGACTGCAGTTGCGAGTCCTCAGAGAACAGGAGAGGGCACCAGGACAAGTCAAAAAGGTCCACAGGGCAGAGGGGGTCTGGATCAGAGAAGAGAGAGAAGAGGAGAGATCAGAAGAGAAGTAGAGATAACACATAGGTATGGTCACAATGTCTAAGGTGAACGTAGAGTACAGAGTGTAAGCAGGGACTCTGGCAGGAGTAACTATGACAGCATAACTAAAAGGGAGAACCAGAGGGAAACACAGGCTTGGGGCTCCATGAAAGAGGGGAAGACCGCATCTAAACATACCAGTTCACCATAATACTCAACGTCCATGGGTCCCCCAGATCTGCTCCTTTCTATTTACAAAAATGCTTGGCTAAATAAATAGGTTTTTAGCCTATACTTAAACACTGAGACTGTGTCTGAGTCCCAAACATTAATTGGAAGACTATTTCATAACTTTGGGGCTTTGTAAGAAAAAGCTCTGCCCCCTGCTGTAGTTTTCATAATACTGACAAGCAGCCTGCATCCTTTGATCAAGAAATGGTCCTGATCACTGTCAAATATAATTCCACAGCTTTACGTGCAGTATATTTCTTGGCCATCGTGCTACTAAAGACTGAAGGGTGAGTAAGCCCTTAAAAAGCTGTACAGTACAGTATATACCAGAGCTGCAAGAAAGTTGTATGATTGTTGGCACTGCTGCAGTTTAGTTTTACAACAGGTGTGGTAAAAATTATGCTGCCGATAGGTTAACATCTGGGTTTACATGAAAGCAAAAAAGGTGCTCAACAACACCTGTATGTTTAGATGTGGGAAAGGAGTAAAACATTTTTAAAAATCCACACTTTTTAATACAAATATTTCTAATTTATTTAAATCTAAATTATTGCCATGTGTGAACAAAGTAATTGAACCTCATTATAATTTGATAAAATGTACTGGCCTTTTTTAGAGAGAAAACTTAAAATCAGTCAGATTTGACCAGAACCCAATATGAGGCTTAAAAATGTATATAAAAACAAAAAAAAAATGGAAATAAGCCTAAAAAACATTTATTTATTAATTTATTGATTTATTAACATAGTTTGACTTAATCAAACATTTGCATGCAACTTTCACAAGACCTAAAAATAAAGCCCAGTATTTACGAATACAGTACTGTATATCCATGAACCAAATCCCCCACAATCTGTTGCTTACCACTGCCATCTAGTGTATAAACTAGACATATAAACAGCCAGATATACCGTATAAATGTCTACTGGGGAACAGGCCTTCTGTTATTCTGTTCACACATTCATTTATACCACTTGTTGTGTACAGGGTTGCAGGGGCATTGGGCACAAGGCATGATTTGAGTCAGCAGTTTAATATAAAGTATAAAACATAGTTCTGTAAATGCTATTTTAGGACAAAATCCTACACTTTAACAAAACTAGAAAATGGAAACGTATTTCCACACACTTGGATGCAATTGAAAATGTGACATGGCCTCATGAAGACAAAACATTCATAGGACATTTGATAATAGTAGTGTTTAAAATATATCACATCAGTGTTTATTGATCTTCTGTAAGAGATAAACAATTGATCACTGTGTGTATTGTTTTGTGAAAAGATAAGATGTTGTTGATCTGTCTCACTGTGGTAATACCGAGCACAGTAATAAAAAGCTGTGTCTTTAGACTGCATGTTCTGTCCTGTTAATGTTACTGTGTTGCTGGACGTGTCTCTGCTTTTCAGTTTCTCACTGTAGTTACCGCTACCACATATACTTCCGATCTACTCCAGTGTTTTTCTTGCAGGTTGTCGTATCCAGCCTGTACAGTAGCTGCTATCAGTTACTGAATATCCAGACACTTTACAGGTCAGAGTCAGTGACTGACCAGGGGTTACTACTGAGGATACAGGCTGGGTCAGCTCAACACAGTGAACACCTGTTAAACAAAATATTGTAATCCTGAAAAAGCAAAAAGTTAGAAAAACTTAATTTTATACAGTGGAACCTTGGTTTACAAACATAATTCGCTCCGGAAGCAGACTCGTATTTCAAAACACTTGTAAATTAAATCTAATTCCCCCATAAGAAATAATGGAAACTCAAATTATTCGTTCCATGGCCCACAAAAATAAATACATAAAAATAATTAATACAAAATATAAAGTAAAAATAAAACAAATTAACCTGCACTTTACCTTTAAAAAAAAGGTAAAAATAAATCCCGACAGATAAGTGATTCCGTTTATGCACACAGGCGCTGTGTGTGTGTATGTTTGTGTACGTGTGTGAAGCTAAAGTGAGGGGTGAGGAGGAATCAGACCCTCCCCTCTCCCTTCTCGCTTTACACAGAAAACCTACCTCCTCTCTTATCGGAAAAAAATTAACAAGGAACATCGCTAATGACACACGCATGAGCGCACACTAATGGAATCAATGCTGTAAAGTAAAAAGAAAACAAATTAACCTGCACTTTACCTTTGAAAAGAATCTTGACAGAGAAGTGTTTACATTAAGAGTGTGTGTGTGTGTGTTTGAAGGCGAGAGGAGGAAGGGTGTGTGTATGTGTGAAGTGGCACAGTGTCCAATGATGCATGCACACAAAGTGGAGGCTGATACAGAGAGAGAGAAAATGGATCTTTAACTTCTCTAATGAAACTTGCTTTTGCTTTACATGCGCGCACACACCTGTTATAATAAATAGTATACACGCGCTGTACACACACGGATACAAACACAAAATAAAACAAACACATGGTATGCAACTACAGTACAATTTGGCAATGATTTGGCAATTTATCAGTTAAAAAAAGAAACATCATATTATCTCTCTCTCTGTCTCAATGTTACTGAGAAAACACTGACAACCCTCCATCCATAAGGCATTCTCATATCAGATGAGCAGTTAAGCTGCATTCAGCAATTATTTGTGAATAGCCTTGATGGTGAAAGTGTTTTACGCGCACACACAGGGTCACAGTGTTACAGTACACGCGTGCACAGAGGTTGATTGTACCAATGCATTACAACCGAGCAGTTGGTTAGCTAGATAAAGAGTGCTTCTCAGAGGATATACTGTAAATATTCTCTCCTTGCTTTTTAATGCTAAAATATCAATACCTAAAGTGCAAGTCAGTTGTTTAGGTAAATCTGATTGTTTGTGACAAATGAAAAATATTGTGCACTACTAGTGAAATGTCAGAACAGGTTTCTTTTTATTTGTTTCTTTTTTGTTGTTGTTTTTATTTAATCCACCCATTGACTGACTCCATTAGTAAACTTTTCAATAAAGATGAAGAGATAAAGAGAGATTATTGTCATTGTAGTAATACAATGGAATTAGTTTGGTAGCCCTCAGAGACCAGCAGCATGAAAGAGGATGTAAGAATCAAACAAACAGAATACGATAAACAAGTGATTATTGCACTGATGTGTGTAATTGTGTGTAAATGTTTAAGTTTTAACTCTATTTATTAAAAGCAATTACAAGTGAGCTCAATATGTCACATTGTAATCAAATAGTCATTTTGACTGCCCTATAGAGGTTTAATTGAGGGAGTAGTATAGAGGATTGCTGATGTCATGTTGATGAGATTCTCAATCACGTGTTCACATCCACCTTCTCAGTCACTACTGACTATATGTATATTGCACAGATCAGTTGTAGGAAGTGTGTCACTCTGTGTAATCACCTGACACCACTGTCACTAGATGCATGAAAATACAGTCTAAGCTGAATCATATGTCACCAGTAAATTCACAACTCCAAGCATCCATCTGGTCACACACCCTCATTTCCATCTTAATTAAATTAAAACATCAGTTTGAAATAGCAGTTTGTCATTTTGTTTGTTTCAGTGTCCACTGAGCTCAGTAATACACAGCTGTGTTTTCAGTCTTGCTGTTGTTTCAGGAGATCATGAATCTTACTGTACCTGAATATTTTTTGATTACTATGTTTTTCTATGAATAATGTGATTGTGCATTTGCTCATTGTGGGAGTCATGACATCATGATTTAATATATTATATTGGAGTCAGGAGGATATAAATGAGAGGAACAGAATTAATATTTTTCATACATTATGTTTATTTGCTGTGTTACTGTGAAACACTTAATCCAGCAGAGGTTTCAGATAATCCTATTCATCTGAACGTAGGATTATTTGACAGGATTATTTATGACATTTGTCACTTTCGTAACATTTACAGTACAAAGATTTTTGAAATGTGGTGAGGTATTGAATCAATGTGGCTTTTAAATGGAACACAAGTTACAGCTTTCTCTCTAATTGTTACAAAGCAATGAAATTTGAGGACTGTTTTAAAATAATGATAAATAAAACTGCACCATATCAACAATTACACTTTTTTTTTAAACCTGTTTTTTTGGAGTGTAAATGACACAGATCCCTCTGAAGGTTAATATAGAAATGATATGTGATAATGATAAGAGATAAAAAAAAATCTGTGATATAATTAAGCTTTCTTTTTTTTCTTTAAGAAGATATATTAAATGAAATAGTTGATCACATTCTTTTGTAAATTCATATGAATTTCCATGAAACGAACACAGCACATGTTGCTAAATGTAAATCTGCTTAATGTAAATGTGACATGATGCTGGATGCAGTCATAGCCGTCACGGTCGAAATATGAGTTTTTACAGACTGCCTTCTAATAGCAAACAAAAAGATTTTTTTTTTTTTAATATGTAACTGAAATAAGTCTTACTTACTAAAATGACATTCCTGTAACCACCTTTAAGTTGATTGATTTGCTACAGTAACTTGAAATACTGTTTTATTCCTCTAATACCTCTATAATACCTCTAGGTGCTGTATATTGAAATAACATCAGCAATTTGTCATAAAGTCAAAGCAAGAGGAATGTTAACAGGGCATTCAGATGCATTTAATTTCAAAACGATAAAAGATAATGATAAATTATGTATAGCTATTAATGTAGTAAACCTTCGTAATTGATTTTGTTAAATTATGAAATTATCCAAATGCCTCGGCAGAAGTGTAATGTGAGGATTACTGAATCTATAAAAATGTGGTTATTATTTAAATACAGAACTGAGTTGAGATGAAGATGATGTTTTTGTGCAGCGCTGCAGCTTGTTGTGTCAGTGTGGACGACGAGCGCAGTAATACACAGCTGTGTCTT
>JAQMYJ010000008.1:23338816-23349114 GCA_030014305.1 Clarias laeviceps | reverse complement strand
TACCATGCAAAAGTCTTAGGCACCATATTATATGTTGTACCAATTTTGTTATATATGTTTATCATGCCTGCATAATTAAGTACAAAATTATTCAGTATTTCCATATATAACTTAAAAAAATTATAAATAAATAACATTACAGCATGGCAACATTACAGCATGGCTGTAAAGAAAAAGATATATAATACAAGACAGACCAGTTTTAAGATGGAAACAAAAAACCTAATGTACTGTACGCTCCTGGGATTTGCATAAAAGTAGAGAGGAGCGAGTGTCAAATGAACTCAGGTTAGGTTTTACTGAGCTTGCTGGAGAATATCAGCTCTTCTGGTAACTTTGTAGAAAACATGGTGTGTGTTGTTTGTATTTGGAACTCCTCTGTTCACAGAAGTTTAACAGAGAACAGCACATCAGATATACAGTACATCCTGTTCCATTTTATTTACTTATCTGTTGTTGTTGTTGATGATGATGATGATGATGATGATGATGATGATGATGATGATGATGATGATGATGATGATGAGAATACTTAATATTTAAATTGAATTTAAATCATGATTTTGCCTAAGAACAAATCCATGAATAAAGAATGGTACAAAAACATCATTCAAAAGCATCTTCTCCCAACCATCCATGAACAGTTTGGTGATGAACAATGCCTTTTACAGCATGACGGAGCACCTTGCCCTAAGGCGAAGATCTAACGAAGTGCCTCAGAGAACAAAACACTGAAATGTTTGCTTCATGGTCAGGAACGGTCCTAGACCTTATTCTCATTAAGAACTTTTAGTGAATCCTCCAGAGGCGGGTGAACATACAAAAATCCACAAATTCTTCCAAGTATTGATTAGGCAAAAATGGGCTGCCATCAATCAGGATCTGGCCCCGAATTTGACCGACAGCTTGGTCAACACGGCAAATAAGCTTCCTGTGACAGTCTTCAGGAGAGAGGAGTTAGCTCTTCCTACTTTCTTCAACTGCCAATATAAACACTAAATAACATGCAACTTACAGTATGGTAACAGGTGCAGTACAGTACCTGTCAGGAGATGGTGATACTGCAAGCACAGAGCACAGCAGAAAGCAAAACGAAGCAAAGCAAAGCAATACTAAGAAATAAAAAATAAACCTGGGATTTCAGAAGCAAACAAACAAAACACATGGCAGACTTAATACTAGACAAAATACAAGACTAAACTAGAGCCTAAATAATGATGCAATATAATAAGCTTAACTTGCTGCTCCTGTTAATGTGAAGCAACAGACAGTGAAAGTCAGCTTCAAAATTCCCACACAAAAAATACTGTAGATTCATGGTGCAGAGCGCCCTCCAGGGGTTATTCCTGACAGTACCACATCTACATTAAAACACGTACAGTACAATCTTGCAGTCTACATACCAACTAAATTGGAAATCCTACTGTACACACCAGGGTAAATATATATATTAAAATGAGTTAAATGGAAATATAAATTAGTTTATTAAATACATCACAGCACCTAAATAGTTGTTTTAATGTATTTTAGTAACAGCGCACTATGCATCTGTTTCAATGCCAATATGAGGTTTTAGGGGTTTTTGTACAGGGATGTTGTTGATCTGTCTGACTGTGGTATTCTCTAGCGCAGTAATACACAGCTGTGTCTTCATTCTGCATGTTCTGTCCTGTTAATGTTACTGTGCTGCTGGACGTGTCTCTTGAAATCTGAAACCTGCTCTTTAATTTCTCACTATAGTCAGTGCCACCACTACTACATATACGTCCGATCCACTCCAGAGCTTTTCCTGCAGGTTGTCGTATCCAGTGTGTACAGTAGTTGCTATCAGTCAGTGACTGACCAGGGGTTACTACTGAGGATCCGGTCTGGATCAGCTCAACACAGTGAACACCTGTTAAAGAAACAATATTTTAAAAGCAAAACAATATAAGTAACTAAACCTCTATTATATATTAAACGTAAAACACTTACAGTTTACGGCTGCCAGAAGCAGCAGCAGTAGTAGGGATGTAGAGATCATGGTGTGTGTTGAAGCAGAATAAGTAACAGCTCTTGGTTGTCATTACTTAAATGTACAACAGGGAATGACATTTGCATACAGACACTCCTTATCTGAGGGAAATAATGATATATTTTGATTTCCAAACTAAATTTAAGTGTTAATTTAAATTAGATTAAATGAAAATACTAGAACATATCAATAGTATGTAATGAAGGCAAGGATTGTTTTTATAAAAAAAATAAAATAAAAACAAACAAAAAAATCTAATCATTAAAGGGTTTATAATAGGGCATAAAATGCAGGTTCCACACTCGAGTTAAATAATTATGTGCCCATGAATGTATGTGCACGGACATTTTAAGGGACTTGTTGCTCCAATAAAAATAAAAACTTCCTGATTTTAGTTGTCATCCATCAGCATGTATCTGAATTGTGTAAGATCTGAATTAAGTTACGTAACTGCAAATTAGTTATAAATTTGTAAATTGTTTTACATTTGAATTATTAATAAAATTACACGATGGACACTGTTACTTAAAATTAATACAGTACATTATTGCAGATTGCAAACAGCTTCTCTGTAAATGGCTTCTGGATTTCCTGACTGGGAGACCACAGTCAGTCTGGATCAGGAACAGCATCTCCAGCACCACCTCACTGAGCTCTGCCCAGTGGCTGGTGAGGGAACAACTAATTAAGTGATTATAGGAATTATTCTTTTTTATGGATGTTCAACAATATTTTATGTAACTATTCACGGGGTAAAATGTATAAAGTTCTCTAACAAACCACTGAGGGCTTCACAGAACAGCTCTATTTATACTGAGATTACACACTATTTACTAATTTGGTGACTTTTGGAGGTGATTGGTTCCACTGGATTTTAGTTCCATTATCAGAGTAAAGAGGGCTGAGTACAAATTCATGCCACATTTTCAGAATTTATTTGCAAAAAAAATGTTAAACTATTTATAATTTTTCTTCCACTTTACAATTATGTTCCACTTCATTGGTCTGTCACATAAAAACCCTATAAAATACATTTACGTTTGTGGTTGTAATGTGACTAAATTTGGAAAAGTTCAAGGGGTATGATTACTTTTGCAAGGCAGTGTATAAGAGCATTAAACCACAGTGCTGCTAACAAGGATGAAGCATCATCACCCAACACTGTACAGTAGGTCTGACAAGCTTCATATCTGACAACGTGCTCCTAATTATAGCTGATGCACAATTCATTTAATTGTATTTTTGCTAAATCTTACTAACACCATTCACATTCTGTGCTTTTAAATTAATGCACTTTGTGATTATATGAGATTGGCCAATTTTGTGCTGTTATTAGAAGAGTTATGTACTGTATACTGTAGCTGGTTTAGTTTACACAGACCTCCCTCTCAATAACTCAGTTCTGTATTTAGAACCCACTGCTGTTTCACATGTATGATAAAAATACTTGAACACAGAAGCAGAGGAGCTCAGTGACAGTAAGATGGAATAAAAAAAGAATAAACTCTGTGTTATTTGGAGGTAATCACAGAAAACTTCAATTAATATTATCCACGTTTTTTTTTTTTTTTTTTTTCAGTTTACATGTCATGAACAGTTGTTCTCTCACCAGTTTCACTTTTTCTTTTAAAAATAATAATGAAAAAATATGTAAAATAAATAAAGAAAATCAACTGAGAATCTGCAATGTGTGAATTCAATGGTACTGAATGAGTCTCATGGGAATGCACTTTGTAGAGTCATTTCTTAGCAGTTTATTTGTTTCTGCTGCCTTCAGCTTTTTCAATTATTGGACCTCAAAATATGAGAATGGACTGTGTGTTAAAGACAGTGTGTTAAAGGCCCTGTGCCCCGGAGACTGCAGGTGGACTGAGTATCGCCATTTAATTGCCATATAGGAGAATGAAAGGACTACACATGCTACTGCAGCACTTTCACTGGTGACAAGAGTCAGCCTTCACAATCTAGTTGCCGAAGAATGTCACTGCATTTGCTGCTAAAGTCCCCCAAGAAAGCTGCACAGATGTCAGACTTCACGGGGACTCACGTCTTAGGCCGTGCTGAAAGAGGGCTGGGCGGGGCCGGATGATCGTGACTGCAAGAACCGTGTTGAAGAATAAATGTCTGCAAGCTAAACACTGTGTCTGGATCTGCATGTGCACCCCCTTACTATATTCCTTCCCAATTTTCTTTTTTCCCTCCTTAAAATCCCTTCCTTATCCCCATTTTGTCTGATTAAATGACATTTTTCCATAAGACCTCATCTCATGTCTGTGTTTCTGTGGTGCGCCATGGGTTAAAGATCTAACAGTTGCTTTGAGAGGATGTTGAACATGTGTCGGAGTTTTTGTAAGGGGGCTCCGTTGTTCAATGTCACTGTGTGTATCTTGCGCAGTAATACACAGCTGTGTCTTCAGTTTGCAGATTCTGCCCTTGAATTGTTATTGTGCTAGTAGGAGTGTCTCTGGAGATGCTGAACTTATTTTTCAGTTTGTCATTGTAACCTGTACCCCCACTAGGATAGATAAATCCAATCCACTCCAGAGCTTTTCCTGTAGATTGTCGAATCCAAGCTGTATCATAGGTAGTAACTGAATAAGAAACCTTGCAGGTGATGGAGAGACTCCGGCCTGGCTGGACTGTCATGACAGCAGGCTGAGTCAGTTCTTCACTGTGAACATCTGTACAGGAAAGAATAATGTGATGTCACACACTATACAGTAAGCTACATATTATCGGAAATGAACATATTATATTATAATATATAAAACACTCACAGGAAGCAGCTGCCAGCAGGAGCAGTAGAGATGTAGAGAACATGGTGTGTGTTGTTTGTCTCCTCTGTTCTCCAAAATTTAACAGAGACCATCACATCACATAGGTTAAGTTATTTCAAGCACTGATGCCTGTATTTGCATTTCCGGTGTGGATGGGAGGAGATATTATTCAAAATTAATTTAAAGTAGATAAGAAGTTAATTTCACGAAGGATATGTATCTTTTTTTCTCTTTAACAAACATCTCTTTTACATGATAAACACCTCTAACAACACAATAATACATTTGGACTTGCATGTTTTTTTGGGATTCTATGTCTTATCATAATCCTCAGTGTTTAATTCACAGTGAATTGTGTTTTACAGCTTTCAGTGGCCACCACAAAGAAATAATTATTGGAACTTATCTGACGCTGACTAACCAACAACTAAATTTTGCTAAAAACACCAGGGAAATTTCTTTGTTACAACAGCAAAGAAAAAAAATTATTGTGCAAATAAAAAAAGGGACATTACAGTGTATAAATACAAAATAAATAGAAAAAACAATACAATAATTGCACTTTCAGATGAACAAATTGCACTTGTTCCAAAAAATTGCACAACGGAGATTATCCCAGGAGACTTAGGGCACGAGGCAGGTTACACCCTAGACAGGGTGCCAATCCATCACAGGGCACAAACACACTCATTCAGACACTAAGGGCCATCAGCCTAATCTGCATGTCTTTGGACTGTGTGAGGAAACCAGAGTACCCAGAGGAAACCCACCAAGCAAATGGAGAAGATACAAACCCCATGCACACAGACCTGACGTGGGAATCAAACCCTCGACGCTGGAGATGCAAGGTGACAGTGCTAACCACTAAGCCACCGTGCCACCTTTAGTTTGTTACTTTACTGTAAAATGTGTACATTGCTTCACTGTATACATCACAGCTCCTGCTAGATAGCAGCACTTTCCTTGTTGCATGTTAGTTATTATATACACTAGGCATAAAACAGTGACTGTAAACATTCATGTAGAAGAATTCAACTTCGTAAATCACAGTGTTGCTGTAGACCATGTTGTACATTTAGTAGAGGAACTTGTTACTGAGTATCCGGTGATCTTATAACAGTGCTGTAGTTGGAGCTTATGACTCTGATGTAAATCCCAGGAAAACAGCTTGTTGTCTTATCCGGTGCATACCAATTTTAAAATGTATTTAATATTCAGGATAAGAACTGACTGCTGAGGCTGATTAATAGCAGGGTAAAGGAGAGGGGGATCTTCACTATGAGTTATGAGACTCCACTCAGCTCAGCTGCAAATAAATACAGTAGAACCTCGGATTGCAGGTAACCCGGTTTGAGAGCTTTTCCGCAAGACGAGCAAAAAAATTTAGTAAATTTGGTCTTGATAAACGAGCTAGTCTTGAGTATCAAATAGCATCGAGTATCATGTGGCACGTATGTGCTTCTTGTTTTGATGCCTGATAACGTGATCACAACTGAGCCAATGTTTTTTCTCTAAAGCCTCTTATATGTGTGTCCTACACAGTAGCCTCCTTCCGCCTTCCCCCTTCCTGCTTTCTGGTCTCAGTCACTGCAGCTAGGATTCTTTTTGTAATAAAGTGGGTTTATTGTTCACCTATCCACTAGATGGCAGTAGTGAGTAATGGTAAGGATTTGCATGTTCAAAAAGAGCGGAGAACAAGTAGCTGAACGCGGGAAGCAGAGAGCATGTGTCATTATTATTACTATTTATAGTTATTGTTATAACTATTTCATGCCTTTCTGTTGTTGTCAATAATCATAAGTTACAGAACTGTCGGCTCTGCGTTACTACATTTTTCAAAGATAAAAATCGGGTTAATTTGTTTTATTTTTACTCTATATTTTGTATTAATTATTTTTATATTAATGATTTTGGGTTGTGGAATGAATCATCTGAGTTTCCATTATTTCTTATGGGAGAAATCTGCTTTGACATCCGAGTGTTTTGATTTACAAGCACGCTTCCAGAACGAATTATGCTTGCAATCCAAGGTTCCACTGTCCTGTATGGACACACAGCTCCATTGATTTGCATCATGACATCATGAGGCTTAAAATCATCATGTCCAGGAATATAATAAAGCTTTCTGTAAGGAGACGTTATGAAACATTTCTGGAAGGAGTGATTAGTGTCAGCATTTTGTAGACATTATCAGGACAGAAGAGTTTGAGTTCTCAAATTGCAGAAAAACAGTAAATATCAAATGGTTAATTAAATAAAAATTTTATACAAAATATATATATACACATCACTTTACTAGCACCAGCTAGATAAAGACAGGCATTTTTATGTATTAGTAATAACATAAAAGATTCATGAAGTTTCACTGTGTTTTTAAAAAGTGATGTTCAGTTTCACTAAATAAAAAGAATCATTATTATTACAAGTACTAGCTAGAATCCACTGCAGCAACATTTGATATGAAGATTTAAGTGTCTTGCTGACGGAATATTTTCAGCTCATGCAGGTGTAGGATTTTATACAAAAACGTAGATGAAATTAGGAAAAAATAAAGCACAATGACATACTGTAGAATCATCCTTCTTTGAGTCCTGCTTCACCCAGATTTAAAATGTATGGGAGTGTTGTTTATCACAAAGCTTTTTGGAAACTAGAGAAGCCAAGAACATGCTGGTTAAACCTCATTCTATTTGAATAGGGAGGGTCCATAGTGCTCCATAGTGGAGGGAGCACTGTGGACGTATTAAATCCACAACAACATGCTGCTCAGTGTATAGATGAGGGGTGATTGTAAGTTCCTCTAACCTTCACTATCAAGAACATTTTGAATTTGAACTATTTAAGACATTTTGACCCCTTAATTATCGGATGAACCATGTTTAATGAATGTTAATGAACTTTTTTAACATAAATGTAGCCAAGTGAATCTTTGCAAAATATACATTTTATATACTGCAGAATTAATAAAACAAGAATTTTAAATACAATTAAGAGTAAGCAAAGTGTTAGAAGGGGTAATGTTTACCAGATTATTGTATATAATAAAATACTTTATCAGTATTGACAAATGAAAGAGAGCCTAAATGTACATATAGGAACAGAATAAGATGGGGAGTTTGCACAGACTGTCCTCTATAGTGGCACAGAACAATTTTTATTCATTTATTTATTATTATTATTATTATTATTATTATTATTATTATTATTATTATTATTAGCTGAAATAAGTATTGCTCTCAACCTGATTCTCATCTGGATCTAAAGTATAATGTAACAAAGCAGGAGCATCACAGTATAATTCTGTATTGGAGCAATAGATCTAATACACTAATGATGAAAATGTGAGCTCAGTTCATGGCAACACACATGTTTTTGTACTGACATCTAAGTAGAAGTATCAGTGTGTGTCTGAGATGTGTGCGCAGTAATACACAGCTGTAACAGAGTATCCGGATACTTTACAGCTGAGGGTTAAAGATTCTCCTGGCTTTAACATCACTGAGGGGACCTAAGTGAGTTCTACTGCACATTCCACATCAGAAAACAAGTCACAGTTAAACATGTATGTACAGTAGGTTATGACTACAATAGTTTAGCATCTCTCTGAATTTCTATTTGAAATAAAACTCACAGGATGAAGCTGCCAGCAGCAGCAAAAATGACAGACGACCGACGCCCACAGTGACCGACGCTGATATTTCTATATACTGTATGTAGCTGTAATGAGGAAATTTGCATATTGAATGCTGATTAATCCAAAACAGCATCTGCTGGTTTTATATTTAATCCTGTAAATGATCACTCAGTTGTTAAATACTAATAAAAGCTGCAGAATAATCCCTGGTAGATTTTATTATATATTATACTATTACAGGAGAGGATGGAGGTTTGCATAGATATTAGAGAGAAGATGTGTTTTGTGAATCAGTGTGACAGTTCTCATGTGACATTTCTCTACTTGGCATCAGGTCATTGTTTGTATTTATTTATTTATTAGTCATTATTTCTAATAATATGTTCAGCATTAAATAATTGGATAGAAATACTTAAATAAAGGCAATTATTTCTTGTAATAATGGTTAAGTCAATTTAAATATGAACACTAGCACTTGCTTATTTATACAGTTATCTGGTTATTTAATCTTGTAGTAGCAAGACAATGAAATAAAAAGCATACATATACACGTGAAGAGCTTCAGGTTATGTTTCTATCAAACTTCAGAATGGCAGAGAAAGAATATGTTTAATATTAAAAGTACAAGTATTTCTACATGAACAATATGTCAAAACCTTTTATTTAGGATTTGGGATTAATAACAGTATGATTCACCTTGAATGTGCTGGAAAAGACTCTACATAGTGGTTTGATTCTTGCACAATGAATACAAGCTCTGAGACAAAAAAATGACAAAACTCTGGACAAAAGTAGATGTAATCACATTACATAAGATTGTTCACGCAATGACTGTCTCCTGTAAACAAAGCTAAATGCAACTGAATAAAATAGTAAAGCTTGCAACATCTGCAAGGAATTTTTTTTAACAAGTGTATTTTTTTGTTTTGTTTTGTTTTTCCTCTTTTTTTTTTTTTTTTTGAGTCAACACCTGGAATTAGTCATCAAAAAATATTGTGACTCACCAGTTGACAGTAAATGTATTTGTGTAACTTTTTAAATACATATACTGTATAAAGGAAAAACAGGTTTTAAACATGTGAAGCAGGTGGTATATTAGCTTGACATGGAATTACAAACAACGAAAAATATATATATTTATTAAGCAATTTAATGCTTACATTTACCTTAATTTACCCTAAATTGGTAAAAATGAACCCAATATGAGCTCCATCCTTTCAGTGAATGCACATTTAGATAATCTCTTTATCATGTCAGAAAACGTTAATACAGTATAAAAAAAGTGGCCAATATAAGCATTATATATTTATCCAGACTCGACTGGTAACGTTATGGAGGTCCATTTTCACCAGTTAATGACAGAATAAAAGGAGGGAAGGTTGTCATGATGAAAGCAAATAATAACAATGACGAATTGAAATTATAAGATTTAAATGTCAGAATTATAAGGACGCATTTGAAATTGTGACATGGCGTCATGAAGGCAAAACATACATAAAGACTTTTGATATTAGTGTTTATTTGATCCTCTGTAAGAGGTCAACATTTGATTGCTGTGTGTGCTGTTTTGTGAAATCTTTTTGAAAAAAATTTGTATAATTTGGACAAAATACTTCTCTCTTCATTTTGTGTTTAGAGTTTTGAAAAAACGTCATATTTTTTTCTGGAAATGTGATAAAACATTTGAGAAAACTGTATTAATATAAAATAAAGATATAACATTACTGAGTAACCATGCTGAGGCTATACACTGTTTCATTGCACTAGGTTTCTGTACAGGGATGTTGTTGATCTGTCTCACTGTGGGTAACGAGCGCAGTAATACACAGCTGTGTCTTCAGTCTGCATGTTCTGTCCTGTTAATGTTACTGTG
>JAQMYJ010000008.1:23314118-23328018 GCA_030014305.1 Clarias laeviceps | reverse complement strand
TCTTCATGGGTCAAGTCATCCAGACCAGTTTTTTTTTCTTTTCTAATTACAGGTTTTGAGAGAGGCTAAAAAAAAAAACTTCATAAACAATTCTCATTTAATGCCTCTGCTTCTGTCTGGAAAAGCCTTAAATAAATTTGTTATGGCCCTAAAGTCCTCCAGTCCTTTATCTCTCTAATATGCATCTTTATTTATTTATTTATTCCAGGTATTTTTGCCTGGTAAATGTTATTACCACATAATGATCATTATAAATTAAATCTTTACATTAGGTTCTCACAAAAAGGTGTGAATGTTTCTAGACTTACTTTTTGAATTTTTCATTAAAGTACTTTCAGCTGACAAAAGTCGGTCATCATCTGGAATCTGATCTTACCATTTGAGATGATCATTAGCCTAAGTCTGCATTTCTAGTTTAGGAAGAATATGCTTTGTTTTTTTTTGTTTTATACTGTACTGTATGTTCCATGTTTTTCTTCTTCGGCCTTATAAGAAAAGTCACAGTGTCACAAAATGTGTAATGTTCTACTAGCGGCATTTAAATATAAAATCTCTTGGAGTCTTGTTACATGACCCTCAGCAGGAGACGAGGTCAGACTGATACCATGAACATCTGAGAAGAGAAGAGAAGAGAAGAGAAGAGAAGAGTGGTAAAACATATTAAACACACTTCACCTAAATTTTAGACTGTAATATGCAACATATAAATGAATAGGAGTGAGGTGTGGGGATATGTGTTAACTCACAGGGCACAGAGGATATCAGAAGAAACCATCTCATGATTCCCCTGCTGTAGTCGACCAAACACAAAGACTGCTGTGTACTTACTGTATATAGGGTATTTATATCTGTCTGAAGTTAAGAAGATTTGAATACAATGTGTGTTATGTATTTTCTTTTTTTTTTTCATTATAGTTATTATGGCAGTCTTTTTATAATACAGCTTTTTCTTTCAAGAATATATCCAGCCAAAAAGAAATAAAGACGGAGAGCGTTAAAGTAATTTTGAATGTTTATGCAGTAAGAAAAAAGATAAATAAAACTGAGAACTAAAATTAATGCATGTTGTTTGTATATTTCCCCCTGGGTTGCAGCTTTCTGTTTTATGTTTCAGGAGTTTGTTGTGTTTATGTGTGTGACATACACAGTGGCGGCTGGTGCAAAAAAAATTTTTTTTTGGGGGTGCAAACTAAATTAAAATTAAACTTATAATCATCGCCTGTAAATAGCCAAAATAAGTGCTGGAAAAGCACCGAGTGTAAGCTCGATCACTTGACTGCTGCTTAATTAGAAGATCAGGTCGATCTGGTCCAAGCTCTTTAACTTTTTCTTAAGAGTTATTTTAGCAAAGAAATTACAGAATCTTAAAAATACAGAATTACAGAATGCTACTGTATAAAAATAATGTGGCTCATGGATTTTTTTTGTTGTTGTTTTTAAATGCATTTTGAGATGCTATTATTTAAAAATTATTTAATTCTGAACACTCATCCACTCACTCATCGTCTATACCGCTTAATCCTGCATCCAGGGTCATAAGGGGGCCTTTCACGGGAAAGCTTTCCACAAGGTTTAGGAGTGTGTTTATGGGATTTTTATTTATTTATTTATTTATTTTTTACCATTCTTCCAATAGCTCATTTGTCAGGTCAGACACTGATGTTGGACAAGAAGGCCTGGCTCACAGTCTCCACTCCAATTCTTTCCAGAGGTTATATATGGGGTTGAGATCAGAACTCTGTGCAGGCCAAGTTCTTCCACACCAAACTCACTCATCCATGTCTTTATGGACCTTGATTTGTGCACATGTGTGCAATCATGTTGGAACAGGAAGACTGTCACCAAACTGTTCCCACAAGGCTGAGAGCATGAAATTGCCCAAAATGTCTTGTAATGCTGAAGCATTAAAAGTTTCTTTCATTGCAACTAAGGGATTGAGCCCAACTCCTGATAAACAACAGCATATCATAATCCCCACTACAACAGACTTTACACTTGGCACAGTGCAGTCAAACAATTACCAGTCTATCAGATTGCCAGACAGTATGATTCATCACTTCAGAGAAGATCTCCACTGCTGTAGAGTCCAGTGATGATGTGCTTTATCCCACTGTATCAGATGCTTCACATTGCACCTGGTGATGTAGGGCTTGAATGCAGCTGCTCTGCCATGGAAACCCATTCCATGAAGCTCTCTATGCACTGCAAAAAGGCCACATTAAGTTTGGAGGTACTGTATATAATAATGCAAATACTGAAAATGTGTCTTAAAATATTTGAGATATTTGTCTGTTAATGCGCAATACTGAACAAGTCTCAGGAGGATGCAGTTTGTGGATTTATTTTTAGCACTTTATTTGTTGAGCTTTATTTTTTGCATCCTTCTGCATTTTTAAATGATTGCATAGTAAACTATGAGAATAAACTGTTTTTAATATAAAATTTGTTCAAATCATGTCATAATTGTAATGACACAGGTCTCATGAGGGACACAACTGTGTAAAAATATGCTGCACTGTTCAGAACGGGGCAGATCTGCAGGCTGCTAAAGTTTAATTTTAATTTTCCAGAGCTCCGTTCGGACTCAAGGAGACGGCGTAGCCCTTTTAGTTTTTTGTTAACAGTTTTCTTTGTTTCCTGTTTAGTTTCCAATTACTAATCCCAGGCTCTAACTTCCAGACGGGAAGGTCTTGCCATGCGTGTCAGAAGCCCTCTGCCAAACTTCTATTTTGTTGACGCCCCCCAGAAGCCCTGTGGAAGGGCTCATGTTAATATTATTCCCCTTACAAAAACCTTGTGGCATTTTAAAAACAACAATGCAACTTATAAACCATCTCAGTGTTTTTACATTTTATACAGATGGCTTATCAGTTGTACTTGCATATGTTTCTAAAATGCCTCAAGGTTTTTGTAAGGAGAATCCACTGTTCTGTGTCACTGTGAGACCTTTTGCGCAGTAATACACAGCTGTGTCTTCAGTTTGCAGATTCTGTCCTTGAATTGTTATTGTGTTAGTAGAAGTATCTCTTGAGATGCTGAACTTATTTTTCAGTTTGTCACTGTAACCTGTACCCCCACCACTACTGATATATCCAATCCACTCCAGAGCTTTTCCTGCAGGTTGTCGGATCCAAGTTGTACCAGAGCTTGTAACTGAATATGAAACCTTACAGGGGATGGAGAGACTCTGGCCTGGCTGGACTGTCATGGCAGCAGGCTGAGTCAGTTCATAACCATGGACATCTGTAGAGGTAAGGAAATTGTAATATCTTATACGATATACTGTATGCAGCACATCTATTGTTATTGTATTAAATAAACATATTATTTTATATAAATTTCTCACAGGAAGCAGCTGCCAGCAGGAGCAGTAGAGATGTAGAGAACATGGTGTGTGTTGTTTGTATTCTCTGTTCTCCAAAGTTTAACAGAGACCATCACATCGCATAAATTGAGTGATATCCAGCCCTGATGCATGTATTTGCATATTTGGTGATGATGGGAGGAGTTAGTATTTAAAACATATTTAAATGGAAGACATGTGGCTTTTTAATGGAGAAAATACTTTTCCTTGTCAAACACCTCTTTTTATATTATAAACCCCACTAATAACCAGATAAAATATTTAGATTAACATTCTTTTTAAAGTTATTACTCTTCTCATAAAGCTCAAGCTATAATTCACTAAAATTTGTTGCAGCTGAAATCCATCTTTCAGTAGCCACAAACATGAAGAATTATTGTAGCAGGGATATATGTGTGTAACAGGGTTATAAGTATACAATCCAGTGTTTAATTTTGTAGATTCCTAATATTGCAAAACGAAACAAACAAAAAAAAAAACAAATGTGATTTTAAAATCCATGTGCTGATCTTTATGGCACTGTCTCGGTCAGCATCAATGATGGGTGTATTTATCGTGTATTCAGTGTCGCGGGGGTCCTGGAGACTATCACAGGAGACTTAGAGCAAAAGCAGGGTACACCCTGCACAGTGTGCCAATCCATCACAGGGAAAGTGAATCTTTCACAGGGCACACACACATACTGCAGGCAATTTGGTTACACCAATTAGCCTAATCCGCAAGTATTTGGATTGTGGAAGGAAACCCACCAAGCACAGGGAAAATATGGAAACGCCATGCAGAAATGGGAATCGAATCCGGGCCCTCGCGCTGCAGGGCAACACTACAAACCACTACACCACCATGTCGCCATTTTTAACAAATTTATTAGGTAATGTAAAGATGCGGGTCTCACAGTGGCCGAGCAAAAATGCTTTGCACAGATCTGCAGGCTGCTACCACGGGGAGTTCGAAACAGGCAAAGGCGCGGCCATTTATAGACACGTTGTTGCCAGGCATGTCTATATAAGGGTCCTGATACCTCCGCACTTCGTGCGATTATTTAGGTAGCACCGGTAAGGTATCAGTGTCAAAGACCAAAGAAAAGAAAAGAAAGGACAGAAAGGACAGAGACAAAGCCCCAGCCCCAGCCTCTGCCTCTGGCGAGAGAGAGAGAGAGAGCGTCACGCAGCTGTGTAGGAGAGGATATAGTTTTTGTTTTGTTTTCCAGAGCCCCGTCTGTTCTCGCGTAGACGGCGGAGCTCTGTTTATTTTGTGTTATTAGTTTTCATTTGTTTCCTTTTAAGTTATCTTAATTAATAATCCCACGCCATCTCCAAACTGGAAGGTCTTCCAGTGCGTATCACAAGCACTCTCACAGCCTCCCATTTCGTTGATCCCCACTAAAGCCCTGCATCAGGGCTCTTATCAATAAAAACATCTCGTGGTGTGGCTCTCCATACCGCACCAAGTAACAGTTAATTATTTTTTCATCAATGATGAGGCTGAAGAGTTTGTAAGGTGGGGAATACTTAATAAATTGAATGTGCTTATTATATAAATACATAAATACGTTGTCATTAAAGTGATGTTTTTGTGCAGTGCTGCAGCTTGTTGTGTCAGCATGGTCTCAATTACAGTAATACACAGTTATGTCTTCAGTCTGCATGTTCTGTCCCCATAAGGTTATGCTGTTACTGGTAGTGTCTCAAGAGACATCAAACCTGTCTTTAAGTGAATCTTATTAATAGTCCCATCCAAATAAATAATGTTGATCCATCCTAAAGCTTTTCCTGCAGGTTGTCGAATTCAAGCTGTTCCATAGTGACTGTTGCCATCACTGATAGAAGCTCCAGACACTTTACAGGTGATTGTTAAAGTCTCTGCTGCATTTATAACCACTGAGTCTGTCTGGATGAGCTCAGTAGCACAGAACACATCTGTGAAAAGAGGAAAAAGAAAAGGTTAACATGTTGAACCGTTAAAGGATCAGATAAACTAATAAAGCTTAAACCCAAACACTTACAGGGGACGAGAGCCAGCAGCAGCAGCAGTGGAGCTGAAGTGAACATGTTTGTGCTGAAGGAGGACTAATGAGAACTGCTGCCTCCAAGTAGCCGTATAGAGTGCACCTCTGTCTATCAAAAACTATTCTAAAGTACTATACAAAAGACAAGTTAATGCAATTTGCAAATTAATGACATGATAAAAAACAGTAAACATTTCTTGTAAGTAGCAGCATAGATGAGAAAGAGTCCTTGTGCAAATAGCAGCTGATAATTTAAATATTTGTGAAAAAAAAAATGTTGAGTTTGTTTTTGGAACTTGTTTTTGAAATTTGCTGAATGGATATAGATCAGTGTGTATGCGTGTGTGTTTATCAGTCCAGTGGCATTTTATAGAGGTGAATGTTTATCTGTGTGTGTGTGTGTGTGTGTGTGTGTGTGTGTGTGTGTGTGTGTACTGTATCAGTTCAATAATTTCTTGGTTTCCTCCCACAGTCCAAAGACCTGCAGATTAGGTTAATTGGCGTTCCCAAACTGCCCGTAGTGTGTGAATGAGCATGTGAATGCGTGTGTGTGCCCTGTGATGGATTGGCACCCTGTCCAGGGTGTACCCTGCCTCATGGGATAGGCTCCAGGTCCCCGTGACCCTGAATACAAGATAAAGCGGTATAGACGATGAGTGAGTGAGAGTGAGTGAGTCCTTTTTTGTTAAGTAGATGGATGGCATGTGGGTAGAAGCTGTTGCACAGTCTGGATGTAAGGGCCTGAATGCTTCGGTACCTTTTTCCAGATGGCAGGAGGGTGAAGAGTGAGTGTGATGGGTGTGTCTGATCAGCCATAATGCTGGTGGCTTTGAGGATACAGCGTGTGGTGTAGATGTCTGTGAAAGAGGGAAGAGAGGGCCCAATAATCTTCTCAGCTGACCTCACTATCCACTGTAGAGTCTTCCTGTCTGAGATGGCACAATTCCCGAACCAGACAGTGATACAGTACACTCTGGATGCTCTCTTTAGTCCCACTAGAAGATGGTGAGAATCGGTGGTGGAAGCTGGGCTTCCTCAGCTTTCTGAAAAAGAAAAGACGATGTTGGTCTTTCTTGTGCAGAGAGCAAGTGTTGAGGGACCAGATAAGATTTTCTGGAAGGCAGCCGTCACTGTCACAGGCAGGTGATGATGTCCCATAGTTGGTGATGGCTTGTATGCCCTGCCACATGCACTGTGTGTCACTGCTGTCTTTGAAGTGGCTGTGAATAATCTGGGAATGTCAATAGAGAATGAGCACCTCGGATAGGCCGTAAAAATATAGAAACACACCTCCATTTAGGCTAAAAACTGTAGATCCAGAACAACTTATACTGTAAGTGTGATATGCAAATCTGTAAACATATAAAATATTATGCAATGATGCCAAAATGTTACCACAGTCAGAATAAAACCCTGAAATGTGTTGAAGCAAAACATGTCTATAAAGTTTAGATGTATCTTTACTAACATTTAGTATTTTCTAAGTCACAACATACATTTATTTATATTTAAGAGACTCATGAGCACTCGAATTAAATTAAATGTCTTTAAGTTAACTTGCATGTGATGAAGCTAACTCTCAAGCTACACTGTAGCTAACACTCAAGTAGGACTTTGTAATAACAACATGGCTGGTGTGCAGTGTATGCTGAGTAATGCGGTCCTGAGGTGAACATCAAGATTAAAGTCTCAAAAGTCACAAAACACCAAAACATGGGACAAATATAGGAAGATTCAGGCCATGTCCACACAGGTATTAGCCTGTAGCCAGGTATTTTTAAAAATGGAGATTGCAGTTTTGACTTTTTGTCCACATACTGTACAAACACAGTTTTGATAGTTGAAAAAGTAGCTTTTAAAAAACAAAATGAAGATTTTCCAACATTCCGTTTTCAGTGTTGTGTGGACAGGGAAAATGGAGACTTTAGCTTGTTGTAATGGTGCCTTGACTGTCGATAATGTTAATGTTCTAGTCTCTTTGATTTTACGTCAGCTTTGTTTATAATGACGCAGGTCTCGCAAGGGGCAGATCTGTGAAGTGACACTCTGCTTTGTTCAGAATGGGCACATTTGCAGATTTTTAGTTTTGTGTTACTTAGTTTCTTTTACGTTTCCTATGTAGGGACTAGCAGGCCACCAGAAAGGGAGCCATGAATCTGTCACCTTCCAGCAAACGCTGTCATGCTGACAACGATGAAGCAGCTGGAAGCGTGACCCGGTCAAAAGAGGAAACCCACATGGGTTTCACCAACCCCGACCTCAATTAGTACAAATCATCAAGTCGTTGAAGAAGGAAAGAAGTTTCACAAACAAGCAAACAAAGAAAGAAGCAGTTTCACATCTCCAACCTATATGATGTAAATCTGCAAGGAACTCCCTTGCACAAGAAAGAAGCAGTTTCACAACCCCCTGGCAGTTGCTGACCCCCAGAACGCATTTCCTGCTTCATCTCTTGGCTCAAGAACAAAGAACATACCTGCTTTAGGGACATTTATAACGTAAATCAGTTATAGTATGCCAGTAGGGGAAATATAAAATTATATGTATGTGCTCACATAGGATGTTTGATATCTTTATGTTGTGTTCAACGTGTTTATCCTAAACTTTGAAAGTGTAATCAACATGTATAACCCCTTTCTATAGATGAAGGTATGGATGAGTATATAAGATATGGGATGCTTGGTATTGAATGAAAGCTTGTTGTATTCAAAGAGCATTGATGTGTATGAAAAATCATCATATGAACCGGACTCACGTTAATACACTTTGTCTATATTACTAAAATTCCAACAAGATGTCCTCCCATGTGACAGACGAAATGCTAGATTAATGTAACACCGCAAAAAAGAGGAACTGTGCGGGCATGTCTACTGTACGCCCACAACCACCTCTGATTGGGAGAAACGCCTGTGGGACGGACCTGGTCCGCTGGGTCAAAAACCCTGAAAGGTCTGAACGTCATGGTTGTCTGAAGGTAACAAGCTTGCCCACTCATTTGCCGCTCGTACTTCAGCCCTTGTGGGCGGTCTTCGCCGTTGTCTTTTCACCATCACATCACCAAGCAACCAGGTCATTCGCACTTTAAGAATTCTCAACGAGACTTTGTGCCAGAACTCCTCCTCCTTTGCCAAGTCCCTCAAAGAAGAAATACTCAGAAGTGTTTTTCTTTGAAGCACTCCATTAACTTTCAACCTCCAAACCGTTTGTGTGTATGTTTGTGTGCGTGTGTGTTTAAGTAGCATAGTTTCATGTATCGTAGAATACATGTCTTGGCCATGTATTTTAAAGTCTAAACATTTGCCCAGATCTTACGTTACCTTGCTCATAATTGATAAATACCAGATTTTGTGTTATCATCGGTGGCCATGTGATACACTAAAGATACACTAAATCATGTTAAACACTGAACGGATAGATGATGAATTGTATTTCATAAATTTTAATCAGTTTAATAAAATCAATCTGAATCAATAAAGATTTGATTCACCTCTGACCAAGAGCTGAAAACCTACATCCCTCTGCATTTTTAATTAAAGCACAGTATAACAAACTATGAGAACAGATTGTGTTAAATATAAAATAACAATAAAATCATGCTGTATTATTCATGCATTTGCTGATTAAATATTTTTAGTTTATGTCTAAGTGTCAGTTAACTATTTAATATATTAAATTAAATAATAAAGGCTGCACATTTCAAATGTCTTAACTGTCATGTTGTGGTCATTTGTGGTTCACACTTAATGTTCCCGGTCACTTTTGACCAGATCATTTTATTTTATTATAAATTCACAATAATACATATATTATCACGTAATGTTGTATTAGATCTTTTTATTAACTTCAGCTCAGGTGAACGTTACAAATTTTGAACTTGGTTTTACTCTGTACATCCTGCAGGCCATTTTTACCTGAAATCTTACCACTTGTTGTTTGAGGGAAACATTATATAGATATTATTTTGACTATAACAAATACTAAGATGAAACCTTTTGTACTATTTATCACAGAGTACTTCTCTGAAATGTTTACCAAAATACATTTTTTAAACTGTGGCACAAAATAACTTGTGTTCCCGATCAAACCTGACCAGATTTATTTATTGAAAACAAAAGCCCAAATGTACACAGGGAAAACTTAACTATATTACAAATATAATGCTTGACCCATGCACTGAACATATTTTCTTTCCCTTTTGTCATTTCTAGGACCCCTACCACTTGTTTGTGTCTGCTCAAAGACACCTAAATGTTTCAGTGTGGAAAAGGAGTGTAGAAATGCGCTTAAACTCTGTTCCATAAAACACACACATTTTTATAAAAATATTTATCATTTATTTTCTGTGTTCAATTGCCATGTATGAACAAAGTCATTGAACCTCATGCAAAATTAATGAAATTTACTCCACTTTTTTAGAGAGTAAACTTGTAAATCGGTCAGATTTTACTGGAAAACAAAATGAGGGTTAAAACAAAGATTGTAGCCATCAGTTTCTTTTGTTTTTCCATTATTAAAAAAATATTATGGAAAGGGTCAGATTTACCAAATAAAGAAAAGCCAACAATCCTCTACCATAATGTTATTGCAATATATATAAATTGAAGCTCTTGTTCTTTATTCAGATTTGGATGAGTAAATGCTGTGTCTTGCATGTTCACTGTATTAAGTGTTTTTGTACAAAGTTGATGTTGATTTGTCTCACTGTGGTTCCCGAGCGCAGTAATACACAGCTGTGTCTTCAGTCTGCATGTTCTGTCCTGTTAATGTTACTGTGTTGCTGGACGTGTCTCTGGAAACCTGAAACCTGCTTTTTAGTTTCTCACTATAGTAAGTGTTACCATCATAACATATCTCTCCGATCCACTCCAGAGTTTTTCCTGCAGGTTGTCGTATCCAGTGTGTACAGTAGGTACTTGTTACTGAATATCCAGACAATTTACAGGTCAGAGTCAGTGACTGACCAGGGGTTACTACTGAGGATGCAGGCTGGATCAGCTCAACACTGTGAACACCTGTTAAAGAAAATAGTGTAATATACAGTAATGTTGTAAAAGCAAAAGTTAGGCTACTAAAACTGTATTGTATATCTAATTAAATGTACTTACAGTGTACGGCTGCCAGAAGCAGCGGTAGGGATGTAGAAATCATGGCGTGTGATGAAGCAGAATAAGTTAAACTCTTGGGGGTCACTGCTTAAATCCATACCAGGGAAGGAGATTTGCATAGAGACATTCCTTATCTGAAATGTTCACATTGTTCTATAAGAGAAAAACCTCCCAATATCTCAATAACAATGCTAGTTTGCAATTGCCCTGATGCGGGAATTGAACCATCAAACCTTGAGGTGTTATACTGTACATTTTAGGTGTATGTGGTTAAGGTACTGTATCACTAGTTACAGTACCTCAGCTGTATAGAGGTAAACCTACCTTTTTCAGATTCCTGAGTCTTCCTGTAATAAGACACAAAAAAAAATCATATTGTTAGTGACAAACCACAGAGACAGAAAACTTAAAGCTTTACATATGTTTTTGTTTTTAAGTAGTGTTGATAATGGACATATTCAATAATCAGTGACAGAAACACAAAATGACTTACAATAAGTCTATAAATGCTTTTTGGTATTGTTATTGTTGTTACATTTGTTTGTTTTGTTTTATTTCTACCTTTTTTATTGTATTTTATTTTTTTTTACCTTTTTTACCCTTTGTGGGAATTTGATCATAAGATCTCACAACCCCCCTTTTTTCCCTAAACATTTCAACTAACCAAAGCAAATAAAAAAAGAAACCACAAAAAAATCAGTCTTTTTTGTTTTATTCTTTCTGTTTTTTCTAGAGGAAGCGACAAACTGCTTGTGGCTAATGTAGCATTCTTTAGCTCTTAAGAAGCTATACATTAGCTCTTAGCACAAAAGCAGTTTGTGGGTAACTGCTAAAAAATAACATAGAAGTCTTTAGCTTCTAAGAACGGCTAGTTTAGCAGTAATAATAATAATAAAATAAAGTAAAATAAAATATTATTATTATTTTATTTTGTTTATTTTTATTTTATTTTATGTTATTTTTCATATGAATTCATGCTCTTACATATATTTTACATATATTTTAGGCATGTGGGCCAAAGCCTGAAAATGGGTAGCAAATGCCAGATCCCGAATGATCAAGTCCCGAACATGGATGTTCCTGATTTCTGCATTCTGAATTTTAACAAATATTGTTCTAAACTGCACTTAAAACTGTTACTTAAGGGTCATGATGATAAGCCAAATTAAGTTATCATTAAACTTATACAACGCCTACCAGACATCCATTATCTAAAAGGAGGAGATTTATGGTCTTCGAAATGTATTGGCCAGATAAAATGAAGCAACAGCATGACTAATATTTTTGTACAGTATTTCCACATGTTCTTGCACCCCTCACCCCTCACACTGCACCACGTTCCCTCAGATTCTCCAGCACTGCTTGGCTGGTCCCACCATCTCTCAGGGATCTAGGAAGTGCAGCTAGGCTCCTAAGTGGGATGAACTTCCTCTAGATGTCCATACAGCTGAGTCTCTGGTAATCTTTAAATGACGACTTACAGTAAGACATATCTGTTTCTTCAGTATCTTGGGCTAATCATAAGACTGATGGTACTTAGTTAGTAAACTAGTAACCCATGTAAGGATCTATCCAATGATGGAAACTACAAAACATTTCTGTATTTGTAATTCACTCTGGATAAGAGTGTCTGCCAAATGCCTAAATGTAAATGTAATGTAAATGTAATACACAGCTGTGCCCTCTGCTGTCACACCAGAAAGTTTCAGATACACCATGCTGTTGGAATTATCTCTGGTGATTTCTATTCTGCCTTAACTGTTCCACTCAGTTCAGCAGCAAATAAATACTGAATGGTATAGCACATGGAGCAAATATTTATTAAAATGTTTTTTTTTTCAGTTATTATTACTTAATTTCAAGATCAGGTCAGGGAGATATATTGCTATAATAGATGATAGTGTCTTTTATTATCTTAAACCAAAAAGAAGAAATAATATGTTGGCATGGACAAACAGAAGTACAGAAGTGCCCCTGTATCCCATAGTATGTCTAGAAAGGATAAAACTGAAAGACTGATACTGTATATGAAGCTCAGTATCTATGAATACTGTATATCCATGAACCGAATGCCCCACATCTGCTGCTTACTGCTGCCATCTACTGTAAAAAAGAGAAATTGCGTCCAGGATGATAAAAGGCCATCACACAGAGTAGAAGCACTGCTGATATATACAGTAAATCTCTACTGGGGCACAGTTCCATCTGTTATTTTGTTTATTTAATTATTTATTTAATGTATGTTGCACACATGATCTGTTGAGTGAGGTGTATAGCCCCGCCCACCTCAAGGGAAAAAGCATTATATTTGCTGTGATGCTGTGATATTATCTGGCACATAAATGCTCATAATGCTCCTTCTACTCAACATTTTGATTTAATTTATGTTGCAGGCTTAACTGTGACAAAATCTTCCTGGACAGACCTACAGACAGACATAGACTGTCAGACATACAGACAGACACTCACTCACTCAACTTCAATACCGTTTTATCCTGTATTCAGGGTCGCGGGGGCCTGGAACCTATCCCAGAAGACTTAGGGCATGAGGTAGGGTACATGCTGGATAGGGTGCCAATCCATCGCAAGGCACACACTCATACACACACGCAAACACATATTCACACACTACGAGCAATTTTTGTGAATGCAAATTAGCCTAATCAACATGTCTTTGGACTGTGCGAGGAAAGCGGAGTACCTGGAGGAAAACCACCAAGCACGGTGCGAACATGCAAACTTCATGCACACAGAGACGGGAATCAAACTGTCTGGCTACAGACAGACATACTGTACATCAAGTAATTTTCCTGACACTGGTTTCGGCTCTTTCAATATATGAAACATAAGATATCATTGAAAGTAAAAGCTCTGCCTTTGCTGTAGTTTTCATAATATGCAGTACTGACAAGCAGATAGGCGGTACGATGGTGTAGTGGTTAGCACCGTCGCCTTGCACCTCCATGGTCCGGGTTTGATTCCCGTCCAGGCTTGATTCCCGTCTCTGTGTACATGGAGTTTGCATGTTCTCCCCATGCTTGCTTGGTTTCCTCCCACAGTCCAAAGACATGTAGGTTAGGTTGATTTGTGTTCCCAAATTGCCCGTAGTGTGTGAATGAGTGTGTGAATGAGTGTGTGAGTGTATGTGTGTGTGCCCTGCAATGGATTGGCAACCTGTCCAGGGTGTACCCTGCCTCGTGCCTCAAGCCTCCTGGGATAGGCTCCAGGCCCCCGTGACCCTGAATACAGGATGAAGCGGTATAGAAGATGAGTGAGTGAGTGACAAGCAGATAAGACTTCACTCAGGTACTCTGGAGTAATAGACATTTGTGTCTTCAGTCTTCAAGCTGGTCATGATTCACCTGCGTCTTGCTGTGTTCTCTGGAGATGGTTAGTATCACCACTTGAAGCAGACATAAATGA
>JAQMYJ010000008.1:23300617-23311780 GCA_030014305.1 Clarias laeviceps | reverse complement strand
AGCTGATAAGAAGAATGAATCCCCCCCCCCCCCCCCGCTTTTTTTTTTTTTTTAACTCTGTTGACAACTTGTGTTGTTTTAACTATTGGACTTCAAACAATAAGAACAGACAGTATGCTAAAGACAACACACTGCTGTACACATGCTGTTTTTTTTTTAACTAAATCCACTGATTGAATATTTTAACTGTTTTTTAAATATTCTATACAATGGAGGGATTAATAATGGTTTAAACTTTACTTTGAAGAATGTGTTTTTGTTAACACAAAATGAAAATTAACACAAACTATTATGATATTCATTCCAGTGTAAGAAAGTAAAGCTTTGACTAAAATCATTTACAGTGAAACCTCGGATTGCGAGTGTTCCACAAGACGTGAAAAAAAAATTAGACTTGAAAAACGAGCAAGTCTTGGTTTACGAGTACTGAGTAACATGTAGCATTCATTCACTTCTTGTTTTGATGCCAAGAGTCACGTGATCAATACTGAGCCAATGTTTTTTCTGCGGAATTGTGGGTAATCGTCTTCCCTGCTCGGACTTAGTGCAAGTCTTTCACTTATATAGTCAACATCCGTGCTTGCATGTACTGTTTACTATAACACCGTGACCACGTGTGTGTACGTAAAACACATTTTATTTTATGTTTGTATGTTTGTATGTGTGTGTGTGTGTGTTCGTGTATGAAAGTCATCCTTTCATGTGTGCATGTACTGTTTATTAAAACTCATTCCTCCTCTTACTTTAGCTTCACACACAAGCACACACATACTGTACACGGTGTGTGCGGGCACAAACACTAACGAAAACACTTATCTGGTGGAATTTATTTTTACTTTTTTCAAAGGTAAAGTGTTAATTAATTTGTTTTATATTTACTTTATATTTTGTATTAATTCTTTTTATGTATTTATTTTTTGGGTTGTGGAATGAATAATCAGATTTTTTATTATTTCTAATAGGGAAATTCACTTAGATTTTTACGAGTGTTTTGATAAAGGAGCACGCTTCCAGAACGAATTATTCTCATAATCCAAGGTTCCACTGTATTACAGTAGGTTTGTTAAGAGGAAGTTTGAACCTGTCTCAGAGGTTTTGTAAGTGGAATCCACTGTTCTGTGTCACTGTGTATACTTTGCGCAGTAATACACAGCTGTGTCTTCAGTTTGTAGATTCTGTCCTTGAATCGTTATTGTGTTAGTAGAAGTGTCTCTGGAGATGCTGAACTTATTTTTCAGTTTGTCAATGTAAGATGTACTCCCATCACTACTGATACGTCCAATCCACTCCAGAGCTTTTCCTGCAGGTTGTCTGATCCAAGCTGTATAATAGCCTGTAACTGAATATGAAACCTTGCAGGGGATGGAGAGACTCTGGCCTGACTGGTATGTCATAGCAGCAGGCTGAGTCAGTTCATAAGAATTAACATCTGAAGAAGGAAAGAAAATTATGATATCTCACACAATATACAGTATTTATTATTATTGTAGTAAATGAACATATTATATTATATAAAGCAGTCACAGGAAGCAGCTGCCAGCAGGAGCAGTAGAGATGTAGAGAACATCTCTGGTGTGTGTTGTTTGTCTTCTTTGTTCTCCAAAGTTTAACCTTCATATCACATAAATTGAGTGATATCCAGCCCTCAAGCTTTTATTTGCATATTTGGTAAAGATGGGAGGAGTTGGTATTTAAAACATATTTAAAGTAGACATTTGTTTTATGGAGGATATGAAGGAAAACTGTTTTGTCCCCTGACAAAAGCCTTGTTTATATCAGAAACCTAACTACTGTAACAGGATAACATGGTTGGATTAGCATTGTTTTCATTGTAATTTATGTCATCCCATAATGCTTAAACTATAGTTCAAAGAAAATTGCATTTTACGGATTTCAGTGGCCCCTACAAACACAGAATTACTGGAGTTTATTTATCTATTTATTTATTCTGCTGACTATTCAATTTAATAAAATTGTATTTATATAGTGCTTTTAACAATACTCATTGTCTCAAAACAGCTTCACAAAATTATATATAAACTAAATTAGCCAGTGTTTCACTTTCATATTCATATTTATAAGAGGAAGCTGTGTGAAAGAGATGTCTGGGTGCTAACCCAGATTGTATCCAAAAAACATAAAACACAGCTGCCCAACTCACTGCAGAATTAAATGTGTACCTCTACTCTTCTGTTTCCACCAAAACTGTTCGTTGGTAGCCCCACAGGGTCAATGCAAAATGGTGCCAGCAATGAAAACCTTGAGCTGTGGACAGTGTGAAACATGTGTTGTTCTTTGATGAGTCCATCTTCACTGCTTCAGTGTGGAGAAGCCCCAAAGAAGCATACCACCCAGACTGTTGGATGCCCAGAGTGAAGCAAGGGGGTGGATCAGTGATGGTTTGGACTGCAATATCATGGCATCTCCTAGGCCCAATACTTATGCTAGATGGGTGCGTCACTGCCAAGGTCTACCAAACTATTCTGGAGGACCATGTGCACCCAATGGTCCAAACATTGTATCCCGAAGGTGGTGCTGTGTATCAGGATGATCATGCCTATCATGTGTTTTGGAGGAGGGAGTCAGACACACAACATCTCCTTTGGCCACTGCATTGTGTTAATATTTGGAAACTCCCATAACTGCTTGAGTAAAACATCTGTTGTAAAATTAACTATAAACACACTTACAAAATCACAAAATATAATCCATTATATATACATAATTTAAATGTATAAATGCTTGAACTTGTGGCTGAATATGCAGTGATCTTTCAACAATGCTGTAGTTAGAGGTTATGACTTTGATGTAAGTCTCATGATATCATATTATACATGATATCATACTGTATGTGTTACACTCTCTCAGTCTTTTAAACCTCACCATGCTGAGTAGATAAAGAGTGTAACTAGAGAATAAGCGCTCCTCACAGGAATTAAAGCTTACAGGAAAGCATAATGTTCCCACAATTCTAATGTAGGTGCAGGGAAAATGTTATACAGTACAAGGTCAGAGGTTGAGGAAACTATAAATCTGACCATCTACATTAGTAGATTATGTTTGATTGATAGATTTTTGACCAAAATCATCTTTTGCTTTGCTTGACCTCAATTGGAAGAAACCTGAAATATTTTTTCTAATAGTGTGGAAAGTTTTAAATGTACTTTTTTTTTTATCTGGGCTAGGATTTGTTTCTTCAAAATCATTTCATTTAGGGACAATTTAAGTTTTCAGAAGACAACAATAATCCTTTAAATGTTATTATTTATTGTTTTGTTGTTGTGGTCATACTATTATGATTTACCAAATACATAATGTGTTTGTTAGATAATTTAAATCTATACATATTATAAATGAATGAATAAATAAATAACTTAATTAATTAATATTAATTAATTTTAATACAATTGTCATTTTCACTAGGGACAAAGAACTATTGTGGTGTTTTCAGAACATCATGTATCTATGGCTTTCTATTAGTTTCTTATATTATGAAACTGTATATTATAAGACTATAACAACGATCACCATTAGAAAATGATCATTCTGGTACAGGGCTGCCCTCTAGAGGTTTCAGGTGGTTTGGAGAGGAATTGTCACTAATGACAATGTATTACACATACTGTACTGTAGCACACACCATGATGGCCCATTTAAACACACAGTATGGATCTCTGGATTTTATTTAACTTAGACACAGTTTGTGACTCCGTTGTGAATAATTGAAATTCACTTAAAATAAATGAAATTTGTGCAGTTTTTTTGTAGCTGTTTGTGCCAGTGTGTTTTTTGAGCACAGTAATACACAGCTGTGTCTTCAGGTTTCAGGCTCGTCATGTACACCTGCATCCTGCTGTTGTCTCTGGAGGTGAATCTTCCATGAACTACCACTCTAAGCAGAAACGTACAAGATCCACTCAAAGCCACTCTTTAGCCCATCTAATCCAGGATATATCTGCATTATCATCACCAATCCCAGAGTAGTTACAGGTGAGTTCATGAGATCCTCTAGATTTACTGACCTCTGGCTCAGACTCCGTTAATGTCTGACAACCACAACCTGATATATTTAATCATTTCATAGTCTTAAGTAATCACATTTATCTTAGTGATATATTTTATTTATTTGTCATTATTAGTAAGATTAATAAAAACACTGTTACTGTTAATAAAACAGAGAATTAAACTGTGAAAAAATGGGAAACAATGCAGCAACAATCACATTTGGAAATGCTTATAACGAGAAAGTCCTATTTGCATGTACAGCCCCTAAATGAGTTATAATATATAGAATATATAAGCCAAATCGTTCATTAACAGTATAGTCCATGATTGGATCTGAAAGAGGGAATGTGGAATTAACTGAAAAATAAATATTTTTGTTAAACAGCAAACCTAAAGACAGGAAGCTACAGTATGTAACTACTGTATTAAGAACATTACTGTGCTTTTGCTTATTTTTAGGAGCAAAATTCATCCAATTTATTATGCAATGTTTAGGATGTGTACTGAAACAATGTAATATTCTTTACATATTTGTTTTTTCTTTTTGTCATTTGTTTATTGTTTAATATGTACAGCATAAAATGCTACAGGTTTGAGTTGATTTAAGTGAATGTAATGTAATGCTTTCATGTTTTACAGTGCTGTGAAAAAGTATGTGCTCCTTTCTTTTATTGTATTTTTATTATTTTATTTATTTATTTATTTATTTTGTCACAATTAAATGATTCAGATCATCAAACAAATTTATATTATAAAATAGTATTACACAAATATAGCCACCACAAAATTGCCATGCCTCATTTTGTCAGACAGGTTCTATTTATAGTAAATGAATTCTTGATTCAACAGGTCTGCCAGTTATCAGGACTGGGAAAACTATGAGAACAGATTGTGTTAAATGTAAAAGAATGTTAAAATCATGCTGTATAATTCATGCATTCGCTGACTAAATATTTTTAGTTTATGTTTGTGTGTCAGTTAACTATTTAATATATAAAATTAAATTTAAAAAAGCTGCAAATTTAAAATGTTTTAAAACATGCATTGTAGGCATCAGGGTTAGATTTACCAACTAAAGAAAAAACAACAATCTTTTACCATGATGTGATTGCAATATATATATGAGTTGAAACTTTAGTTTTTTAGTCATATTTGGATGAGAAATTGCAGTGTCTTGCATGTAGACTGTATGAGATGTTTTTGTACAGGGATGTTGTTGATCTGTCTCACTGTGGTCGACGAGCGCAGTAATACACAGCTGTGTCTTCAATCTGCATGTTCTGTCCTGTTAATGTTACTGTGCTGCTGGACGTGTCTCTGGAAACCTGAAACCTGCTTTTCAATTTCTCACTGTAGTAAGTGTCACCACTACTACATATTTCTCCGATGTACTCTGGAGCTTTTCTTGCAGGTTGTCGTATCCAGGCTGTACAGTAGCTGCTTAATGAATATCCAGACACTTTACAGGTCAGAGTCAGTGACTGACCAGGAGTTAATACTGAGGATGCAGGCTGGGTCAGTTCAACACAGTGAACACCTGTTAAAGAAAAGATTGTAATGTTGTAAAAACAAAACGTTACAAAACCTGTATTTTATATATAATCAAACATAAAACACTTACCGTGCAAGGCTGCCAGCAGCAGCATTAGGGATGTAGAGATCATGGTGAGTGTTAAAGCAGAGTAAGACCAAGCTCTTGAGATTCATTGCTTAAATATATAACAGGGAAGACCATTTGCATAGAGACACTCCTTATCTAAAATTTTCCCATTATTTTAGAAGCGAAAACTTCCCAATCTCTCAAACATAGCTAATTTGCAATTGCAAATATTCATAGTCTATACCGATTATCATGAAAAGACACAAAGACACAAAGACACTTTACTTATGTGTTTTTATGTAGTGTTAATAATGAACATAGTCAGTAATCAGTGACAGAAACACTTTAATAGCTGCCAATGAGTCTGTAAATGTTTGTTGATATTGTTGTTGGTGTTGATTCATTTTATTTACTTATTGTTTGATCCTCTTTGCGAACTTGATCGTAAAGGTCTCACAAACATAAATTTTGCTTTAAGATTTCTACATAAGCAAAGCAAAAATTTAACTCTTATTGTTTAATTTCTACTAGTGTTTCCAGAGATGTTTCCATTAGCAGCAACAAACTGCTAATGGCTAACATAGCCTTCTTCAGCTCCTAAGAAGCTATGCATTGGCTCAGTTTTTGGTTAACTCAATTTGTAGTCCTAAGAAGGGCTTGATTAATTGTTTATTTTTTTCTTTACAACTTTTACATAGCTAAATATGAATTAATGATCTTACATATATTCTGGGTTACATATATACAGTATTATGCTAAACTGCACAAAAACTGTTGCCTAAGGGTCATGATATAAGCCAAATTAAATAAAGAAATCTATAAACCTTATCCATACAATGCTTGCCAGACATCCATTATCCTTCTTTAAATGGAGGAAATTTTGGTGCATGAATGGTATTGGTCGGGATAAATGAAGCAGGAGCAGAATTATTTCTGTACAGTGTTTCCACATGTTTGTGCTTCTTGTGCTTCTTGTGCAGTAATACACAGCTGTGTCATCTGTTGTCACACGAGAGCATTTGAGATACACCATGCTGTTGAAATTATCTGGTGATTTCTATTCTGCCTTCAAAAGGTTTACCCTAGATAAACCCCAGCACACCAGTGGCTTGTTCTCCTGTTGTCTGATCTAGTGCATGGTGTAGCCTCCAAAATGAAATCCATAACCACTACAGTAGAGATTCAGGGTTCCTCCAGGCTTCTTCTACACTTTCGTTTGTAACAACACTAGACGTTGACATTTCACACCTGTTGAAGGACACAAACTATTAAAGTTGTCAAGATTTAATGAAGATACATACAGATAAAGCAGTGAATCACAGGTTAGAGTTGAGAACTCTGATGAGGCTGATTAGTAGCAAAAATAAAGAGAGTGGGATCTTCATGGTGGGTGATGATGCTTGACTGCTCCACTCAGCTCAGCTGCACATAAATACTGTGTGGCCACTGATTTGCATCATGATATTATACTTATGGAGAGAAGTGAATGAGTACTTTGCTGATGAATAAAGTCATTATGACATACAGCACATGAAGCAAATGTTTATAGAAATGGTTTTATATATTTTCGGTTATTAATAATTCATTTCAAAAATAGGTCAGGGAGATATATTGCTATAATAGATTATGGTGTCTTTTATTATCTTCAACCAAAAAGCAGAAATAATCTAATGGCATGGACAGACAGAAGTACAGGAGCGTCCCTTTATCTCATTAATTTGTTTTTCATAAGGATTCGGGTGCCAGTATTTTGTGTCTTCCGCATCCTCTGTGTATACAGTACATAGTAAACCATTGCGTTGATTGGCTTTGTTGAGTATAGCCCGCCTCAAGGGAAAAAGCGCTATTCTTCCTAAAAGGCACTAGATGCTGTGACATAATCTGGCACCTAATTGCTCATAATGTCCCTCCTACTCAACATTATAATTTTATTTATGGTGCAGGTGTGACTTAAGTTTCATTAAATTCTGTCCAGCCACTTTTGTGTTCCAAAGTCTGCCTGGAATCATTCAGTATCACCACTTGAGGCAGAAGAAAAGTATATGAGGTGTTTTTTGAACAGGGATGTTGTTGTTCTGTCTCACTGTGGGTCCCGAGCGCAGTAATACACAGCTGTGTCTTCAGTCTGCATGTTCTGTCCTGTTAATGTTACTGTGCTGCTGGACGTGTCTAGAGAAATCTGAAACCTGCTTTTTAGTTTCTCACTGTAGTAAGTGCTACTACCAGCTATGTTTCCGATCCACTCTAGAGTTTTTCCTGCAGGTTGTCGAATCCAGTTTGTCCAGTAGCTACTTAATGAATATCCAGACACTTTACAGGTCAGAGTCAGTGACTGACCAGGGGTTACTATAGTCGATCCAGGCTGGATCAGCTCAACACAGTGAACACCTGTTAAACAAAAATTATTTTAATGTTGGACATGCAAAAAGCTATAAGTAATCAAAACTGTATGTATATGTTAAACCCTAAACACTTACAGTGTACGGCTGCGAGCAGCAGCAGCGAAAAGGATGCAGAGATCATGATGTGTGTGGAAGCAAAATATGTAAAATCCTTTGGTCTTCATTCCTTAAATATATAACAGGGAAGGATATTTGCATAGAGACGCCCCTTATCTTAGGTTAAAATTTCCCTTTATTCTATAAGAAAGAACCTCCCAATCTCTCACATTAGTAGCTTGCAATTTTAAATATATTTCAAAAAATTAACCTATGTAGAGTTGCAGGAGGTCTGGAGCCCGTCCCAGGGAGGAAAGGGACATTTTAGATCACCCTGTCACATGTCCTTGTGTTGTGGGGGGCAACTATAAAACCCAAAGGAAACCTACAAAGCACAGGGAGAACATGAAAACTGCAAACACAAAACCTAAGTCTTAGTTTCCTAGTACAGAGTATCATGTATCACGCATGCTCTTCTTGTTTTGACGCCGAGCGTCACGTGATCACAACTGAACCAACGTTTTTTCTCTTAGTGCGCGTCTCTAACTGGTATAATCAACATCCGTGCACACATGTACTGTTTACTATTACAATGTGACCACGTGTGTGCGCGTAAAACATTTTATTTTGTGTCTGTATGCGTGTGTGTACAGCGCGCGTGTAAAGCAAAAGCAAGTCTCATTAGAGAGGTTAAAAATCCATTTTCTCTGTCTGCTCAAGGCTTAGCCTGCTCTTTGCCTGCTGTGTGTGTCTGTGTGCGCGGGTCATTGGACACCGTGCCACACACACACACACACACACACAGACCCCTCCTACTTTTGCCTCCACAGACACACACACACTCTTTCTCTCTGCTCTACACAGAAACTCTGCTCTGTCGCGATTCTTTTCAAAGGTAAAGTTCAGTACAAACTTTACAGCAGTGATTCCGTTAGTGTGTCGCTCAATCGAGTGTTATTAGAGAGATTTCTTGTTTATTTTTCCGATAACCCAGTGTTTCCGTTGTGTGCGTACGTGTGTGAAAAAGAGTGGAGGAAGGGTCATTGCATGAGATGAGAAGGGGGAGAGCGGAGCTTACTTTAGATACACACACACACACACACACACACACACACACAGCACCTTTGCGCACAACGGAGACACTTATCTGTCAGGATTAATTTTTACCTTTTTTTTTTTTAAAGGTAAAGTGCAGGTTAATTTATTTTTACTTTATATTTTGTGTAAATTATTTTCATGTATTAATTTTTTGGGGCTGTGGAACAAATAATTTGGGTTTCCATTATTTAAATTGGTTTACGAGTGTTTTGGAATACGAGCCCACTTCCGGAATGAATTATGCTCATAATCCAAGGTTCCACTGTATATATTTTTATGTTTTTAATTGTGTTCTTAAAATAAGAACATTTTGTCAGAGTAAGAAATTCATAACAAACATAAGAATAATTATCATCAGTAACAAATTAAACAAATGTATTTTTTTTTCATAGTATGTGTAAATAAGGATATTTTCTTTTTTTTAATTTACAGTTAAATGCTTACATTTATTTAAACTTACCCTAAATAGGTCAAAATTAACCCAATACAAGCTCTATCCTTTCAAAGCATATGCATTTAGATTTTTTCATCAGGTCAGAAACAGCTAACTGTATGAATGTAGGCAATTTAAGTAATATAAATTTACCCACTCACCACCATTAAAGGTAAGGTAAACAGGTAAAGTTCATTTCCACCAGTAGAAGACAAAATAACGGCAGAGAATATTGTTATTATGGAGGTGTGGGGATGGTAATACAAAATTATGAGTATAAAAAGTCATACTTTTAGAAAATATGAAAGAACTTTCGAGAAGTTTTGTAAAGTGAGATGATTTTTTTGTACTTAAAGGAAAAGCACAGGAAGAACATGAAAACTGTGTATGCAAAGCCTGAAAATATGCAAACCCCTGATCTGATCACCCCTTGTTCACCTATTGTCTGATCTAGTGCATGTTGTAGCTTCCAAAATTTAATCCACAACCCAGGATTTGAGAGAAGAGAGAGACAGACTTTCTTCAGTTTTCTTCTGCACTGTTGTTTGTAATGACTCTGACAATTACAGTATGAGATACAGCACGCATTTATATAAATGGTTTCATTATTTTCCGTTACTATTACTTTTTTCAAATCATATTAGGGGGGTATAGTGCTGTAACAGATTATGCTGTCTTTTCGCATGAATGTATGAGAATGCATTTAGTATCTCGTGTGTTTAGACAAGGATAAAACTAATTCACATTTAAATACATTTCTCAACTTACCCTAAATGGGTCACAATGAACCCAACATGAGCTCCAGACTTTCTGCATTTACATTTGCATGCAATGTTCACAACTTTACTAAAAGACTTGTATATGAAGCTCAGTATCTAAAAATACAGCATATATATGAACCAAATGCCCAACAATCTGCTGCTTACTGCTGCCATCTAGTGGAAAAAAAAAAAGGGGGGGGGAAATTATGTCCAGGCTTAAAAAAGACCACCATCAGTCCTTTCCCTCTCTCTGTGTGTGTGTGTGTGTGTGTGTGTGTGTGTGTTTGTTTGTAGGTAGATCAGTTTTAAATACAAATAGTATTAAATTAAATTACTGATTTAAATCATAACTTTTATCTAGTTATTGAAGGTGGAATGCAGAAAAAAGAAAATGTATAGCAGAACCAGTATGACAATGCAAGTACAAGTGGCCTAAGAAAAGGATGTTTATATATAAATTATACACATTATCACTTTTCATATATGCATAACACACATGTAAGTTAGTAAGTAAATAAATAAATAAATGTGTGATTTGAATAACTGGGGGACCTGTGTCGCAATAGAGCTATTGCATATTTAGATTACGTTACCACATCTACAGTAGCGTTTTTTGGATGAATATAGCTCCTTTATCCTCGGGGTGGGCGCGGCTATATGCGTCACTCAACAGGGCCAATCAATGTGATAGTTTACCATGTGTAAACAGAGTATGAGAAAGGCACAGAAATTGTTGTAATGCACCTACAAGCCACCCAAATCTTCACTAAACAGAAATGTGACACAGCATGGCTTACTCCAAAAAAGGAACAGTAGACTATAAAAACT
>JAQMYJ010000008.1:23289041-23300517 GCA_030014305.1 Clarias laeviceps | reverse complement strand
CCGTTGGTCACAATTATGACCGAACATAAAACATAAAATTTTACCAACTTAATCAAAATAAAATAAAAAAATACACACTGTTTGTGCATTAGGAAGATCTCAGGAGTAAAACCCATGTAATGAAATTTTATTTAAAAATTTGGGATTAAACGGGATATAAGTAGACAGGGCATTAATTTTGGGGAAGATACAGTAGACATGGCCCACTAACAGCAAGATAAAATGTGTATTACAGTAACATTCTTTTTGAAGTTATATGCCTAACCATCATGCACAAGCTATAATTCACAGAAAATTGTGATTTACAGCATTCAGTGTTCACAAACAAAGAATTATTGAAGCTTCTCTTCTGCTGACTAACTAATAAATAAATTGTTTAATGGGCATGTTATACAAGGAATAAACCAGGTGTAGGTGTGATGTAATAATACATTTATTAAATAAAGAGATCTGTTTTTTATTCTGCTAAGAAATTGTTCACATAAAAATAACACTTACTCTAATATTTGAAGGAAATCGATAAATAGAACGATTGTGTGTGTGTGTGTGTGTGTGCGCGTGTGTGTGTTTTTCGTAGGATAATCAGTTTTAAATACAGATATTATTAAATTAAATTACTAACTCAAATCATAACTTTTATTTAGTTATTGAAGGAGGAATGCAGAAAAAAGATAACGTATATCAGAATCAGTATGGCAATGAAAATAAAAGTGGCCTATGAAAAGGATGTTTATGTAGCACATTATCACTTTTCATATATGCAAAAGACATTGAAGTAAATAAACAAACAAACAAACAAATAAATAAATAGATGTGTGATTTGAATAACAGGGGGACCTGTGCTGCAATAGAGTTATTGCGTGTTTAGATTACATTACCACATCTAGCGTTTTTTGGATGAATATAGCTCTTTTATCCTTGAGGTGGGCGTGGCTATATGCTTCACTGAACAGCGCCAATCAATGTGATAGTTTACCATGTATAAACAGAGTATGAGAAAGGCACAAAAATTATTGTAATGCACCTACAATCCACCCAAATCTTCACTAAACAGAAATGTGACACAGCATGGCTTACTCCAAAAAAGGAACAGTAGACTATAAAAACTGAACCTTCAAACCTTGCAAGGATATTAAAACCAATTTGTTTTGAAACTGTGGTGCTAATAACAAGCAGTGATGTGAGGCACCACCATGGGCTAATACATGGGTCATTAGAGCAAACATAACCTAAAATAATAATATCAATGATTACATTAAAGCTGATCAGCTTATTTTTAGATTTAACCTTTTAACTATTTCTACAAACTTTTTCAAAACAACAATGGGTACTAAGAGTATTATTATTATTATTATTATTATTATTATTATTATTATTATTATTTTTATATTTACAATTTAATTAACAAAAGCAGAAAGTACAACCCTTGTGTATTTTGTGAAATACTGACTAATATATATTTTTCTATGTATTATGTATTAGCACTAATAATGTTTTTTGTCCAGTCTCATATTTGTGTTACTGTTCTTCATGGCCAGTAATACACAGTTGTGTCCTCTTCTGTCACAGCAAAGAGTTTGAGATACACCAATCTTCTGTTGGAATATCTCTAATTTCTGTTCTCCATACAAGAGGTTTATTATAACCAGTGCCACTGGCACCACTGTAGATACACCCACTCACAAAAGTGGTCACTAATTTCAGCAAACATTTTAGTATATATTCTCAAAGGACAATACTATAGAAATAAAACTTTGATATGTTTTATAGTAATCAATGTGCAGCTTGTATAATGGTATAGATTTACTGTCCTCTGAAAATAACTCAACATACATCCATTATTGTCAAAATACCTGGCAACAAAAGTAAACCCTAACTGATAGTAGGTGTACATGTTTAAAAAGTCTGTGAGGTTTTCATTTGCTGTTCTGTAAAAGCTGTGCATATTTTATTTTGGTGGAAGGAATACATTTAGAAAACAGATGACATGTTATGAGTGGTGTGTTTTATTTTTTAAGAGATCATTGGAGTTTTGATAAAGTATTTTCATTTTGTGTTTAGAGTTTTGAAAAACTGAGAAACATAGAAATGTGTTTAAGATAAGTAAAAATATAATAAACTACATTATATATATAGACCATCCTAAGGCTGTACAGTATACTGCTTCGCTTCCTTGTTCTCTGTACTGGAAGTTTTTGTACAGGGATGTTGTTGATCTGTCTCACTGTGGTATCCCCGAGCGCAATAATACACAGCTGTGTCTTCAGTCTGCATGTTCTGTCCTGTTAATGTTATTGTGTTCCGGGACGTGTCTCTGGAAACCTGAAACCTGCTTTTCAGTTTCTCACTGTGGTAATTGTTACCACTACCACATGCTAATGCGATCCATTCCAGAGTTTTTCCTGCAGGTTGTCGTATCCAGCATGTACAGTAGCTGCTATCAGTTACTGAATATCCAGACACTTTACAGGTCAGAGGTAGTGACTGACCAGGGGTTACTACTGAGGATGCAGGCTGGGTCAGCTCAACACAGTGAACACCTGTTAAAGAAAATATGGTACAGTTCTAAAATCAAGAAGTTATACATTTTAAAAACTTAATTTTAAATGTAATCAAATGTGAAACACTTACAGTCTACGACTGCCAGCAGCAGTAGGAGTAGGGATGTGGAGAACATGATGTGTGTTGAAGCAAAATAGGTAAAAGAGCTTGGTCTTCATTGCTTAAATATATAGCAGGGAAGGGCATTTGCATAGAGACACTCCTTATCTGATGAAAAATTTGAGAACCGATATGAATTTCTTTTTTGAGATTATATTTTAGTAAATGGGAAGACTAAAGTTGTTAACATGCACAGACAATCAATATGTAATATTATATTAGGTGAGCATAGAATGTGTAATGGTGTGATGGACCTCAAGACAAAGTGGAGGTATTTTGATTACTCTTATCTTGATTATATCATACCTTTATGTCCTCTATTTTTATTTTTTTTTTAACTTATGTCACTGCAAGGTGCCAATGATTTGGCGATTTATCAGTTGGAAAAGAAACAGTTTGATGTCTGCACCTCTTTCTCTCCCTCTCTCTTTCTCTCTCTCTCTCCTCAGTAACTTGAAGAGAGACACATTGATGCCTCAGCCCCTATTCAGAAGACCTTCCCATGTCAGATTCATTCAGCATTTCTTTGTGAATAGTCTTGATGGTGAATGTGTTATTGTGATGCATTTATTGATTGTATTCAATAGTAATTGATTTAAAGTTTTTAGCCGACAATAGTAAATGTTATTAGTTGTGTTATGTGGTGCGTTATGGAGTGCCACACCACAAGATGTTTTAATGTTTTTAAGAGCCCTAATGCAGGGCTTCTAATTGGGGTGAATGAAACAGGAGTTTGGGAGAATGCTTATGATACGCACAGGAAGACCTTTCCATTTGGAGATAGCGTGGGATTATTAATTAGGAAATAAAAGAAAACTGAAAACACCAAAATAAACAGAGCTCCGCCGTCTATGCGAGAACGGATGGGGCTCTGATAACTAAAAGTAAACTTTAGATCTTCTCGGGCCTATGCCCTTACGGAAGCGCACTTTGTCTGTCTATCTGTCTGTCTTTTTTCTTTGATATTTCTTTTACTTTTGCCCTAATACCTTACCGGTTATACCAAAAAGATCGCATGAAGTGCCGAGATATCAGGACCCTTAAATAGACACGCCGCCAGATGTGGCCTGTCCACATCGATTGTGGTGTTGCCTGGCATCCATGTGTATAAATGGCAGCGCCTCTGCCAGTTTAGAACTCCACGGGGTAGCAGTCTGCGGATCTGCCCCTTCTGAACAGTGCAGAGTATTTATGCGCGGTTCTGCCCCTCGCAAGACCTGCGTCGTTACAAGTTGTAATTTTCTTTGCTCCTCTGTAGAATTTGCTGCAAATCCAGAAGAGATTTCAGATCGTCCTGCTGGTGACAGAGGGATACAGAAAGAGATCTATTTCGACTTCACTCAGACCGTCACCACTTAAAGAATGACGCCAGAAAGAATCTCATTCTGAATGACACCATTCTTCCGCCCATCCTCGAGACCTAATACCAACAACGTCAGGTGACTGACCTTAGGGGTCGGCTGTTATATAAACATCCACTTAGACTACTTCCTCTTTGCCTATCTCACCTCATATGAGACCGGATCGGTTGATTGCTCTAAAATAAAAATAAAAAAATTTACTCGGGAGAGATTACAAGTTCAATCCACCACGTCTTTCGTGCAGGCGCTTTAAGTCCCTGAGTGTTGCTTTGGATTTCTTCCCGATACTTCGGACGCGATGCATCCAGGTATTTTTGTGTTTGAGTCTACTGTTCGCAGTAGATGTGATATTTTTATCCCGATTACTACGTGTACGCACATAGGGTGACGGATATTCCTATGCTTGTTTGGTTTGTTTACATGATCTTTGCCGTCAAAAAGTTATGTCCGCAGACTTTATTCAGCTAATGATTATTGAATATTGAATGAAGAAGTACTGTTCGCAGATACTGAGCACTTATTAATGAACAGTGATTCGTCATGGTTCGTGTAGTTATCGATTACGTGTGTTTGATTCTTTGCTAAGTACTAGCGCAGCCTAGCTTGTTAAAATGAGCCACTCAAAGTGTCGCTTTTGTCAATCGGAGATGCATCCACGGGATGGACTTAGAGAATGCCCATCCTGTTTGGGTATGCAGCATTTGCTTGACGATATTGAGCATCCCTGTGCAGCAGCAGTAGGGTTAACATTTCAGGAAAGAGTGCAGAGAGCCAGGTACTCAAATGGTAACAAGAAGGATGCTATGGCTAAGGCATCCTTCGTAGGGGAACATCCTTGTAAGCGCAAGAGGGATTGCACCCCCTATAACTCTGTCCTCACGTTCTGATGTATTGCAGGCTAAACGTGGGAGGACCATAATAAATCAAAAACCCGAAAATGATACTCAGTTACAAATTTTAGCAGCTTTATGTGATTTAGCTGATAAATTTGAAACACTTACAGCTACTGGGAGCGCACAACCACCCACAACCTCCTTGGGTGATGAGCAGTCAGACCGGGAGGGGACGGATGATTCAGTAGATATTATTTCGCTGCATGTCAATGACTCACTTTATGGTAGCGAGGGGAACGCTAAAGAGGTTGATGAGGATGAATCCAGGTCTGGTGCTTCTGAAGAAGAAAGCCCACACACTGACATCCTTTCTCGCATTTTGAGTGCTGCAAAAATATTGGGTCTTGATACTAAAGAAGACGTTAGGGCATCAACCCCACAGCAAGGTGTATGGGCAAGTATTTCCCGTGGTCAGCCCCCTGTGTCTGTCCCTGTGGCTGATGATTATTCTTAGATGTTGAGAAAAACATGGAATAATCCAAAAGCAGCACCCCAGTTTAATGCAGGATGCAGGCAATTCGTCAAAATAAATTATGCTCCTGAGAGTGGCATGGGTAACATGCCTCCAGTAGAAAGGGAGATTGCAGCATTCACCTCTTTAGGGCCTGACCGGGTCACAGATAACCCTAGGTGTCCTGGTAGAGAATGTCAGAAGACAGATCGACTAATGTGCCAGGCATACAATGCAGTTACTCGGGCAGCCCAATCGGGAAATGCGCTGGCAATAGTCTTGGCAGCCCTGAGAAAAGTGATAAGCTCAGAAGATCGCGATGTTGTAAATCGCTCGGGTTGGCCGGCCGATGGTAGGAAAGCAACGTGAAAGACCGACTAAAACACTGAACAAACGCTAACAAACACTGAACACTGGCAAATACACAACACAAAATGACAGACAGCTTAAATATGTGTGTGTTATCATGCACAGCGTGGATTACAGTTGGAGAATGGAAATGGAGTGGATACGTTTGTGTGTATGAAAAACCAGTATGCAAATGCGTGTGTGTGCACCCGCATCGCCTCAGCATGGGGATTACGGAGGAGGAGTGAGGTAAGACGTGGTGTGTGCGTGTGTGCATGTGTGTGTGTGTGTGTGTGTGTGAGAGAGCGCTGTGCAAACCAACAGGGACAGGTCACTTTGTGACAGTGTTGGACACCACTGACCTGGCAAGGTGCAGAAGGGAGTCTGTCCAGCAAACATTTGGTCATATGGCTTCCACTAGACTTGACCATAGAGGTGCTCAGCTCTTTCGGCCTCCACACTCCTATCGTTCGGATCATTGGGGGCATGATAGGAGACAAACTAAGGGTTACCAACCCCATGAAAAGAGTACCAGACCATCCTACCATACTCCCCATATTGATCAGCCTCCAGCATGTGGAGAATTCCCAAGGAGGTGCACCCCCAGGGGCTCCAAACCCCGAGGAGGTCCTGCATAATGGTCTCGGGGCTGCTGGAGCATGCTCCCAGCTTTGCCTGGACAGCTGGGAAAAGTGCACATCAGATCCCTGGGTCCTAGGTATCGTCAAGAACGGATACACGATTAATTTCCGGTGGCATCCTCTTATTTTTTCAGGAGTCCACATGACCATAGTCAAGGACCCAATCCAGGCGCAAATTTTAGCCAACGAGATTGTAACCTTATTAAAAAAAGACACAATTGCTCAGATAAGCCCCAGCGAACAGCCCACTGGGCTTTATTCGAAATATTTCCTTGTGCCAAAAAAGGATGGTGGACTTCGATCCATCCTGGACTTGCGGCAACTGAACTGGTTCATAAAAGCGCTGCCGTTCAGAATGCTGACAACGAATAAAATTCTAGAGTCCATAGAGCGAAGGCGAATGGTTCACTTCCATAGACCTAAAGGATGCGTACTTCCATGGACCCATCTGTCCAGATCACCCATTCCTTCGCTTTGCCTTTCAGGATCGGGTTTACCACTTCAAGGTCCTACCATTTGGCCTCTCATTATCTCCAATAGTCTTCATCAGGGTGGTTTCAGCAGCCCTTCATCCCCTCCAGTGTGCAGGAATAAAAATCCTAGCATACCTGGATGACTGGTTAATCTACGCACCTACCCGCAGTCAGGTTATGAGGGACACTAGAACAGTAATTCAACATGTCCAGTCTCCCGGGTTCAAAGTAAACTGGGACAAAAGCAATCTAAGTCCTCGACAACAGACGCTGTTTGTAGGGATTTCCCTAGACTCTCACCTAATGATGGCCTCGTTATCCCCTCAGAGTGTGAGAAAATTGTCAAGTCTGGCCCAGGTCATTTCATCTGAACAAGAAGGTGAAACTAATTCAGTTCCAGCAGCTGCTGGGTATGATTGCAGCAGCAGCAACTGTGGTTTCCCTCGGCCTTCTCAGAGCCCACCCACTACAACGGTGGGTAAACAGTTTCAATCTGCATCCCAAATCAGACAGACATGTGAGAATAAGAGTTACACAGAAGTGTATTCAGATGCTACGCCCTTGGAAGAGCAAGAGGCTACTGTCACATGGGACACCTTTAGGGAACATTCCAGCTCCCTAACAGGATGGGGAGCAGTTTGGGAAGGCAGATCTGTCTGGGGCACCTGGGACCCTCCCTGGACCTCAGAACACATCAATGTACTGGAGCTCAGAGCGATCTACCTCTCTCTGAAGGCTTTTCTCCCGTTATTGCAAAAGAAAGATGTTTTGATAAAGATGGACAACATGTCTGCGGTGTATCACATCATTCACCAGGGGGGCACCAAATCAGCACGATGCTGGTGACAAGAAAACTCTTTTTCTGGGCGTCCCCAGACTTCCTATCTCTCAAAGCTGCATTTATACCAGGGGCAGTGAACAAAGCGGCGGACCTGCTGTCTCGAACGGGACCATTCCCAGGAGAGTGGCGTCTCCATCCCGAGACGGTGAGATGGAACAGTTCGGTACGGCAAAGATCGATCTGTTTGCAACAGCAGAGACAACTCATTGCACCCATCATTCCCTGAGCAACCGGGGAGATCCCTTGGGGGGATCTCAAGAATGGCCGGAAGAGCTGTTGTATGCTTTTCCCCCTCTACCACTGATTCCCCTGGTACTAAGGAGAATAGCGATAGGTCATCACAAAGTCTTGCTTGTGGCCCCAAGATGGCCAAAGAAACTCTGGTTCCCAGCACTTCTACGTTTGGTTCAAGGTCACCCTTGGCCGCTACCGAAAAGAGCCAATCTCCTGTCTCAAGCAGCAGGACAAATTTGGCACCCAAAGTTGGAAATTCTACAATTGTGGGTGTGGCCTCTACTCAGCCCTCCCTAACCTTGGCTTAGATGAGGCAATAAGGAGAACAATAAATAGCTCTAAGGCACCCTCTACTTGGAGTAACTATTCAAGTAAATGGCGAATATTCTCCGCATGATGCCGAGATCAGCAGCTAGATACCAATTGTGACACTAGCTTTGTTCTCCGGTTCCTCCAGATGTTGTTGGATTCTGGGAAATCGGTTAACACTATAAAAGTATACATCTCAGCCATCTCACATTTTCATGCGTCAGGGCAGGGCGTAAGTGTTGGTAAACACCCCTTAGGGTCTCAGTTCCTTAAGGGAGCACACAGTTTATGCCCAGGGAAGATTATAAGGTCACCCACTTGGGATCTTACTACTGTCCTGCGTTCACTGGTTAAAACACTGTTTGAGTTCCTGACCTGGAAAACAGTCTTCCTCCTGGCAATATGTTCAGCCAAGAGGGTCAGTGAATTGACTTTTTCAGCATGCTGTCTGAGATGGAAGACAATAAATCAGGTGATTGAGCTGGATGCTTTTCACCCAGAACCTCCTTGGTCAAGTACTGGCTTATGTCCCGTCAGAGCATTACGTACATACATCGAGCATACTCGTCAATTGCGGCAGTCACATACACAATTATTTGTATGTTTTGACTAGAAGTGCGCAGGCAAGCCTGTGTCCAGGCAACGTCTATCTCACTGGATAGTGGATAAAATTTCACAAGCATATTCCAGTCAAGATCTACCTATTCCTGGTGGTCTAGTTGCCCAATCTACCAGGAGTATGGCCACCTCCTGGGCAGCACTTAAGGGAATATCACTTTCAGTGACTCCCTTAGTGACTTTCAGATTTTATAGGATTAATGTTGTGAATCCTAATTCTTTGGGATCTGCCGTTTTATCTACTGTTAAGTTACCAGAGAAAAGGGATACTCCCTCGTGACTCTGTTGGTACTAGTCATCCAGAAGGAGACCTCCGAGTGTGTTACGCCGCCCCCAAAGGTGCATTGAAAAAAATGGTCGGTGACGTCACGTGGGTTGGAGGAAACACGTGGGCGGTCTACGGCCCTCCCTACTGAGTTGCGGTATGAGCTTAATGTGGGAGCCCCTAGTGACTGGGAGGAATTGGACACGACAAAATTAGGAGAGAAAATCGGGCAAAAATTGGGGGGAAAAAATAAATAATAATAAATAAAGATTTCACTGTGTTTCAGAAGGGCTAGACTGTTGTCCTTTGTCAAGCAAAGAAAAAAAATACTGTAAGGCTATTGCTGAAATGGCTGAAAATAAAATAATGATGGAAAATAAAATCATCATGAATGATTGTGATTGGAGATGACTTGTGGTATTGGTAAAGTAGTATTGTAAAATATTTACAGAAGAAGTTCACATTATGACATTACATTATCACACTATGGTTAATAATAACCACATGCACAATGTGACAAGTATTTATAGGGTTGGGACTAAACAACTAAACAACTGAATCACCAAGTCATTGGATGTGCTGGGGAAGACTTTACAGAGTGGTTTGACTTTCCTATCATGAATACAAAATCTCAATCCAACAATAAATGCAATTCTAGACAAAAAAATTTAAATGACATTAAATAAGGTCATGCAATTCCACAGTGTGAATGTGTGCTGTAATCACAGATAAAGGTGATTAAATAAAATATTAAAGAGTACAACTTTTTTGCAGTATATTTTTCAATAATCCCTGGTTTATTCCATTTATATCACATTAATCTGCAATTATGTATGACTTATTCATTAATTAAGAACATTATTTATTGACTGTGATTATAGTTATGAAACTTTATTCAAACATTGCAGCTTAGGGTATGGCAGTTAAAAACAGTTGCCTTTTGTCCCTCCAGTGTCAGAAAATGTGAAGTTATACTTTCAATAAATATTTCATTTTTAGTATTCTGATGGTGCATTTATTTTTTTTCAGTGTTTACTATATCACATGATAAAACATGTGTAGTATAGCCATGTATGTAAATGAAATGTATTGTCCTTTTGACTAGTTTAGAAAGAATCAATGTTAAAATATATAGTTCCACCTGCAGACAATTGAATGCTTGTTTCTCTTTAAACACATCAGTGGCACATGTTTGTACCACTGTGTGCTCTTGCACAGTAATATACAGAAGAGTTGTGTACAGTCAAACCAGTCAGCTGCAGGTACACCATGTTTTTGGAGTTGTCTCACAAGTATCATATCTAACCTCACACTTCTGTGACTTTATCATAGCTGATGCCTGTTGTCTAGTTTATATTTTTCTTTAACTTCATCATATTAAAATGAAAAAAAATAAATGTATTTTAACCAAATAGTTTTACAGTTTATTTGTTAGTCAATATGTTTTTCTATTATGTATTATGTATTAGCACTACTAAATATTTTTGTACAATGTCTTCTTGGTCAGTGATACACAGTTGTGTCCTCTTCTGTCACACCAGAGAGTGTCAGATACACCATGCTGCTGGAATTATCTTTGGTGATTTCTGTTCTCCCTTCAAAAGGCTTATTATAACCAGTACCACTGGCATCACTATAGATATCCCCTATCTTTGTTTATCTGCTGGCTGATCGAGTGCATGTTACAGATGAGAACTCATTATCCTCTATTATCTCATAGTGTGTCTACACTCTGTGGGTTAAACAAGGATACAACTGTTTAATTTAAAATGTAATGCTTACATTTACCTTAATTTACCCTAAATAGGTCAAAATGAACCCAATGTGAGCTACATATTCATATTTTCATTCATTCATACCATTTGTTGTGTACAGAGTCACGGGGTCCTGTGGCCTGTTCCAGGAGATGTTCCAGGAAAATTTCCACACACTTGGATGCATTTGAAAATGTGACATGGACGCATGAAGACAATACATACATAAAGACTTTTGATAGTAGTGTTAGCAATTTATCACATCAGTGTTTATTTGATCCTTTGTAAGAGATCAACATTTCACTGTGTGTGTATTGTTTTGTGTAAAGATAGAACATGGTTTTGAGTGCTGTGTCTCATTGTGCAAGAGATTAGTAGCGTTTGGACAAAATACTTCTCTTCATTTTGTGTTTAAAGTAAAAAAAAAAACTGAGGGACATTTTTTTATGGAAATATGTTTAAACATTTAAACAACATAATATACAGGTATAGATATAACAGTGTCAGTGACAATCCTGAGACTGTACTGTACACTGTTTCACTGTCCTGAGGGGTTTTTGTACAGGGATGTTGTTGATCTGTCTCACTGTGGTCGACGAGCACAGTAATACACAGCTGTGTCTTCAG
>JAQMYJ010000008.1:23085867-23096424 GCA_030014305.1 Clarias laeviceps | reverse complement strand
AGTCAATATTGACAGATAAACAAATAACTTTGTCCTGTGTTATTGAGACTGTCTTCCACACCATAGTTTCATGGTTTGTAGATGGAAATAAAAAAATAAACACTGGCATTAACAGTGAGAGACAGGATGAGTCCACTGTTAGCAACCTGACGATTTCTGTAGAAGACTGGACAAAATCGAAGACAATAACCTGCAGGGCTGAACATCCATGTTTTAACACAATAGAAGATATTATCAAAACTACAGGTAGGTTCTGTATATAATTAAAAACTCAATTATCATCCTTTCTGTTTATGTGTATACTTAAAAAAAAAAAAAAAGTATACAACTTGAAATGTGATGGGAGCTGCAATGCTAGCAGAAAATATTACTTATTTAAACAATAATTATAGGCACGAAATTAAATTGTATGTGTGCATGTAAAATGTTTCATGTTAAAAAATGTAAGTTACCTTAAAAATATTTCACCTTAGTGGAACATTTTAACTTATGTGACTTTACCTTATGTACCTCAGAAACTGTGCAGAAAACTCCTACAGTGGTGATCAGAAGGAGTCTTGCAGACGTAGGGAAGAGAGACAGTGCAGTGCTGGAGTGTGTTGCAAGCAGTCTGCCTTCTGGTGAACTCTCTGTCACCTTCCAGGCCAATGATGAGAAGTTTCCAGAAGCTCAGTATGTGAATCTGCCAGAAGGCCAGGACACATTGACTACACAATTCACTATTCCCAAAACAAAACAAACCAAAAACAGCAATTTCAATTGTCAGATTCAGAAAAGCCATTCCATGAGGTGGAAGTCCAATTCTATAGTAAACCTTTTTGGTAAGCACAATTTCAATCTCAATATGTTAATTGCTTGACTATTGGCATTATCTAGTTTAAAATTATACTGGAAAAGAGTGGGGGAGGAGGTGAGAACACTGGTATACAGAAGCTACCAGCACAGTCATTGTGATGCGTAAATTCTTTCTCTCAAATTTCCACTTCCATAGCTCATCAATTCATGCTTTACATGAAAGTAAAAATTCCTGCATTACTTTTTCACATCCTGCAAGATACCAGTTCAGATTGTCCTGTTCTACAGCTGTAAAGCTGACACATTTTAACACTGGGATGGAAAGTGAGATGTAAAATGTCTGCCTTTTGTAAATAAGAAACAGGACAGGGTATTTTATTTCCCTCGCATTAGTGGTCATTTAATTTATTTTTTGTTTTGCTATAAAATATTTATCTGACTTGTCTTGACAAAAAAAAAAATGCCCTTCTCTCCAGATGACTTTTCAGTGGAACTGTCAGCTGTATCCAGTGCGGATAAATCTGCATCAACACCGCAAAAAATAGTTTGCTCTTCAACTGGATTTAACCCAGAGATCAAGTGGGTTCCCGCATCTGTGGGCAATCCTGATAGTAAAGTAACAATGAATGCAGATGGACGTGTGAAGGTGTCCAGTGAGCTATCAGTTACAGAACAAGAGTGGAAACGTGGAGCTACATTCACCTGCCAAGTCAGAGATCAGAGTCTTACTAAAGATAAGAGCATCAATGTTTGTGAAGGTATTGTAATTATCAGAAAAAGTTCATGAGCTTTCAACAAAATCCAAAGGTGTGTCTAACGCTAATGTCATTTCTTTATCTCCAGTCACTTCAGATCACACTCGGAGTGCACAGGTTTACCTGTTGGGTCCCTCCATCAGTGATATGCCAGAGGAGGATCCTGTTTCTGTCACCTGTCTGCTGTTGGGCCACGGGCTCCAGGACTTCTCAGTTAGCTGCAAAGTAGGAACAGCCAACGTGTCTTCAAATGTGATTAAAACCGAAAACCACGGCAATGGAACAGAGAGTGTTCAAAGGGTTATAAGTGTTCCAGCTAAAATGTGGAAAAACCATGAAAACGTTTCCTGTGAGGTGAAACACCCCTGTTCCAATGCACAGACATACATCACCTCTAAAACCAAAGGCAAGTAGCTTTAACCATTTAAAATGACTGACTAAAAACTTATTATTCCTAAAAGGGCTATCTATTTTAATGAGCACTGGAATATTTTATGTAAGGAATCAAGCATAAGTCCAAAGCTTACTGTATGTACGATCTGTGCTCTTTCTCTGCCAATGCTAATCAAAGCCTGTTCCTTTTTTTCATCTGAGGCTTATGACTTCTCGCATGTGTGTTGCCACAGTATGTTATCAAAATTCACAAGTTTGTTGTGACAAAATCATTTATAAGTGATGAATAAGATTTTAAAGATTAATAAATTATAATTGAATGGGTTCCAGTAAAAAGTTTTCTCCTTGTCCCTGCTCAAATACTATGCATGGCATTTGTTTACCCATAATTATTTTAGTATGGACTAAAACCTGATGAGTGCTGTTGTAGGAAAATTATCAGTTATCAAATCACACTAATTCCACAGCAGTTTGCTCATTTACAATATTTAGTTCCTTTCCAAGCTATTTGTTAACTTTAACTGAGAATTTAACATTATTATAAATACGGAAAAAAAGCACTTTTGTGGCTGTCATATACTGTGGCAAAACAATCTATTCCTAAACTGCAGTACCTGCTGTGCCCATTTCTGCTGCATACAGATGTGTGTGTTTGTTTTGCAGACCTTGCTGCAACTCTGCTTCTAACAACTCCAACTCAAACAGAAATAGACAGTGGAACAGCTACATTCATCTGCTTAGCTTCCAATTTTTTTCCTAAATCACACACGTTTAAGTGGACCCATGATATGACGAATCTCGAAAATAAGGTCAAACACACTATATTAAACAAGGAGAAAGATACTTTCACTGCCATAAGCATTTTGAAACTCACTGCCAATGAATGGACCGACTCATCTTCTCCACTTAAGTGCGAGTTCCAGCACACGGCACAGAATCTGTCGAAAGGGGCAAGTCATGGTACGTATTAAGTTACTCCTTTTTTTTCTTTTTTTTCTATACGTAGTTTTTATGACTATGATTACTTTCATTCCATAATATGCGGATTTAAAAAAATTTTTTTTTTATTGAAACACCACAAAGTTCTTGCTAAATGCTGTAAATTAAAATTTGGTGTGATCATTTGCCCTTTACTTTTGAATGACATGGCAGTGCAGTAAAACTCAGATTTGATGGTACTTTTCAGATTGTACATTCACTGTTTGTCCCGTTTGTTTGTTTAATTGAAAAATTTATTTGCTTCTTTAAAAAAAAATATTTCTACATCTTCTTTACAGTGTTGGTGGACCAGCAGCAGCCAAAAGTGACAATAATCCCACCTTCCAACATAGACATTCTTATCAACAGATCTGGTGACCTCGTGTGCAAGGCTGAAGGACCAGAGGGTTTCACTGGCATTAAATGGTTTGTTAACGATAGCGAGACCACTTCACTACCTAAAGATGATGTGTCTGGGAAGACAGCAATCACACTCTCCACAATGATCTCTTACGAAGAGTGGAATAGTGGCACCAAATTCACTTGTGAGGTTCTTCATTCAGCATTTGCTCAGGGGTTTATTAAAGAGGACTACCAAAGAGAAAATGGTAGGAAATGTGTTTACTATTTCTACATTTTCTTGCTTTTATTTTGTATGAGAAAGCTGTGAGATTTGTTTAGGAAGCATAAAAAGCATTTTTATATCTAATGATCTAAATGATAATTATATGTAAAAGCTTTTTTGTTTGTTGTTTATTTGTGACCAGTGCTCCCAGACAAAAGAATCAATGCAGCAGAAGAAAAATGATTATGTTTTGTTGTTAACTGTGATTTCATGTTTGTAGGCACCGGGAAATGCCCTGAGGTTTACTTGCTCGCTCCATCAGAGAGCACAGGGGGGAAAACGGTGACCCTGACTTGCTATGTAAAAGAGTTCTACCCTCAGGAGGTGGCTGTGTCTTGGCTTGTTAATGATAAACAAGTGGACAATGTGGTGAGCTTTAAGCAGAACACCACTAATGTTATTGAGGGGGACAACTACTTTTCAACATACAGCCAGCTGATTGTCAATACTGCTGATTGGACCAATGGTAGTGTGTTCACCTGCAATGTTTATCATGAGTCAATCGCGGACCCTGTGCGCCACATATCCAGATCCATCGCTATCAATTCAAATCCACCCACCTTAGTGAATCTCAGTCTGAATGTTCCCCAAAGCTGCGCACCTTCTGTCCTGTATTAAAAAGTGTTATCTGCTGTTAATGCTTGTTTTCTTTAGATTTTTGTCTTCTACGTCTTCTTCTTTTTAATTAACATAATGTCATTGTCCGTCCAGTCTGTCTGATGCTTGTGTGTTTTTGGTTTTTGGTATATGTCCAATGCAATATCACACTGAAACAATGACAATAAAAAATCTTTCAGCATATATCCTGTGCAGTGCAGAAATATTCTAATATTGCATTACACCAACTTCCTGATCTAAACATCTCTTAAAAATAATGGTCTTCACATTGACTGGTCTTGAAATAAGACATTTTACTTAAAGCTGTTTTAAGACCCTCCTTCATCATGTTCCCAACACATCAGCATTAAGGGAAAGAGTTGACTGTTTTTTTCCCAAAATGCAACTGCAATATACAGTAAAAAAGACAAATATGTACTATTGGCTTTAAACACCTATTAAAAATTATTTAATCAAATTTAAGATTTAAGATTTAAAATTTATTTAATAAAACATTAAGTCTGTTAATTATGATAATAACAGATGCTCCAAAACTTTTCCCCCACAATTTCACGTTGTGTTTTTGTGTGTTTGCTTTTATGTAATATTTTTGTCAAGCTTTATTTGTTGCTCATTCTTAGTTACCCTTCAATACTTATTATATCCTTAATAAGTCCATAAATAAAAATGTTCCAGTGGCTTAGTTTTATACTGTTTTATCTCCAGCAAGCCAAGACATTCAGTGCCTCTTGTAAGGTAGAGACTTTGTTCTACCTTTTTCATTGACAGTTTGGGTCACCAATATCATGTGTACATTACCTAAGAAAAACTAAACCAAAGCTTTCATTATGAAAATAATCGAGATATTTAGATGCACATATTGGCCATTTTATGAACACCACAAAACCTTAATAACATTGATTATGACTTGTGTGCCTGTTGACAAGTAAACTGTTGAGAAGATCATGGGCAACTAAAGTTCACTCATGCCTGTTGGGAGCAAAGGCCAGCCTGTCTTGTCCAATGTCTTTGAAATGCTAATGCAGCACAAATAGGTAAAAAAAAAGGCAATACTGGACACAATAGAAAGATACCGGAATACTTAGTGCAGTCCGACCCAGCCACAAAATTCTCCAGATGCCAATCAGATTGAGTACCCATGGGATGTGATGGACAAACAAGTCTGACCCATGGAGGCTCCACAGCACCCAAAGGAACTGTTGTCAAGGTCTTGGTGCCAGACACCACAGCACACCGCCAGACATTTTGTAGAGTTCTGCCCTGAGGGGCCAGAGTTGCCCAGGTTGCAAAAAGTAAACATACACAATACTGGTCATAATTTCTTGTGTTGCAATGTTGTGGCTGATTTGTGTACTATAATACAAATCAATCTGAAATCTGAAAAAAAAAAAATCTGACAAAAACCTTTAACTGATTTTAACTGATTTTAGAGTTACACCCATTGATAAGGACCTGCTTAAGCATTAGTTTTCTACCTAATCATGAGGCAAATTACTAAGGCTACAAATGCAAAGATTTGAAAGCTCATCCCAGCACAACAAAAAATTATATGTTAGGAATAAACATGCCAGAAAGTGCCATTATAGATTGAATGACATGATGGCTGGGTGCAGACTCATGCACGTTCAAGCACACACAATAATGTGACTTGTCACAAAGTACGCAGCCATCCATTCCAGCTTGAGTAATTACTGTCAGACACACTAATGACTTCTATAATAAATATAAGCTAAATGTCTTTTTAGAGAAAAAAACTTACAACTGGATCAAGACATCACTCCAAACTGTATGAAAGAGCCAGAGGAAGCTGGTCAGAGAGGCATACAGTATAGCAACCCAAAAGCAGTTGCAGGACTTTAATACAAAGAGTAGTCATTGTGTGCAAGAAAAAAAAAGCTGCAGTCACGACTTAGCTTTGCAAAAATGGTCAGATGAGACAAAAATATTAATTATTTGAAACCAAACAATATGACTGGGTGAAATCCAATACAGCTTTTCCCCATTGGAAATCTGTGGAATGACTTGAAAACTGCAGTCCACAAATGGCCATCGTCAAATTTAATCCAACTTGGGCAGTTCTACAAAGAAGTGTGGGCAAATATTGCAAATTATTACAAATATGTGTGTGTTTGTGTGTGTTGATGGATGCCAACAGATTCAGATAGCCTGGTGCTGTTGGACATTTTCTACGATGGGACAGACATGGATCATGAAAACAGAGCAAACACTGCATTAACATTTGTATTTCTCTTCCTCATCACCCTCTTCTACAGCATCGGGGTGACTGTAATCAAGGTGAGAACTGTTCCAGTAAACATAAACATGGTGAATTGAGACATACTGGGGGAAAAAATGTATTATGCAAATACACTGCCTGGTCAAAAAGTCTCCACACTCTTAGACGTCCTTAGATCGCCTGTAGCATTTATTTACTTTGTTATTATTTTGACAACCTTATGCAATGTCACAACGTTAATTTCCTTGTGAAATTGCATAAACATGTATTGACATAAAGAGAGCCCAGTTAAGTCATCACCAGCACATTCCAAAGATTTTCAAGTGGGGTTGTGGTCAGAACTCTGCGGTGGTCAATTCATGTTTCAAAATAAATCCTCATGCTCCCAGAACCATTCTTTTGGAATTTAAGCATGATAAATCATTGCATGGTTGTCCTGGAATATGCCATAAGGGAAAAAAAAAATTTATGTGATAACCCGTTTAATCACCACACAAGTGTTTAGTACCACATTGTGTGTAGAAATGCTTTAATGTAACAGGGGGACAGGCAATGTACTTGAACTTGGTGTACATTGTTGATATACAGTAATTTCACAGGCTGATATAAATATATTTTTTTTTTATTCCGTGTTTTACTCTTGCTGCAAGTAATAATTTGTAAAATGTTATTTGTTCATAAAGTTCATTTGATCAAAAAATTATAGAAGAGGATTTCTATAACAGCAGCTGTTCTACATTGATGTTCTACAACACTGAATGTACTGTTTCTATTTTTTTTAATAAGACAACTTAGAATTGTTTACAAATAGCCAAATAACTCACTTAAATAGCATAAACAACAACAACAACAATAATAATAAAAATAAAAAAAAATAATAATTGTAGTAGTTTTAATAGTTACAAACTTAAGTTTTTCTAAACACTGTTATTGTTAGAGTTAATTATAGAATTATTAGAATTATAAGAATTTCTTTATATTTATTATAGACCACTACAAAGAACACAATTCAATAACAAATTGGCTCTCTAATCAAATGTAATTGTCAATTTTACTTACAGTGCTTTTCAGATAATTTTGTTGTTTGACTTAATAATGTTTTAAATAATTATGCTACAAATAAAATAACAGTTTTGATATGTCATTGAGGGGGAAAATAAATGTTAAATGCAAATAAGAATCAAGGAAAATATGTTTTAAGCTTTAAGTCATGTGTGTCCTGTGTGGGATTTTGTTTTATTAATGGCAGTAAAACTTAAAATATATAAAATATAATGTTGTACCCACAATAAATGACGGTTTCATAGTCTAATATTCTTTTTTTCTTTCTTTCAGGTTAAATGACTATCAGAAATGAGTTTGGCCTTCTCTTTTCTTTTTTTTTTCCCAACATACTGTTCTGAGTTAAACTTTACTGCCTACTTTCCACATATATCTGTAAACACTTTTTGTCATCTAAAAGTTTGATGCTTTCTCATGCTTTTACTTAAATCTTAAATAAATGTCTTACAAAAATATGCAATTTAAAAGTATCATTGTTTTCTACATCTTTATTTTAATTACAGTACATTTAATATATAGTGTTGATTAATAGGCATACATGTTATATAGGCGTAACTCTTAGTTTGTGTGGGGAAGTATTGTAAAGTACATAATATTTCACAAGTATTGTGCTGTTAAGTACGCAATGAAATATTTGTCATGTAATTATTCTTTATTCTTTATTTGTGCATTATTTATCATGCCATTGAGTAAACAAAGAGAATAGAAAAACACTCTTTGCATAACAGGCAAAAAAACTGTTTTTAAATGGTCTCTCAATGCATGCAAATTTAACACTTCTTCCTGTGCAGGTGCGTTTCACTTCACCTCAGTGATACAGATTATTTTCACTTCTTCTTTTGCCATTTATCTTTGGACCAACTCTTGCCTAACGCTCTCAACTGCTGTTTGTTGTGCTCACTGTAGTTTATCCTGCACTGCTTCCTCTCGCCACACTGCAAAAAAAAAAAAAAAACACAGAAAACTGTAAATAAAACACAAACACAAGATTGGTCTGCTATAATTATTCATTTAAAAATATATATATATATAATAATTTTTCATGCAGTAAAACTAAGAGGAGAAAAACACAGCGATAAACTGATAAATACCATGCTTTATATTTAATTTATATATAAATTAAATATATATGTATAAATTAAAAAAAATATTTATATTATATTTGCCTATAAAATATATTTGCCATGTTCTTGAATTCCTATATTATCATTGTTTATAGCTGTGATTGTGACTCCACCCAGCATCAGCATCAGCACCAGCATAAACACAACAACCAACGATATTAATCTGATTTGTTGGTTGGATGGTTACCATCCTAAAGCGATTAATGTTGATTGGGGAGCGGGTAAAAAAGGGACTGAGAAAAAATTCCAAAATGAGGAAAAAAAAGACTTTTCCATGCTGAGCCAAATCAGCATAAATGCACAACAGTGGAATGAAGGCAACGAGTTCACCTGCAGTGCCACACACAAGAATAAAACCTTCAGTCAAACATGGAGTATTTGTAAAGGTCAGTTCCACACAAAAACAATGCAAAATAAAAATCTTTCATGTTGTCTAAGTGTAAGTGAACAACTTCTTATATATTTCAGGCCATCCAAATTCTGAACCACGGATACAACTGGAGAAACCTCCTCTCAGGTCAATATTGACAGATAAACAAGTAACAGTCTCCTGTGTTGTTGAGTCTGTGTTCCAACCGACGGTTTCCTGGCTTGTAGATGGAAATAAAAAATCAGACAGAGACATTAACAGTGAGAGACAGGATGAGTCCACTGTTAGCAACCTGACGATTTCTGTAGAAGACTGGACAAAATCAAGGACAATAACCTGCAGGGCTGAACATCCATGTTTTAAAACAATACAAGATATTATCAAAACGACAGGTAAGTTTTGTATATGATGTAAAAGTCAATTATCATCCTTTCTGTTCATTTGAATATTTTAAAACTTGAAATGTGATGGGAGTTGCAATGCTAGCACAAAAATATTGCTTGTTTAAACAATAATTATAGGCACATATTAAATTTAATTGTATGTGTTAAAGTTGTATGTGTGCATGTAAAATGTTGAAAACGTAAATTAATTAAAAAATATTTCACCTCAGTTGAATGTTCTAACTTATGTGACTTTACCTTATGTACCTCAGAAACTGTGCAGAAAACTCCCACAGTGGTGATCAGAAGGAGTCTTGCAGACGTAGGGAAGAGTGACAGTGCAGTGCTGGAGTGTGTTGCAAGCAGTCTGCCTTCTGGTGAACTCTCTGTCAACTTCCAGGCCAATGATGAGAAGTTTCCAGAAGCTCAGTATGTGAATCTGCCAGAAGGCCAGGACACATTGACTACACAATTCACTATTCCCAAAACAAAACAAACCAAAAACAGCAATTTCAATTGTCAGATTCAGAAAAGCCATTCTGAGAAGTGGAAGTCCAGTTCTATTAAAAACCTTTTTGGTAAGCACAATTTCAATCTCAATATGTTAATTGCTTGACTATTGGCATTGTCTAGTTTTAAATTATACTGGAAAAGAGTGTGGGGGAGGGGTGAACACTGGTATAACTACCAGCACACTCAGTGTGATGTGTTAATTCTGGCTCTCAAATTTCCTCCATTATAGCTCATCAATCTAGTTGATAAATGGTCTCAACATGATATATACAAAGAAAAGTTTGGAAATCAGATATATGTCCAAATATATAATTAATTGATTAAGGTTTTTAATGCATTTTGTTTAGGTTAATGAATGCATTCTTTGTCCCACAAGCTTCATATCTTTTTATGCTTCGCGTGAAAGTGAAACTTCCTGCATTACTTTTGTCACTGTGATGGAAAGTGTGATGTAAAATGTCTGCCTTTTGTTAATATGAACAGGGTATTTAATTTCCCTCACATTAGTGGCCATTTGAATTTTTATGTATTTATTTTTTTGCTATAAAATATTTAGGTGACTTTTTAGATGGTTTAAATCTTTGTGGATAAAAAAAAATGGATTTTAGACTTAATAAATGTCCTTCTGTCCAGATGACCCTTCAGTGGAACTGTCAGCTGTATCCAGTGCGGATAAATCTGCATCAAGAAAACAAAAACTTCTTT
>JAQMYJ010000008.1:23026025-23038976 GCA_030014305.1 Clarias laeviceps | reverse complement strand
GTATAGATTATTATTGTTGTTGTTGTTGTTGTTGTTGTTATTATTATTATTCATAATAATAATAATAAGTAATCATCAAACAGCTGTAAAAAATATATATAAAATATAATAAGTAAAAGAACATCCTTTTTTACGTCAATAAACTTCTTAAACAGTCACGGTGTCGGCCATCACAAGGTATTTTTTTTAAACAAAGTAGATGAAACTCTGTGGGCTAACAGACTCTCCAACAATTACACAGGTGTTACAATTCAAAGATAAAACAGAGGATGTGGAGTGTGAAAGATTTTCTGAGATACTGTGAAAGAGACTTAAGTCACTCTTTATTTTTTCATACTTTGCTTCCAAAAACACAGACTGTCTTGTATTTTTAATGTAGTTTTGATAAATAGTCCTTCAAGCTTCCTGAAGGACTTTACTGGCTCTCATTTTAAGTCAAGTTTCAGAGGAAGGTATTTTGTTTGTTAGTCACACAGAGACCTATGATTCATTCATGCATGAAATTTCTTTTTTACTTGAGGCATGAACCAGTGAGAAACAGGTGCAGATGATGACAGATGATCAGGCTGATGATTAATATACTGCTGATGCTGAATGCTGAGTAGTTGGAACAAATAAAAGGGGAAATGTTTTTTTTTTTTTAATTATAAACAACCAATTTTTTAAGTATATCTTTGGGCAATTTGCAGCCTGTCACAGTAAAAAATACAAAAAAAAAAAATACAATTTCCTTAATTTAATCTACATAATTTAATTACATTTAATTACATTGAAGACTTTTGTACAGTACTGTAGTTCTTGTATTATTGTAAAAAATATTTACACAAAGTGTTATTAATATACTTCTCTAGAACAATGACTTAATCAAACCTAATTTCAGTAGGCATGTGTAGGCTAAAGAACTGTGTAGTACACTGAACTAAAAAGAAGGCTAAAAACTGGTTTCAACCAGATGGATCTGATTGTTTAGTCCACTGTACGAGAAAATCTGTGCAAATTAATATAATAATATATAACGTCTTCTGTAGAGGTTGAACTGATATGACAAGCTTTTTGGCAGCAATTCTTAAAGAACAAAAAGCCATCGCACATCAACATTAAACCTAACTTTAGGCCGTTTTGTTCAAAGTTTCAGAGGTTCAATGTTCAAAGGTCTTCACTCTCAATCCAGTACACATGCACATGTACACATGCCGGAAAGAAACTAAGTTCCCCAGGTCCTGGTGATTAAACAAGGAGTCCACAGTTGTTGTTTTTTTTTTTGCATGGTGACAGAGTAATGGCCAAACATGAAGCTTGTTTAAAGTTAATTATTGACTAGTGAAATTTTAGATAATTAAGATAGATAAAGGCAAGTAAACATTTTGTAAAAGGCCATTTTGAGCCAAGATCTTAACCTAATCAAGATGCAGTGGTCCAAATTATTGATATACTGTATTTTTTTAATTAATTAATTTTTTAAAGGATGCTCGACACCTTTATCACCATAAACAGCAAGCCAGTTATTACAGCTAATGGAGGTTCTATAAGGGTTTAGATACTTGTTTCAGCCTGTGCAGCTTTATATAATTATAACTATTGATAGTTTCTAATCTCTTTTTAGCCCAGCTGTAATTATAAGAGCCTGAAGCGAAACACAAATACACTCTGAAACAACAACTGAAAATTAAGAGTTGAACTTTTCTGTTTTGTTAATCAAATCAGCCCAAATTCTCTCCAGGGCTTAAATACTAATTTGACGTTTTTGTTAATTACATGGACAATCAAACTCATATATATTCATATATATAATGTCTACATTTCTTAAATCTCTGTTGAGAGTGAACGTTGCAAGGAAAATTATGTAATTGTTTTTGCCCCACTATTCAACTAAGCTGTTTTTGCTGCATTTTTACAGTTTTGGCTGGTTAATGCGAATTAAAATTGCAATGGAAGCAATTTCGTCACAAATTTGGTCATCAGTGTTTGTAAAGCCGACAGTCCAAAATTAATAATCATGCAAAGAGTTTTTTTTTTTTTCGCGTTTTATCAATAAATATATTTTTTGTTTATTAAAGAATATCAGATCATAATTCAGTCTATTCATAATGACATTTAAATGTTGTGGATTGTACATGAATTAGTTCCTCTTACCAGATACATAATAGTTGGTATAAAACCTTACCGCCTGATTTCTTTGAAAGTGAAATCAACTTCAGTTCGTCAAATCACGAGATATTTTTAGCGCCCTCTCCTGATTGAATTTATTTCAAACTTATCTCAAAGTAAGTTTGAGCTATTCTTCTGACCTCTTTCATTAACAATGGATTTCCAGCCACAGAACTGCTGCTCAATGGAGAGCTTTTATATTTGTTGTTTTTTCCTCACCATTTTGTGCAAACTCATCTTCTGACCTGAAACAAGAACCTTGTGCCTTGGTCAATAACAGATATCAGCTCACTGGACTTGTCTAGGCCTGCTCGACACTCATCTGAAGTTTGATGAGAATAGGCACAGACTGATGACATTTAAAATACCAAAAGCTTGGACTATTTTAGGTGGCTCTGTTTCTCCACATTGCTTTAGACCCTATCTCGACTTTTGTAGATGCTAGAATTGCACCCAGAGCTTATTTGACTCGTGTTGGCCTAAGCTACAAACACTTCACACTTATTGCTTTTTTTGCTCACAGACTGATGACATTTTAAACATTTAAAGCAACTGTTTTAGGTAGCTCATTTTCCCCATAATTATTTTGACTCTATTAAATATTTCTCTCTTTCATGCATGCTTAGAGACACAATCCACACTGCAAAATAGTGACTGGTCTTTTACTCATTTACTAATATTTTACTCTTATCAAGTAAAACATTTTTTAATCTAGCCAAAACATCTATAATTTGTAAAAATAAGTCTACCACAAACGAAATATAAGAATATTAAGCTTATTTCTATTCCAATCGTACTACATTGCAGGTGACAACCTCTATTTGAATTTGCATATAATTTTGCTTGATTCAAGAAATAAATTCCTAAAATAGGTTTTCACTTGCAATTTTAGTAACATTTAACAAGAAATGTGCTAAATAATATTATATTTGGCATGTTGTACACTTGTTTTAAGGAAGTATTGACATATTCAAGGAGCTTGAAGTCCGTATATATGGAGCTTTTGATATGAATCTACATGATTTGCATGCACTACGATGCTACCACATGATGGCCTAATTAGATAATTGTACAAATGAGCAAGACACAGGTGTTCCTATTAATGTGGCCGGCAAGAGTATATATTAGTATAGTCCATTGCTTTATTGAAGGCACACTGACATTTAAGAGTGCAATATTTTATTAATATACTAGTTCATAACATACAACTAGTCTGAATAATTTTTAAAAGCAATTTCTTTGAGAAAACATTGACAGACTCGATGTTAGTATCTGCACACACTACGCACTATAAAGCACTCGGTATTATCAATCTTATATCCACATGTAAGTAAAATCACCAAAGAAACATTACAGTAATAGCAATTCTAATCGTTCTTTCTAATCCAAGTTTGATTTTATTTTTTATTTTTTTTACAAAAGAGAGTTAAATGTGGGGTGTGTAGCGGGGGGGATATGGGGAAGTGTTTCCACTTTGGTGTATCCAATATACAATATTGCACTTATCTATATATATATATATTTTTTTTAAATGCATGCAGATTTAGACGGCCATGGAAACCGAGCAGAGTTCAGTTTGTCACCAGGTCAGTGGCACAGGGTTAGAAACATACTTCAGTTTGATGACAATTAGCAGAGAAAGTAGGAAGAATACAAAAAAAAAAAAATGGGGTAAATGATTGTCATAAGCATAAAAAAGATTGAGAGAGAGGGGGGGGGGGGGAGAGTTGGAGTTAAATGTACAGTGTAAAGCTCAATGATTTTCTCCAGACCTGTAGTTCATTTGTTTATCTTTGCACTCAGGCTTCAAAAGTTAATGTTAGTAACAAGTAAGAGGATCTTACAGTTCATGACAAAGAATGCATGCATGTCATTTTTGGCCAACCTCATGCTTTAAGGAAACAGTGAGCAATCTTTGGACATAATTGTGGATCTGGGTGGTGGGAAAAAAAAAAAAAGTTTCTCTCCACTTGAGTGCTCGGAGAATATAAAGGAGAAAAACTAAGACAATGTATAAAGTAATGTTTGTTTCTTATTACATATTGCATCGTACTGATATTACAGTTTGCAATATTATCATGACTATTTCATGTAGCATTTCTGAGAATGTTCACAGAACTTTCATCTGATAACTGGAATTATGTGAATACCTTCTGAGAGGAATACTCAGGAAGCTTTTCCCCCCCCCTTCACATTTGTCAAAAAACGCAACAAAACGAGACAGCTATCCTTAAAATAAAGCTGACGATTTTTTTATTTACATTTTTTTTTACAGCTAGGCTGCTTTGTTCTTCATGAGTGCTAACAACAGGCCTCAGTTATCTATCTTTAAAAAAAAAAATAATAATAATTTGTGCAAATTTTTTTGCTAGGCTAAATGAATGTTAAAATTTCCAAATGATTACATGGTGAATAAAAGAGAGCCTCCTAACCGTGGTGTATGCTAAATTGTCCAACCGCCATTTCTGCACTAAGGCCTTAAGTCATGGTGACTAGAGTCACCTCACAGTTTAACTGACAGTCCAAGCTCAGCTACCTTGAATTTGGTCACTACAAACACCAGACAAATGAAGTCTACTTGTTCCCCTGTGTTGCAGTGTCCAGGTAATAGACGTTAACCAGATGACGATTGAGATGCCGCCTGTAGTCCATCTCCAGCGGGAAAGTGCGGTCACAGAACACGCACGTGTGGCTGAGCAGCTGCGTGGGAGACGGCAGCTCTTCCGTCGGCGTTTCTGGAAGTTTCCCGTTGAGTCCAGAGTCGTAGCTTACCTCCGAGGCACAATCGCTGATATCGCTACCTCCGTCGTGGCTGTGGATGCCCTCGTCGTCTTCACCGTATTGAGATTTGCTACATGGTGGTTTCGACAGGTCCAGGGTCGGACTATCTGTTCCACTATCGATATCTGAAGATGTCCGTGCTTCTGCGGGAGCCTTTTCCTCAGTAGTGGCCTTCACTTTTGTTACTTTGTGTACTAAAGTAGGCTTCTTTTTCTCTGATAGATTGTTAACGTTAAGCTTCTTGGAGGTGCGAGACACCTTGTCTTTTGAGACTGGACCCTGTACTGGGCTGGACTGCACTTTTTCAGCCTCGGATGGACGTTCCAGAGCATCGGGCTCCGTACATGTGCTCGGGACCTCAACACTAACCACCACCTTGTTTTTCTTTTCCCTTCGCTGGCTGTTGCCCTTCGACGGGTTCATCTCCCCAGGAGTGCTCGGACTGCGTGCAACCTCCACCTTACGGCGTTTTGCCTTCTCTGCCTGAGGAGAGCGTGAACACTCTGCTTTTTTGCGTTTTTGGGTTTTGGGCTCCTCGTGACTCTGAGATTTCTCCACAACCGTTCCGTCAAGATTCACCGTTCTAGTCTGTTTCTTGGCTGCTTTCCTGCCTGATGCTGTTTTCGAACCTTTAACATTTTTTACCTCTCTCTTCTGTTCAGCCTTTTCCAGCCTTTCTCTTTCTCTCCGTTTCTCCTCCTCCATCTTCTGCTTCAGCTCCTTCTTTTTCATTTCTCTCTCCACTTTTTCCCTTTCTCCTCTTTCCTTTAATTCCTTTGCTCTCAATTCCCTCTCTCTTTCTTTTTGTTCCTCCTCCTCCTCCCTCATTTCCTTCTCCACCTTCTCTTGTTCTCTTCTTTCCTCCTGCTCCTTTTGTTTCAGTTCTTTCACAAGTCTTTCTTTCTCTTGTCTCTCTCTTTTTCTCTTTTCCTCCTCGTCCCTCTGCTTCTGTTCGTTCTCCTTCTTCGCTCTCTCCAGCCTTTCATCCTCCTGCCTCTTTCTTTCCCTTCTCTCCTCCTCCTCTTTCTGCTTCTGTTCCTTTGATCTCACTTCTTTCTCTAACCTTGGAGTCTGCTGTCTCTTCTCGAGATCTGCTCTGTTTTCCTCCTTAGAACCATCCTGGTTTTTGGCGAGTGTCTCTTTCTTTTCCTTTGCTGCCTTCTCTTCTTTTTTAGCACAACCTCTAGTGACTTTGTCTGCAGATTTGGCAACCTTCTCCGCTTTTTTCATCTCCTTGTCTTTCTTTCCGTCCTGTTTCTCGACACAGTGGACCGTTTCTTTGATTCTCGCTTTCTTGCTGCTTGGTTCTTTCCCCTCGTTTCTTGACGCAGATCTTTTCTCTGCTTTCCTCTCACACGTTCTGTCTTTTGTGGATTCAGATGCGGGTTTTCTAGCACTCTCACCATCCGGATTCGTTTTTCCGTTCTTTTTGATAGAGAGGTTGATGGGGCCTGCGTTCGAATCCGTGTCCTCGGACATCTCCGCTTTTCGTCTACATCTCGTCCTTGGTTCTGCGGTCTGCTTCAAGTCATCGCCGTCTGCTTTCTTCACCCTCAGTCTGACCTTGGACACGTCCATGGAGATATCCGAGCATCCTGGGTGCCTGGACTTGATGTGGTACTGCAGGTTACATTTCTTCGAAGCAGCGTACTTGCAGACGGGGCAAAGGAACTGCCGTGGGTTGATGTGCAGCTCCACATGCTTTTTGAAGTTGCTCCGGTCGGCTGTTTTGTACTGGCAGTAGGGGCAGTTGAGCGGCTTAGGTCCGTTATGCACCTGCCTGGCGTGACGAGTCACCTCGTGTTGATTGGCTGCCAGATAGCTGCAGCTGTCACATTTAAATGGTCGCTCACCTGGAGTAGAGATACATAAGGTCAGGATGTGTTTGTAAATGTTTCCGTTTACTTTGAGGGGTGAATAAACACAAACATTGACCTCATGCAGGAAAAAAAAAAACAGGAACACACAAATGAAATCCAAAATCCAATCACAGTCACTCAAAAGTACACAGTACAAATCTTTTACCGTTTTATCTTGATTCATCTGGATGCGTGGTGTGCAACACAGAAAAAAAATGTTTAGTGATAAAACAAACTAAACTAATTCTCAAATGTGTATTAATCACAAAAAATTGTGATTCAGTAGATTCATATTTGTTTAAGGGAACTGGTGGCACACACCATGCCTGTGAATAACACTAAGCATGACATCATCTGTTGGTTAAGCATAACAAGAGTGGACTAATCAGTAACCCAAGTACTTAAGGCAAACAGATCCACATATCTGTTTTTGGTTGGTTTCCAAGCAGACTCACTAGGTTCACCATTGTTTTCTCTCGTCTAACTTGTTCCAGCATGACAATGTCGCTGTGCACAAAGACAACTCCATGGAGACATGGTTTGCCAAGATGGAATGGAGGAACTTGTGTATTCTACCCAGACCCCTGACTTTCACACTACAGGGATGAAATGAAACTCAAGACTGTTGAACATGGTCACCGGCAATTCAACTGAACAAACATTGCATCCTATAATGAGAGTTTTGAAGATTCAGATGATGACTGAGTGACTCACCAGAGTGTGTTCTTAAGTGCCGTGTGAGATGTGTCTTCTGAGAGCTCGAATATTCACAGTAAACGCACTGGAAAGGACGCTCACCTAGAAAAACAGACAAGAAACAGGAAATGTGTCAAATAAAAAAGGTGTTGTATGTAGAAATCTTACAACACTACACCACCATATCGTGTGTTCAGTCTAACGTCTTTAACACTAATCCCCAGCTGAGGCTGCGTACCGGTGTGTGTGCGAATGTGCTGGATGTAGTTGTTCTTCCTGTCGGAGAAGTAGCTGCACTGGTTGCACGTGAACAGCTTGCTGGGAAAATGGTTCCTCAGGTGCTTCTTCCAGTGATACTGACTGACGGTGGAGTAGGGGCAGATGGTGCACCTGAACACTCGCTGCTCGTCCCCTTCGTTCTTGTGGTGCCGTAGGTGTGCGACGTAGTGATCGTAACGGTTGGTGTTGTAGCCGCAGCGATCGCAACAGATCACGCCCTTAACGCAGTTTTCCGCAGACTTTTGCTGCGTCGGATTCGACTCGTCATCCGAATTTCCACTGCCCGTCTTTTCCGCGATCAGTTTCTTAGCGCTGTGGACGCGGATGTGCTGGACGAATTCCTCTTCGCACTCGGCTTGGAAGTGGCACGGCTTGCAGTAGAACGGTTTCTTCTTTTTCTTCGCAGGTTTGGGCGCCGCGTTCGGCGCAGACACGTTGCCGTCTTTATCCTTGGCGGGAGCTTCTGTTTCAGTAGATTTCTTCGAAAGGTCGGTTGGCACCGCCTCTGCAGTTTCGATGACCTTTTCCACTCTGTTTTCTCCCATACCGGTGCCTTCGTCGACGGTTTCGGTCGTCTCGTCGTAGTTGTAGTGGACCACGTTCTCGTCCTCGCTGTCCGAGTATCCACAGCATCCAACGTTTTTCAGTTCCGCCATCTGCTTCTCCTCCTCCGGTGGTGACTCCGTGTTTAGGGCCACGTTGGCCAGCATCACGAGCTGCAGCGGGGGAAGCTCTGTAGCAGGTTCATGTTCTTCGGGAAGTGAAGAAACTCCAGGCGTCACGAAGGCGTTCGTGCAGAGATTAAACACTGCATGAGAGGCCATCTTGATCAGCTGAGAGACAAACACAAGAGGATAGAAGTATACAGTTATGTACATATTATGTTATTACATAGGGTGTCTATACATGGCAGTATATAACAATACATTTTACTTTTGTCAAAAGCATTCTTAAAGAATACGTAAACCAAGTATGGAAAGTTTTTAAGGACATTTTTCTGAACAATTACAATTTCCCATATGCACCATATAATCATGCAACACTTGATGTATAAAGGTCACAGAAACATCCTTCCTCAAAGGCATTTCCTGACATAAATCATGAGACACATACACGGGTAACTGAAGGGCTGGCTTCTGTAAAAATCTATGAAAGGCGTACATAATGGACCTAACGGTTTTTGAACTTCTCTATACTCAAAATGGCTGCAATAATCTTGAGTCAGTATAAGCAAAGCCTCTAGGAAGTATCACTTATAGTCACACACACACACACACACACACACACACACACACACACACACACACACACACACACAGCTCTTGTTCAGGGCTCAGAGCCTTGTATGGACACACTCCCTGTGACTCAGAATGATTCAGCGTGCAGAACTTCTGTTTTTTTCCCCTAAATTGAAGTCTGAAACTCAGAGACTTTACAAATCTGTGGACGTTAATATGAACAAAGGTCTTTACAGAGGAGGAGAAAAAAAAATAAAGAAATGGATCCCTACTAAGTACAGCTTCTGTAAATAGGTGTTTATTGAAATCTGTATAGTCCAGTCGAGTATGTGATTTATCCTGATCATCTTAATAATAAACAATTTCCCTGAGGTTTTTGCAAACCTTTCTGGACAGCATTTGTAAAAACAAAACATTTTTGCAATGAGACTGGAAGAAAAAAGATGATTCACATACATATTGTGATTCTTTTGTGTGGCAATTCATATATCATATGTCTAAACTTTTCTATTTGGAATGGCCTGGTCGCAGTCCAGACCTCAGCCCAAGTGAAATGCTGTGGCACAACCATAACATATTTGTGCTGTGCATAAGCCAATGCCAAAAAACTTCAATGAAGTAAAGTAATGTAGTAAAGAAGAATGGGCCAAAATGATGTGAGAGACTGATAAGGTCATACAGGAAATGATTACTTCAAATCATTGCTACTAAAGGTGAATCTACAAACTATTGAATCATAGAGTTTACATAGTTTTATTAGTTTTTGGTAGCCCTTAAAGCTCAGAGAATTATTAGCCATTATTTGATTTGCCTGTTTTAATAAACATTTATAGGGTTCATGATAGTGCAGTACAGAGTGACATGACCTTTTTTCAGCACAAAATAGGCAAAATAATGACTAAAACTTTAGTTAACTTTAACCAACTTCCCAAACATGACTGAGTAAAGAAAATGTAAAAATGGGTCGCATGGGAAAAGAAATAGCACATATACACATGATCACAAGTTTTTATTGTTAATAATATGCTCATTTTGAGAGTTCTATATTTTTGCCACCTCATTCCCATATTCCAGTAAAGGTAAAATTTACCCTTTTTTTTTCTACCTGAAATATCCAAAAATGTACAGTTTGAAGTCTGAAGCCTCGTCATGAACACACAAGTTGAGTAAAAGCAGTGTAATGTATTATTATTAATTAATAATTTACCTTAAACGGGGAGTGTATTTGGCTGACAACGAAAGAAGTACAACTTACTGTTAACAAGGCATAAGATACTCAACCTTAAAAAAATTTATTTCTTTGTATTAATAAGTTAGGCAAAGAGTTTCTGCCATGCAGAAAGACAGGCAGACATGTAGGTGGGCTTCAACCTGAAATAATTATGAGGGCCCAAGGACTATGACATCAGCACTATGATGTCATGACTTCCAGATCTCACTGAGCATGTCATGAGCTCAACTCAATAAGAAGTCAGTTATTTTGGGTTGTTTGCAAAACACATTAAATGACATCACATTGAATGAGCGTTCTTGTGGCTCCTTGTTGCTTGAAACTGAAATATTTTTTGTTATAACCTTTAAACCTTTATTTCTACAAACTTATTTTTACGTGTACTTATAATTTTATACATAATGACTATAGTCATGTTTTTCTAGTACTTTTCTACCCCCCCCCCCTCCCTTTAATCTCACACGCTCTAATCTTGCGCGCACATTCTCGTGCATATCAGCACTCCTCGCGCGGACGTTCTCGTGAACCTTAAACTTTTTCTCCCCCCCCCCTTTCTGTGTGCACTTTTCCTGCTCACAGCTTCATGTCATGTTGCGCTATGCGGCCATTTTCCCCCACAGTAGCAGCAGCACCACGCTGGCAGGGCAAACACTCCTACAGCTCCCGAGTGAAAATGTTCTCATACACAAAAAAACACAATCACCTGCTTTTTTTCCCCCTTGTTGCATGTTTACACATCTTGTGTCAATATGACCGAGAAAAATAAAATAAAAAAAACTTTAAACTCGCGTTAAAAGTGAAAACCTGAGCGTTTGTTGGACAGCTCCCAGAATCAGGAAATAAAATCAGCCATGATGGAATGACGAGGGGGGGGAAACACTGCATATTGGATATTAAACTTTTACCACACAGTCTACATTAGGTCTGATTTTATCCTAGAAGTCAAATGTGGATTTTGGGAAAGAAATGATAAATCTGAAAAACTGTTATGAACTTTAGGCCTTAAAAAGTCGCTGTCCAACTTGGACACACACACTTCAGGAAGCGTTATAAGCTGTTGCACGCTAATGACCTCGAGTCGTGTTATAAACCCCCTGGCTTGGCTGTACCTACTAACCTTTGCTAGTGTTTAACTAACTAACTTTAGCTAGCCACTTTTCCGAGAAAAGAAGTGTTCACCCACGACCACGACACCTTTTCAAAAATAAATAATAATATAGCTGCTTGTTTTTGATTTGTTTTTCGCGTTTTCTTGCGTCAAACACGTATTTCCTGAGAAAGGCGTCTAGTTATGAAGTGTGTGTGAGTGTGTTAGCCGTGGTCCTGATCTCGGTTGCTGGACAGCGCCTCTCACACACCCTGCCTCCATTTTACAAGCCTACACACTTTTACTGAACTCCGACAAAAAAGCACGACAAAAAGTGCGATTTTCGATGTTTTAACGTATCTTATTTCGACAGAAAACTCACCCTCGGCGTTCTTTCGACGTCCGTCGATGTGTTCGTGAAGCTTTTTCGAAGTTTTTGACTCTCTCAAAACTAAGTTGTTCTGCTCAACTTGTTCAGGGAAGTGCGAGTCTCGACGCATTCCAACACAGCGCTGTTGAGGCGGAGTCCCAAACGCCTACACACTCGCTAGATAGGTACACTACATAGGCAGTAGAACAATGACCGTCTACGCACTACGTAGTGCTTTGCGTGTCCAATAAGCCGTTTGGAATTGGGCCTGCGTTTCACGTTACGTCACCGCGCTGCACGAGGCCGCCTCTTATACGAGTCAAACTGATTGAGTTTGTGATTACTATACAGAGCTCCTGTAACATGTAGCTACATTCTCTGATATAAATAGCTAGTAAAGAGGAGTTTTTTTTCGACATCTATAGCATTAGCATTTTTATTAAATTTTTTTAGTATTAGCTTCTACAGACTTTTGGACGTTTATTACTTTTGAAATTGTTTGCCTTTTTTTTATTTTTCGAAACATTATGAAACGCCATTTATGAGGGCAGCATTTTAAGTTAAAGAAAAACTCGACTTTTATTTATGATTACATTCAAATATTTGTTATGTCTTGAATTGTTTGTGCTGTAATTTTTATTCCTGTGAGATGTTTTAGATTACGTCAAGACTGACATTAACCCCATTTGGATTGAATTAGTTAATCAGAGGAAGACAATGCTGCCTCTCATTCGACATTCAAGTTAAGTTTAGTGAGTTTGTGATTACTATAGAGCTTCTGTAACATATACCTGTCTTAACACATTTAAATAACATTTGACATCTACTATTTAGCATTATTAACTTTTACAGACTATGGGAGTTTATAATTGCGTTTATTATTAGAAATCCATCCATCCATCCATCCATCCATCCAGGAATCTCTTTAGTCCAACTAAGGACCATGGAGGACAATGGCGACCATTGTATTTATATCCATTTTTGCAACATTGGTAGGACCTCCAGTCAACATTCACAATCACATTCACACATTAGAAACATAGCATTACTTATTAGAGCAATATTTTTAATTAATGAAAAACTTGACCCCAAAATCAATTATTCATGATTATATAAAAAAAAAAAATGTGATGTCTTGAGTTGTTGCTAATTTGTTTAGGGCTGCAGCAACTAATCGATAAAATCGATAATTATCGATAATGAAATTCGTTGTCAACGAATGCCGTTATTGATTAGTTGGGCTGCTCACGTCACTGAGGAGC
>JAQMYJ010000008.1:22994436-23009658 GCA_030014305.1 Clarias laeviceps | reverse complement strand
GGGCTTAGAACTTTTTTTTTTTCTTCACCAGAAGTACATTGTGTACTCTGCCACGATGACAGATTTCCCTCCCCCTCCTACTTGTTTGTGGTTTCACAGCCATCACAGTTTCTAAGGTATAAACCGAAAGTAAGATGTGTCCCTAAGGGAACTCGCTTCACTTTCTGAGGAGTATATATTTTTATATTTGCCGTTTCCTTTACCGACTCGATTTTTGCATCGCAGTCTCTTGTCATTTACAATAACAGGTGTTGCTTTTCAGCATCATAAGAAAAAGCAAGAGAAAATGTGAAATGTTGTTGCTTGACATTTTTTTTTCTGAGAAAAGGAAAAGTATGCAGTTCTCTTTAGAGCATAAGCTTTTGTCATTCGTATAATCAATCTTGTCACCCCCTCAGGTGTGATTTTGTGACTCTCATGATCCTGAGAAACAAATGACATCAAGATGACATGAACATTGTAAACCAGATGATAAGAGGCTGCAATGAGATGCATAACATAAGATAAAAAAAACTGTCAGTGAAGGAATAAGCGAAAATAAAAAAAATGGTGTGGTGTCGAGTGAGGTATTTTTTTTTTTTTTTTTCCCGCTGATTAATCACATTGCTTACTTTTGTGACCCGGAATGCAAACAGTTCCTTTAAGTCTTGTATGACCAGTTTGCTTGTTAGGGAGTGGAATATGGTAAAAATAGACCTCACACAATGGAAAGAATAGACTTTTTGTTTTTTTAATGTAGGAAAAAAAAACATTTATACTCCTTATTTAAAAAAAAAAATAAATAAATAAACTTTGGTGGGGTAATAAACTCTTTCTCTCTGTGTGTGCATTCACTTATCACAGTATTGATAATCTTCATTTACATTCACAGCACTCGTAAAAAGCTGAACGTGCTGACTAGACTCGCCCTGACAGTGTATCTGATTACACATCAACGTTGAAAGTCTTTGTTTATAAACTTGGCCAATGTGTCATCTTATACTTACGATGCTTTGTTGTAAAAGTTGTTCTGCTTGCATTTTGTAATCCCTGTTTTAAAGCATAATTGCGTGAACATGATTTATCCTCAGGCGCCATATGCATAATGGTTCATTTAGTTGCAGTGAGTCTACAATTAGTATTAGTATACTCTTCTCACTTATGGGTGCGCTTGAGGCATTCTTCAACCTTTACAAGAAAAATGTAAAGGTAGAAAGGCAAATTTGTCTCGTTTTTGTTGTGTTTTGAGGTGTGACTGAAGACATTGACATTGATTAGCAGTAAGAAAATATTTCTGTCATCAGTGCATCAACTTGACACATGACAGGTTAAAAGGAAAAACAGAGTAATGCTCTGAAAATGTCACTACAGTATTGTCAATTGTCAGAATTGACCTTTACCCAATGATGAACCATTTCTTCCCTCATTGGTACAGTGAAAACGACCCTGCTTCAGTCAAGAAGGGCTCGCCAAATGATCTAATGACGAAGAAAATGATGTCATTATAACTCAACACCCTTTCGAGAATTAACTGTGTCTTGTTCAGAGACCTCCATGCTGTGTGGGTGTGTGAAAGTGATCATATAACTTACCTGTACACTTTGACACCCGTCTGTATGCACTGCTAACAGCTATGTCTATGAATGATTGATTTAAAGCACAAACAAAAAATAACAAGATTTAACGTTTTGAAATTTGCGTGGGAACTCTCAAAGCAGAGGGCAGGCAAATACTGAACGGATTCCGGTGCAGTTGTTCTCGAAGCAAAAAAAATAAACATCATGTTAAAGCATTGCACATGCAGTGAATACAAAGAAAAATAAATGAACTACTGAAGACAGGCAGATTTCACCAGGAAGTTAAGGGTTTTAAGAAATAGTTGAGTGATGGCACCAATAATTCCAGTTTAATTTCCCAGTGTACATTTTACACAGAAGGTCTTAACAGGGGCAACCTTGATTTTTCTTTCTTTGATCTATTTAACATGCGTGTTTGCTCTGTTTATTTTTTAATTGTATGAAAACATGTCTGACTGCTATGCTTGCTTGTATCGTGTTTCTGTGGCATCTAGTGTGAATCAACATCATGAATTTTCCCAAATAAGGGAAAAACACAAGAACGCAGCTACTGCTTTATACACATTAATCTCCTCTGGCTGGTTTTACAGGCTTTTTTTTCATTCTTTCTGCATTAGTCTAGAGCTTTGTCTTTAATACAGGTCTGTTTTGATGTATTAATAAAATGGGAATAGATGGTCAAATACTTTTTTTTTTTCTTTCTTCTCTGAATGTGTGTTGTCTTTACTTGCTGCTCTGCTCACTCTTCTCTCTAATTTTGTCTCTCGCTCTCTTTGCCGCCCCTCTTTTCCTCTCCACTTTGCCCTTATCTCGCCTCCACACTCCCCGCTCCATCCCTCCTTGGCTACCTGCCAAGCTCTTCCTGGCCAAAATGCCGGTCTTTTGCATGATGGCTTACAGCACCTGGTGCTAACAGCACTATGACGAAAAAAGGTGAGAAATGTCTCCTCGCTCTTTGTCTAGCTAATCACGTGTTGCTACTGAGCTGGGTGTCACTGCGGGTAATGTGTTTCTGTCTTTCATTCTTTCTGTCTTTTTTTTTTTTTTATTACAACCACTTTTCTTTTTTCATGCCATGTTCATGTTGTAATTATACATAATTATTATTGTTGGTGAAAGCATGGTGACACATGCACCAAAGTGCTGTTAGCTTTTGATTGAAGTTTTACTTTGAACTTTTTTTATTTTATTTTTATATTTAATCAAATATCACACAGTACACACACCTAGTTCTATACCCCTGTTTACCCGTGCCATTCTCCTATTAGCCATTTATAGGCTTAATATGATAATAATTAATATATAAATAATAATAAGTGCTTCATTTAAGATTGTCAAAAATCAGACAGGGCAAAAGTGCAATCACAGTGACTCTGATTATGGGTTGAATGTTAATGCCAGGCTATTGAGTTAAAGTATTTCCTACTCATGTTCTGTGATTGTTACAGAAAAACAAAAACACAAAAAAAGCATTTACTGAGTTTGAGTTCTGCAGGTAGAAACACAAAGCCGAGTAACTCTCTGTAAAGGAACTCTTTACAGCCATTGTAAACAGAAAAGCATCTCAGAATGCTTAAGAAGATCACATCAGATACCACTGATCTGAATTAGGAACCTAAGGACACCATAGGCAGACTTGACAGTGCAAGCTTGGACTTTTAAACTCTACAGACTATTGTGTGTAAAAATCGGTAGCTTCTGATGTACTCAAATCATTCTATCAGCAACAACAACCACCACCACATCACACTTAAAGTCACACTTAAAGTTTTGTTTTGTGTTTTCGGCCATTCACTCATGTCTTTCTAAAAAACAAATTTCAGATCTCTGTCTCAGAAGAGAATGCATTTTCTCTTCTTTTTTTCTCCTTTTTTTTCCACTCTCTTTGTTCATTGCTCACCATTTAACAGAAAGGTCTTACAGGTTTTATCTTTGCCTATCGAAGACTCAATCTTAGGCTGTTATTGTACTTTCGAACAGCAGGCTCATCCAGTTCTCCAGAGACCACAAGGACAGGGATATGCCTAAAAGCACCTGAAAGGATTTAAATGAGAACTCGAGACAGCCTGAGCTCTTGTCCTAGGGCAGGGGGTTCTCACATTCATTATACACATTCAATACCAAACCGTTTGGTTTCAAATGATGTGCAGATTCATTATCACAAACCCAGAACTTTTTCAAGAGAACTAGTTTTAAGAGTTCATAGGTGTATAAAGAAATAACTGAGAAATGTACATCGTTCCCTCCTTAATTTTTTTTTTTTATTAATTTTTTTTTCTTTTTCCTGCCAAGTCTTGAATAATCTCGTTTGTTTGTTTTCATAATTGAATTTCCAATAAAATGTTATTAACAAAAAAGAAATGTATGTCTTATAGACAGAACAGTTTATAAACATTTATAAACAGTGTGATGGTTGTAGTAGCAATTCAGACTCTTAAAAATAAAAAATTGCCCCGATACCAGTATTGAGAACCGAGTGGTAGTGTTTGATGTGAACATGGTGAACACCCTACTGTAAACACGTCTAAAATGGAATAATTCTCTAAACGGAATAATTCACACAAGGAGTTTATCTGCTATGAGCACATGTCAACAGCCACTATATGGAGAGCTAAATAACAAGACGCCCCTGATTAATAAATAGTAGGTTTGTAAGTTGCAGTATCAATGAGTACCATAAAGGATAAAGTCAGCGCAACTAATCAGTGCTACTCTGAAGTGCTACTAAGTCACCAAATACAGTAGTTCAAAAGCAGTCCTATCTAATTCAAATATTCACATATTCACACACACACACACACACACACACACACACACACAGAGTAAAACCTGATAGATAATCAGTCCATCCTGACCCATGACAAAAGAGAACATGAATAAGTCGATGCTTCTCATAGCATGCATGCGTTAAGGAAGTTTTGGCATCGAAGTCCTTTCAGAGGAAGAAATCTGAGAGGGAAATGTCCACCCCGGTTTAGTGTAACACACTGCTATTGTGTAGTCAGACAGCTCAGCGTCAAGCTGCCTGATCAGTCAGGGCAGTTCTGATGTAGTGTAGATCACTTTCCAAATGCCCATGTGTCAGGTCATGTGTGTTCACATTGTCTGGTGTTAACAATGACACCATGGCAACTAGGAGAAATACTGCATAAAGAACACACACTCACTAGCAAGCAGCATACTGTAGAGCGAGATGTGTGAAAGCTGGTGAGATCGTCTTGTCTGAGCTTGGTGCTGTCACGAATCTGACACTAAACCCTCTTGCAAATTTTTCATGTGTCAACATACTGTGAGCCAATGTTAAAGGTTTTCAATTTGTTTAAAATGCTTAACATCGCCTGTCTAAACTAAGCATGGGGGAAGAAATATGTCCAGTAGGCTAGTTGTCTGCTTAAGTACATTTTTATGGCACAATTTGAGATCTAAACTAGTGGTTAGACATACTGTCCAATTTTTTGTTTTTGTGCACGAGTGGTAACTATGAACTTTAACTTTTTAATACAACGTAATTGATATTAGAGTGGGGAAATCAGCATACCATAGATATTCTCAGAACAAACAAAGTAAAGACCAAAAAACAAATCAATAAATACGATTGAAAAAAAGAAGAGAGAAGCAATTTAAACCAAAAACTGCATACAGACTATATGAAGCTGACTATGTGGAATTTTGCCATTATTATTATTAGTAGTAGTAGTAGTAGTAGTAGTAGTAGTGTGTGTGTGTGTGTGTGTGTGTGTGTGTGTGTGTGTGTGTGTGTGTACAGTATATATATATATATATATATATGTATATATATATGTGTGTGTGTATATATGTGTGTATATATGTGTGTTTTATTTATTTTTTTTTTATGCGTACTGTATTGATTTTAGTATTTTCACATAATCATTACTGTTCACCACATATAAAACACGCTGCATAAACAAGGTCCCATCTCACGGTTTTCCGCTCAGATGTCTGCATGAAAGTGTTTGTGTATTGTACTTCAACACTGCCTTTCCCTGCTCTCGTCTCTCAGGATGGAGACGAGACGTTTAACAGGGCCAAACTGCTGAACGTGGGCTACGCCGAGGCCCTGAAGGAGTACGACTACGAATGCTTCGTATTCAGCGACGTCGACCTCATCCCCATGGACGACCGAAACACATACAAATGTTTCAGCCAGCCGAGACACCTGTCCGTCTCCATGGACAAATTCGGCTTCAGGTAACCAACCCATCACTAGTGTTCAGTTCCCTTTATTTTAAAGAATGACTCATTTGAAAAGACAATTCTACATCAGCTCTACAGTTTTTGTTTACTTATTTCAGCTCAAGCCCTAATAAAACTGCAGCAGTTTGCTATGCGCATTAAAAAACATAAGTAAATAGTAGTAATGTTTATATATTTATTTATCTTATTTAATTACAAAAGCTAATCCTAAGAGATTTGTTTTTTTAAAGAGAAGAAATGGCTAGCATGATAATAATAGCTGTATTATGTAGTGTTATCGAGCGTTTCAGTTAAGAGAATGTTATTCATGATTTAATTTACCTTTAATACAAGGTCTGAAGCGCTCCACAACAAATTACAAGAACTAAATTGATAAAGAAAACACTAGACACTAGACAGTTTTTATCTTCTCCATGGTGTTCTGGCTTTCCCTGGGATTTGCAGATCTTACCCCTCGAGATTTAATTTGCATCGAGTCTCGGCAGCACCTGTGTTTTTCCATTTCATTCTGGCTCCATCCCTGCCCCCAGTGCTCCAACTCGTTCTCCAGAGCCTCATTTGTATTCAAATGTAGATGTCAATTCTTTTCCACAACACTCACACACACACACCTTTATAGACATGCACACAAAGTAAGGTGTGTTAATTAAACCTGGCCTAAGGTGTCACGATCAGCCATAACATTAAAACCGCTGACTGAGTGATTTACATTGATTATAGCAGGCTACGGGGGAGCTTAAGGTTTCGGGATATATATTAGTCAAGAAGTGAACAGCCTGATGTGTTGATCTGATTTTGACAACCAGGCAAAGTGTAATGGAAAGCCAACTGGGTCAATGCATGCCAATGAAATTGTGTGGTTTTTATGGAGTCCATTATCAAAGTTCTCCAGGGTAGTTCATCCAATGAACCTATGATCGGGTCATCGATGCGGAGAGAAAGTACGCGGCAATCCTGTATGCAAACACGCTTTGTTTGGGCCGGAGTGTTTTAAGACTTGTCTAGAAGGCTACAAACACTCACATAAGTCTTTACAAGCATGCTGAGCGGAAAAGTATCTCAGAGTGAACAACCACAACCTGCACATCTCAGTACAAGGTCACTGACAGAAAGAAAGGCAGTTTCACCAACCCCAGGCTATGTTTCTTCAGTTTACTCATTTACATACTGTATAATGCAGCTGTCTGTATATTAAGTATGAAGACTGAATGATGTGGAAACTGCACACTGCTACAGTATGATGACGGTCTTCCCGCGTCTAACACAAGCATTAACATACATCTGGATTTGTACCAGGTGTGTGTATGTGTGTTGTCTGGCATTTTAATAGCATTCTCCTACGCCAGTGAACAACCGTTACCAGGTTTTAAAGGCATATCTGGTTGTAATTTTGTAACCCAGAGAAGAGAGAAGGCCATCAGCCAAAGGCTTCATTTGTTAGTTGTAAACAGAAGCTGTGACAGTGAGGCCTTGAGGCCTAATTTAAACTTGGCAGGGGGGGAATTCAGGCTTTATATCTAACAAGGAAATGGTTTACTATTACAACGTAAGGTAAAGTGCAACAGACTTTGATGTTCATTTAGATTATCCATAATTATACACACCCTATGAACTCTTTTTACATTGAATAAATAACTTTATATGTGCTGTATGTAGGCTTTGTAAGTTCTACATTTTGTACATCAAATTGAAAGTTGTGACAGGATGTTTTCAGACCGATCCTTTGAAGCATCTGCGATAGATTTGTTAGGATGGCGCTCCACTCTGTCTGGGTGACCCCTCCTCCAAACACACACTTACACGTCAGCGCAGCACTTCTCGAGCATGACCAGACATTTCCTATCTTGTTTGAGTCTGGGGTGAGGTGTAGTTTCCGCACTCACTTGCCCCGCTGCAGTATTGTAACTGAAGTTTATTTATTTTTATTTTTTTTATAAACTTCCTCCTTCCCTAACGTCATGTTGCCAAAGAATATCAAAGTGCATACGTGGCAGCTTTCAGATAGCAGCCTGCAAACAGGTTTGAACCAAACTGATAAGGTTTTTAACCAAAGTAGTTCACAACTAGATTCCAGAGAGACACCGAAGTGCAGATAACATTTCATTATTTTTTGGGTTTTGGTTTTACAGTTTTCAGTGTTTATGTATTTTATATAATATATATTAGAGCTTCTGCTTATTTCAAGCAGTGAATTCTCAGTTGTTTTATCTAATGATTATTTTTCTCACAAGAACCCACATTTGAACAAGTTCTACTTTTTTGTTGTCTCGTGTAGGCTTCCATATAACCAGTACTTTGGCGGTGTGTCATCCATGAGCAAGGAACAATACCTGAAGATTAACGGCTTTCCAAATAACTACTGGGGCTGGGGAGGCGAGGATGATGACATCTTCAACAGGTCAGAGAAATTCTAATGTGAAGTGTATACACACACACGCACAACTACTGTACATTTTATTGGTGCATAGTTTTATGTTTTGGAAATTTTGAAAAACAAGTTATCTATTCCAGCAGCTGTAAATATTTGTTCCATCACGAGGCCCTTTTTCCTTCCTTTGACATTAATGAGGCCAAGATCAGAGACGTCTTCCACCAATGTTAAATAAACATCTTTTCGCAATAAATCACACCATATCAAGGATTTTCTTTTTATATCAATGTATGTAGAGTGTCTGTATTTTTGTGCACTATATTTGTATAGTTCAACAGCACTGTTGTGTAAACTGCATATTTAACATGATATCCCATAATACACTTCTAAAGAGACTGGCCCTGTAGGTTACGTTAAATATGTTGCATTTTGAACATATTGACTGTTATAAATATTTTTATTAAGTTGTTATTGCACATCCCTAACGAGCAGTAATCGGAAAAGGCTTATCACGTAGTTTCATAAATACAAGGCAAGATGAAGAAAAGCAGACTTTAGGGTGGAATCAGTTTATTTGCAGTGGTGTCCTGCTTTTAAAGCTTTCGGGCTTGTTCTAATATCAAAGATAAGCTGGTTAATGTGCACAGTAAAGAGAAACAGAACAGAAAAACAGACTGTTAATAAGTATTAAGTAAATTATTATTATTATTATTATAATTATTATTATTATTTTATTAGTCTTATCAGTTAAAGTAAGAGCCAAGAATAACAATTTGTACATTGTATTTTACACCATATCGTTGATGCGTTAATGACTGCTGGGCAGAGCCATAAACACATCTGCGACATATAATGCCCTTGGTAACCTAAAACTATGCGTTCATGCTTTAACAGTCTTTTAGAGTCTGAATGCTATCCTACTGACAGCAAAGCAGATCTCATTACTCTACAAACGGGTTGTGGTGTTATCTAGTCTTCTTCACTTGCGACACTGTGTTTATTTCTGTTTGAACTAAATCACATATTCTTTCTAGAATATTCTAATAAGTTGTTATTGAGCAAGGTTACCATATTTATATGTCTTTGTATTTAAAATACAATGCGATCCTTTCCTTTTGTACATGCATGAATATTGTGATTGCAGTCGTTTTAAACCCATTCAGTTAAGTTACTATTCAAACACACGGTCAGTGAAGTGAAGCCTTTGTTGTCATGTTTCTCACAGGCTAAGCTCCAAAGGGATGGTCATATCACGACCCAGCGGCGTAATCGGAAAATGCAGGATGATCCGTCATGAACGGGACAAACAGAACGACCCGAATCCCCAGAGGTGAAATGCATAGCCCTTAAGAGTGTGCTTACTTTTCTGCCAAATCCTTTTTCTGACTTTCTGTGAACACGCATAAGCAAACATCTGAGTACAAAGGTACTTCCGTCATCATTTTTATTGTTTACGCAGTAAAGACGGCATTACGACATTTATAGTGATTGTTTGATTAAACCAATAGGCTTATAGATGTACTCAAACTTATTTTGCCCTACAGTAGGTACCAGATGTACCTACTGTGAGTTTACTTAACATTATTGCTAGGCAGGTTTTTATTTTGGCACGTAGGGTTACAGCAACTAACCAACGAGAGCAGTTTACTTTATACGTAATTTAGACTGGAGAGTTTGATGGAAAATACGAAAGAGGGAAAACCTCCTCAGAAGTATGGAAACTCTTGACACTTGTCTCATGATAACTTGTTTTTCCCTTTAGAATTAGGATCTGCTGCCAACATCTTCATACCCGATATCAGCACCAGCATCTTCAGAGGTCTTGTAGTGTCTAGGCCTAGACAACCTACACAATATACAATATTAGTCAGGAGGTTGTAGCATTATGGCTAATTAGTTTTTATTGCCATGTTTCAGAGATTTCGACTAGTAAATATTTAGTTAATAATCCAACAAAACAGAAGTCACACTTTCTAATCATCTAAATTTGAGTGCTACTTTTATTCTTGAGCCTTTTTATATTTCATAAATGAATAAATTAATAGATGACAAATAGTTTTTATTACTCAATTTGTATATTGCTATGAAATGTTTATATTTTACATTACTTTTCTATTATTTGATGTCTTGCACGACATTTACAGTTAAGTAAAAAGTTCACATGAACAATAGAACAATACAAACTTGCATCCAAAATGAAAGGCTGAAATCCAGCAACATGGCACCGAAACCACACAACAAAATCCTTAATACTCGCTTACACATGCACAACTTGAGTGGATCCTTTTGTTGTTTGTTTTTTAATAACCAGCCTCTATTGTGACACCAGTATGCGTGTGTGTGTGTGTATGTATATGTATATATATATATATATATATATATATATATATATATACGTTAGAAACTGATTGTAGAAATATTTGTCATAGATATATATTTATAGCCTTTTCTCAAAAAGTTGAGGCTTATAATGTTTAAAGTACTGCTTATAATACATGAAGTGTAAACACACAAAAAAACTTGTATCAAACCCTAATCCAAAGCATACAGCAATGGTATAGAAAATTCCCCCAGGTCTTTACCATCTGGTATATGGGAACACTTTCCTGTTATGTAAGCTATTCGACTTCTTCCGCTCTAACCTTGGCAAACCATGTGTTCATAAAACACAGACACACATGAGTCTTGCACTGTTTGAGCAGTGAAGGGGAATTAAAATGCTACAGCATACCAAGCTATTCTATACAAGTGAGTACAATCTGTGTGGGAGTTATTATTAACATGATGGCCAGGTATTCACAATTTAATTACCAGATTCTGAAAGGGCAATAACACTGAGGTTAATGAATATAATTCGGGCACAAATTCAGCTCAACCAAATTGCTCACTGCAGCCAGACGATGATGTACACGTTGTGATGTAAAAAAAGCCGAATATAAGTGTTTGCCTAGTAATTACTCCACTGGGATGTGCATCAGCAGGGCATTGGGTTGATACATTCATGTCATTCTAGTGTAATGTCAGTTTGTGTGCTGTGAAGTAAGCACTATTTTACCCTAACTGGTAATTGTCAGAAACCTTGAGGGCTACTGTTAAAGGTTATACAAGTATAATACGTATATAATATGAGGGGTGAGTCCAAAAAAAAATCTGACCTTTGGCTGTAGAATTTACTTTAACAACTTTTAGAGAAGACGAATACATAATTTTACATAGTTTTCGACATAATCTCCTTGCTCTTTAGTACATCATTTCCATCTGTCAACAAGCCTTCGTTTTCCACTCACTGAAGAATGTTTTGGGCTGAGCTGCAAGCGACAGATGCACTGCTGTCTTCACTTCTTCATCAGAAGTGCATCTTTGTCCTCGTAGGGCTGCTTTCATGGGACCAAACAGATAAAAAGTTAATGTCAATGTAGCAAAATCAGGACTATAGGGACGATGCCTTAATAAAAAGTTTTTGCTGAGTGTCAACAACGTGGGCAGACGTGTGCATCCGGCTTCCTTTAACTTCCCTATCCTTTCGTACATAATTCTTCGTGAAAACACTTTCTCCAAGTCTTAAGAGAAATAACAGGACATTACACCCTCAGACCAGAAAAGAAAAACCGAATCACTGTACGAAAGTACAGCATTTTTTTTTTTCTCACACTGCAGTTACAAATGACCTGATATAACATTGTTCAGACCTGAACAGCAGTGACTGGGGGAGACAGTAGCTTTGACTGGAATTTATTTTTATATAAAAGGAGTACAGGTCATTTTTGACTCTTATAAATACACTTGTATTTACTGATATACTGTATTAAACTCACTGAAGGAACTTTAATGAGCATAAAATGTTTCTTAAGATATCATGAGCCAACCTTAGATGAGTTTAGGAGATTAGCAGTACCGCAAATAAGCAATGAAGTGGCTACTTTGTGTTTACAAGAAGCCTGTAATTACTGTTCTAACTATGTCATTTCCTGTCCCAGATTTGACCGAATAGCACACACCAGAGAGACCATGCACACGGACGGCATTAACTCGTTGTCTTATAAAGTGGTGAATGTCGAGAAGGACAAGCTGTTTACCAAAATCACAGTGGATGTCGGCAAGCCGTAAAAACATGATGCCTTCTACCAGAACGAACTTCTAAAAGAATTTAAGACTATTTTAGTCCATCAGGAAGACTGGATGCAGTTACCAAATGTGCCTTGACAATTAAGTCAAATATACTTTTATTTTTTTTTTATAATCTTTATCTTTCAAAGTGAATTCTATATTTTTAAAAGACACTAGTACTTGGAAAATGATTTGCCATCTTTGCACAAGCGATGGTGAACCGAAAGAAGGGGGACTTGTGAATCATGGTCATCATGGTGTGTAGGTGTGTATTTTCTTTATTTTCTTTTTATTTTATTTTTTTTTTACCTAAAGCTCTCTCGCTGAGCTACACGAGCATCTCTTGAGCCACAGTTGATGCAACTCGCCAACGAGGCATTGTGTAAAGAATGTAAGCCGCAGTCTGTGTGTCTGTCTGTCTATCTATCTATCTATCTATCAGTCTGTCTGTGTGCTCTTTTTCAAGCATTGTCTTAAGATCACTTCTTTAGATGCTGAAGATTTATCAGGAGTTAGTGTGCCTTGCAATCATTCCAGGTCACGCAGAGAAATCCTCTTTGAAATCCTCACTCCACTTTGGTGGCCAGAAACCAAAAAGACGACTTTGTGTTTTTTTTTTTTTTTTTTTTTTTTCCTGAATGTATCCTTGGTGCTGTACCCTAAGAAGCAGAGGTGGATAATTTGGGCAAAAGAAGCAATGGGCTATCCTCATACTTTTAATCATTCATATGGAAAAACAAAAGGCTATGAACTGTTTAAAAGAAATCATTTCAGTGTTGTTTTTTTTTTGTTTTTTTTTTTTTAAGCCATTTAACGTGTAACAGGAGAAATATCATTCAACACGTAGAGTTAAGTCCAACAATACAACAGTACTCGCAATATCAGAGGTGCCAAGGTGTATGGTTTATCATGATCATGGTGTGTGTAGCTTTCATGTTCAAAGCTGTTTTATTATGGTGATAGGGGAGAAACCTTAAAATTTACTGAAGGGGGGAAAAAGATTGGACACATTGTGCACTTTGATTTTTGTCATGGTAACTTTCACTTCACTGAGTTTGAGCTGTGAAATTCATATCCTTGGTTTTGTTATTATTAAGTAGCCTTGATACCATGTTTGGAATTTTTATCTATTGGTTCCAGTAATAATAATAATTCTATAAAAAACATTTAACCACTTAGTTTTAATATAATGCTAGGGAGAATCACAGACCCAGTGACACTCGCACCTCATCAATACCTGTAATTTACTCCAGATGAACAGAATATTAATTGCAACAATAAATCCTTCATATCTACCCTAAAGCTATAGTTATGTCTAAAGACCGCTGATTATTAGTTTGGTTTGGGAAAACCCCTTGTAATGTAGTGTAGCTGAACATGTTTGTTTCTTTCTTTCGTTCTTTGTTTCTTTTACAAGCCACAAGTGATAGATAATTAATATATTATGCCTTTTGTTATTTTTGATGATCACTGCTACATCACTGGGTTCATGGAAAACTATGTCTGCATCTGCATTGTAGCCTTTTCACTCAAAGTGCAGTGACTGTTTGTTTTTCTTTCTACTTCTGTACTTCAGTTCTTGTTGTTGTGATGTAAGAGGAAAACAAAGCCATTAAAATATGTAGTAGCTTAAAAGAATTTTTTTGTTATGTGCTGGTTTGTCATCACTGAGCCTTCTGAACCTGGTCTCAACTCCTTTTTCTTTTTGGTCCCATGACTAGTGATGATCTGAGGATTGAGAAGGGTTTGAGCATTTGCTGTCTATAGGTTGTAATTAGGCAGCACTGTGGCATAGTGATCAGCACCATAGCCTCTGGATCTCAAGGGTTTGAGCTCCACCTTGGGTCTGTGTGCGTGGAGTTTGCATGTTTTCCTCATGCTTGGTGGGTTTCTTACAGGTACCCCGGTTTCCTCCCACAATCCAAAGACATGCCATGTAGGTAAATTGGTGTTTACAAGACCCCAGCTTGAGCCCTTCAGCTTCAGGCCTCTCATGACCATGGGCAGGATGACTGGTATAGAGAATGAGGGAGTGAGGTTGCAATTATTATTATTATTATTTTATTTCTTTTATAGGGCAGAAGTCAAAACTCTATCATCAAACTTAATGCATTTCCAAGGACCGAGCAGTGAAATGGCTTTTCCAGCTGTTTTTCTAGCTGTTTTTCCAGCTGAGTATATCATGTACAGAATATTTAAGTCCTGCAACCAAGTACTGGACACATTCTTTATTTTATTTTTATTTTTTTAACTCACCACCACCTTCCTCTTCATTCCAGAACTCCCCGAACCCCAAAGACTTCATCAGTATTTTCTGTGAAGGTTCTCTCGTTAATCCTAAACTTTCCCCTTCTACTCTTGGTCCTGTCAAGCACACTTGCCATAATGAAGCAGGCAACATTTTTCACCTATTTGGACAACGGTCTTTGATCAGAGAGCCAGCGCATAGTTCTGAGTTGTTTTTATTTTTGTATGTTTTTGCTTTCTTTGTCCTCTTTAAGTTGTGTTCATCATTCTTTATTTTGACATCCAGCAAACTTTCTAATCTTTTTTGTTGATTTATGAACTTAGTGCTGCAGATAAAAGACATTGTGATCATAAAGAATTAAATGAAATTCCGACTTGATGCATCTCTGATTTTGTGTTTGTCTCTTTTAGTCCCTACACTTGTGTCCCGGTCTTTAGTTACCAACAATTACTTAATAAAAAAAAACATCTGGGCATTTAGTTCAGGTAATTAAAAAACAAAAAACACCCTCCACATTGACCTTGAAACACATTAAATATTGGAATATGTGTGATGTCCCGAGAGATTTAGGTGCTAATTTGTTTGTTGGCGCTGCATTCTCATGAGACATTAGTAGTCCTGTGTCATCCTGAAAAACAAGCAAAACAATAGGGTGATATCAGGTAAAATGGGCCATCAGGTAAAATGGGCCATTTAAGGTTTGGGGGGCCCAGCGCCTCTGGAAT
>JAQMYJ010000008.1:22973090-22994068 GCA_030014305.1 Clarias laeviceps | reverse complement strand
AGTCTCACTAAGTGCTTTTTTGGAGCTTTACCAAGTGATTTACCAAAAAGTGGCCCAATTTACCTGATGTCACCCTAGATTTTTTTGTTATTTTCAAAAAGAAAGTAAGAGTAAGGGCTCAGTCTGGGACTTGAACCAACAAGGAAGAGGCAAATTGTGCAGTTTTTTCGAATGACCACTAGGAACTGAGTTCAAAAATGTGTCAATCCCCATGGAGCCCTATTTAAAAATTTACAACTTTACAACAAAAAAAGCATGTTTACAGCCTGGTACTAAAAATAAATAAATAAATAAAGGTTAGGTTTTGGTCTTAGAATCTAGATTTCCCGTTCTTGACAAAATGTTCGGGGGTGAATTTTTAAACATAACTCATCAGTCAAAATGATATTAAACCATAAAATTATGCATAAATGGGGTGGGAGCAATTTGAGTGACAGCTGCATTGCAGGTGTCAAACTGCATCACTTTACTTAACCAGCTAACTGGAATCGTTGTAGTTTGACTCTAGGCTTTACAGATCTGGCTTTAGGTAGAGAAGAAGAGTTCTCAGGCTTTAAAATAAAAACATAATTAACGACTAAGCAACTCCCTCTATTGTGTTTGCATACTGCACTTCCTTGTGATAATAGATGCTTTTGTAACACATGTTCTAGTTTGTTCAGATGTCATTGACTGTATTCAAGAACAGGCCAAGTATGTTAAAGATGATTGTGTGACTATGTTAGTCATAGTGATTAAATCCACAGTCACTCATTAAGATTATGAGTTGTTTTTCTGGTGGCTGAACCTGCAGTACCATGTTACCAGCTACTGTACTTCATCTTCTTAAACTTGTGTTTAAGATTTTACATTGGCATGATTCACAGGATTTAATGACCAAGTCTAATTAAGTCCTTTTTAGACATTCAGATGTGTGTGTATGCACATAAAAATGCAAGAAAAAGCTTTTTCTGACTTTTGTTCTTTTTTCATTTTTGTATTGTTTTTTTTTATTGTTTTCCATTGTATTTTTTTCTCCAAGCTGCAAAGGCAGTTGAAGGTATTTTAACTGACACTTTAACATACACCCTTTGGTGGACCTCTGAGACCTATATTAACTTAATTAATTAAGAATCACCTGGCCATTATTACCTGGCTTATTATGAAGAGTTTCCAAGTCAAACTGGGACTCGTGATTAAATTTCTTGTAAATGAAGCCATTAAACCGAATGACATTTACAAAAGACTACAAGCACAGTATGATGATGAGGCTTTTAGCTGCATTAAAACATTTGAATCATGCTAACGCTTTAAAGAATACCGTATGTTCATGATTGGCGAGGTGGTTTTCGGTGGCTCAGAACCCACTGCAGTTGTTCCCCTGAATATTTAACGAGAGTTACACCTGATCCTTGAAAACCGATGGATAACTTGTCACCAACATGTGGAAGCACAGTACAAGAACACAGCTGGGAGTTATTACCACATCCTCCATACGATCCTGATCTCGATCCAAGCCGTTTCCACATGTTTGGACGATTAAAGGAGTTCCTGGGAGGCCAGTGTGAAGGAGGTGAAGGAGGCAGTCTGATTATGGCTTCAGCCTTGATGGTATCCAAGCACTAGTGAAAGAAACACTGGGGAAAGTGCATTAAATGTAGCTGGGGATTATTTAAAGAAATAAAGGGAGTTTTTACTCTCATAACTGTGTTATATCATTTGCACAATTAAAAGTCCTGGTTTGACTTTAACATTATATGACAGAAAATGTTATAAGTAGTATTTAAAAGAAAAGCACTATGGGATGATTGCCTTGTTTATTTCAATATGTTCATTTAAATTTTATCCAAAATCATTACGATCACGATGACGGGCATTCAGTAACTCTGAACCAGAACCGGGTTATTCTAAAAATACCTTTTATGACCTTATTGTGTGACTAAGAGGGCATGGCCTTATCTTGTTTGATCTACCCAGTTGTCCCTTACACTCCCCTTCTGTTCCTTGGAAATGGTGTTATTGTACTGTATAATCAGGTAATAATATGTGAGCTTGTACCATAAAAAGGGTAGTATTTAAGCAGTGTGTATTTAGGGACACGTCAGACAGGATCATGATATGAACCAGATATCATACATACTGTAAAGACATACAGTAGAAACTATTAATCATCAGACCATTATATCTTTTGTTTAATTCATTGTGTGTGTGTGTGTTTGTTTAATACTTTTATTCCACTTCCACAACCTGAATCCTGGCTCGTTTCCTGATTCTGAATTACAATACAAATATTTGTACTTGTTAAATGTCATAACCCTGTATTTTATCAGAATCTAGTTATATTTAACAATGTCAAATGCCTTTGAAACAATTGATTTTTCTGTTATCACTTATGTCATAATTGATAAAGAATTGTTACCAGCCTTTAGCTTGTCATGTTGCAGGGAGAATAAACAGAACAGCACTCCTACTCCTAACTACTCATTACTTCTAGCTCGTAAAGACTTTAATCTGTTATAAAACTCACTGTTACAAATAATAGTAATAAAAAATAATTTACAGAAAACTTTGCCAATATATCAACAATTGATGTTTTGGACTTGCGCTTTGTACGGAGGGTGTTCAAGTCAAACCAGGACTTTTGAGAGTTAAAAACTCCTTTTATTTTTCTGTATAATCCTCTGCTACACTAATGCATTTCACTAGTGCTTGGATATCATCAAGGCATAAAGTTTTCTCAGTATGTCAGAGCCATGATCGAACTCTAATCTGGTTGTTTTTCCCTTAAAGGAATGTGCTTTTAAAGGAGTTCCTGGGAGGCCAGTGTTTCAGCAGTGATGACTTGAAGCAGACAGTCTGATCATGATGAGAAAAAAAGTTTCTTCCTTGATGGTATCCAAGTACTAGTGAAAAGCAGGTATAAGTGCATTAGTGTCTCAGAGGATTATATAGAGAAATAAAGGTAGTTTTTATATTTTATAACTGTGTATTAAAAAATCCTGGTTTGACTTGAACGCCCCTCATATTTGATTGACTATATAATGTCAGCAGTCCAGTGCTCTGCCATGTCTGATTCTGCAGCCTTTAGCTCTTTTCTGTCAGTAAGTGCAGCCATGCTGAGATCTAGCCGTGCTTGGCAGCACCGCGTCCTGAAAACAAGCCAGACTCATAAACATTAACGGGAAGCCCATTTGCTTCGGAACATCTGTTTGTGTTTTTGCAGGAGTGCTGAGAATGTTCGAGGATGGCCGAGTCTTTTATAAAACACATTCTGTTGTTATTTTCATCAAATTTTATACTGTACTTCGTTCTGTTTGTGTGTGTTTTTTATATTTTCAGTCAGTTTACTTAATAAAATGTTGTTAGACATAAAACAGTGTGGCGTAGGGAAGGAAGAAGTAATGGAATGAATTGCATGGCAGATGGGGAATGAAAGCTGTGTGAGAACTGGAGAAGAGAGAAGGGTTTTAGACTGCACGGGGAAAAATGACGCTGGCTCCCAAGGAAAAGGAGGAGTGAGAGCTGCATTCACTCACAATGCACAGAATGTAATAAACAATCATTGTCTTTCTTTAATTGTTTAATCCTTAACAAAATGGCAGTGTATCGCAGGCTACCGTACACACATTCACGCCTAAGGGCAATTTAGCTCAGCTGAATCACCTCCTGAGATGTTTTTGGGAGGTGGGAGGAAAAAAAAAAACATGCAGACACTACAGTGCATGAACGTGGACAGAAACCCTCTTTGAACTATTTCACATTTTGTAATGTTACATCTGGATGTGGCATAGACTTAATCATGGTTATGATATGAATGTACAATAAATAGAAAATAATTCATATCATTCAATAATTAAAAAGACATTTGTAAAAATTATTATTATTAGTAGTAGTATTAGTTTTTATTGATGTTGTGATCATTTTGGTGCAACTGTTCACCATCAGAAACCACATTATATGAACGGAGTTAACCTCTGTGCAATTATAGTGATATGTGATCCAGTGTAAATACACCTGTCGCTAGAAAGGCACACAACTCAACTAAACAAACATGATCACAAAACCCAAGGAGCTTTTAAAACATGGATAACATTCGAAAAAAAAAAATCATTCAGGTTTTGGTTCTACAGTATATTTGAACTGAACTATGTCCTGTATAGTACCATTAGGAAAAGGAGGAAAAATCTACACTTACTTAAATATGAGTGTTCAAGTATAAATGTTCAGATAAGCAACCAAAGAAATGAAGACTACCTTGGAAACCAAAGCATAGATTAGAGAAGCTGTTCAAGTCTGGACTCAACACAAAGCTGAGAATTACAGAACGGAAAGTGAGCCATATAAAATGGCATTAAGATTTTGCTGAAAGAGAGAGTAGCTACTCAGCAAACAGGGAAAAACGCTTATTTGCAAACAAAATTTCACGTACAGCATGTGTAAAGCGTGGTCACAAATACTTGACCTTGATGCGTGAATGAGTTTGTGCAATCAACAGCGTGGCCACTTTATCTGCATAGGGTGCGGTTCAGCATCATCTGCAGATGGAGAGAGGCAAGTTTAGCCCAAAGGTAACAAAAGGTGATTTCCCCCTGTGGCTCATTATGTAAATGGGTGATTCTACAGTATGTTGGGAGAGAGAGAGAAAGAGAGAGAGAGAGAGAGAGGAGGGGAGGGGTGGATGGAAGGATGGATAGGCAGACAGACATTTTCCTGTATCCAAGACTTCTTCCAGGCCTTAACTTCCCAAGATGTGTCACAAACAGTATGTTACAAAGGTGTTCAAGTCAAACCAGGACTTTTGCTTTGTTATTCTCTACAAGCAAAACAAAGTTATGAGAGAAAAGATTCCATTTATTTCTCTCCATAAACCCCTGCTACGCTAATCTACTCATCCCAGCATTTCACTAGTGCTCGGATCACATCTGAAACGCTGGCCTTCCAGGAACTCCTTTGTGGAAATGGTTTGGAACAAGGGAACTATACAGGGGATGTGGCAATAACTCCCAGTCGAGTTCCTAATGTGCAAGTGGTGTTGGTGAATGACGGTGTGTGAGTCTGAGAATTAGTCTCTTCTGCAAGATATCCATTGCATTTCAAAGATCAGGCATTTCACTCGCTGAATGTTTACGGGAACGACTGCAGTGGGCTCCGAGCCACCTCGGCCAGAATCACTGTTTAAATATTTTACTCTGGCTAAGAGTGTCATCCGCGTAGTGTGCAAGAATTCTTCTGGCAATCGCTTTCATGCCTTCATTCATGAGAAATTTCACTTTGACTTGAATGCGCCTTAAATAGGGTAGAGATCTGGCACAATCAAATTCCATAAGTATCATGAACACAAAGTCCATTTCAGTTTGCAATACAACCAAATATGTTAAAGTTCCAGGAGGGTGACTACTAAAACAAGCCACTTCATGTTAGGGCAGCTGAGAAAACCTGGCACTCGAGCAAAAACAATTACCTCAGTACAAGACATAAGTACAGAATTCTCTTTGGACTTGATTAGGTCATTTGTTCTTTTCACATGTTAATTGGCAAAGGCAAATATTTAAAGTGCCGGCCTTGACTTTTATGACCACATCGTTATTCTAAACCTATTGATGTTACTGATGGCTCTTGGGAACTCTGGTTACAAGGCTGAATTACAAGTCCATCCCAGTTGGAAAGGGACATTGAGGAATTTCTCACCACTGTTAACATTTTGAAATGTAATGCAGGTGCTGGAATTGAGTTGGGATTACCAACGTTAAAATGATAATTCTGCTTTTTAACTTTCATTGCATATCAGACACTGAGCTCTACCTGAGCCATATACTAAAGATATTCAAATCTGGATTGAATCCTTGCAAAACATCATACTATTTAAAGACTCCACCGCTAAATTAAACAATGTCTTCAGAATTAAATCCCAGAAGGACTCTCGAATGCAGGCTTTGTTTCGAAGCACTGTAAACTTTGTTTCTAACTGGAAAAATGAGAAGTAAATTTCTCTAAGGAAAAAATCAATTGGAACAAAAAGCTCTACCATTATGTACATTTATCCCCACCACTGATTTTTTTCTGTTTTTCTATTCGATTATACACAGTCATGTTTTGTCTCTTACTTGTTCACTTAATTCCAGAGAACAGGACTGATACGTTGACTCTGCAGTGACTCTTCAGCATTTACAGTATCTGGCCCACATCCCGGCATGGCGTGATAGCAGTAATCCCCACAACACAGCTATGATTCAGACTTAATGGCCTGTATCTTTACACATGACATATTCCAGAAGCATTGTTTGTTCTTTGTTCGTTTGCCTTTTGATGCATGTGCAGTACGTTCTATAGTGGCACTGATCAGGTCATGATGGTCATGATGTTACTATTATTCATCACTTTCCCAACATCTCGTGCTTCATGCCAGGTTAATGGACTATGTGTTCCCTTTTGTGTTGTCTCTTGTCTAAATATTCTACAGTAGAGTTGCCTTTGACTTTCTTTCATGTTCCTGTAAATCCTTTTTGTGGCAATGTCAATAGTCAAGATGTAATTTTTATGTAAACGAAATATTTTATTTAATATGAATCAAGTCATGTTCAAGTCAAACAATACAAGAACACAGTTATGAGAGGAAAAACTCCCTTTATTTCTCCAAAAGATTCCCTCAACACTAATGTACTTATCCCAGTGTTTCACTAGTTCTTGGATACCATCGCATCTGAAACACTGGCCTCCAAGGAACTTCTTTATGTGGAAATGGCTGGATGCAAAGTCAGGACTTTATGGGGGACGTGGCAATAACTCCCACCCGAGTTCCTGTGATGATTGTGTGTAAAGTTCCCACAGACAGATACGTCTCTTCTGCATGTTGGTGACAAGTTATCCATTGTTTTTCACGGATCAGGCATTCCACTCGCTAAATGTTTATGAGAACTACAATACTGCAGTGGACTCTGGGCCACCTCGCTCAGGATCAGTCACAGGCAGCATTCAAGGATGTACGGCCTGCATTAAAATGTTTGCAAAATTCATATGTTTTTATTACGGCAAGAGTCTCATCACCATAGTGTTCTTAAAGTCTTTTATGAATGTTAATCAGTTTTATGCTTTCAAGTCCCTGTCGACTGGAATTACATTGTATTTAATGAAATATATATTTTTAAATAATGCACAGCATTTTTTGCTGAACACTACATAATTATTATTATTAATAATAATAATAAAATCCAAAAGCTTGTGAACACCTGACTATTACACCCATGTGCTTGTATAATAACTTTATATAACAACCTCCACTCTTTTGAAAAGGCTTTCCTCTTAGTATTTATACTAATTCAAACAGGTTTTCACAAACCTTTAGGTATATAGTATAAGTTCCCCCACTTTTATAAAATTTTTGCATTTTCATAGACTAAATTAAGACATAACATTTGTGCCATTTGTCCCTGTTTTGGCTTCCAGGCTAGAATCCCCTTTTTAATGGATGTGAATTTAAAAGTCTCTAAATCAATTTGTATTATTATTCTATCATATCATATTTATGTTCCCAGCCATAATTAAGCACAATAGACAGAGTATAATTCTTAGGATACGTCCAGCTGTCCTCCCATCATGAGCACATGATCCACTGGGATGTGTGTAGGGGATCCGCTCAGTCCACGTCAGCTATCTCTCTCTCACTTTCTTTCTGTGTGTGTGTGTGTGTGTGTGTGTGTATTGTGTGTATGTTATTAGAGCTTCTGAAGGGCTTTTCTTTTTTATCTGCTAGAGCATTCAGCTAATGTCTGGTGTGTTTTTATTTTGGCAGCAGGCTTGCAGTTCGGATCTTTACTTGGGAAAGTCTCTTGAGAAAAATAGTGTCACATCCATGGAATAAGCAGACAGGACAGAGATGCTGTCAGACCAGACAACATTTATATCCGGTAATACTGGGTCATTTTGCTCGGTGTAAATGCAACAACCACAGGATTGAAATGCAAATTTGTTAGGCATTAACCTGATGAAGTCACATTTCTGATGGTGCCGTTCAAATGATGCAATCACCTGCGTTCCACCTTCAGCAAGCACAAAACACCTGATGCATGGTGACTTTTCCCCTGCAAATTGTATTACATTAAACAATATGGCTTCCCTGCTTAATACAGTATTTAGCTGCATATACTTGTACTGATCCTGCATGTTTTATCATTTTGCATTTAATTTGATTAGATATTCTACACTGATAGTTCACGGTGCCGAAAAACCTTATGGAGTCTATAAAATATTAAATCGATATCATAAATTGTACAAAAAGTGTGTATAGGATGTTGGTTATTTTATCACACTTTTTGATTCACTAACTTGAACTGACTAAATAATAATATAATGCAAAGACTTTTTGGTGTTGTGGTTTGTCTTCAATGCTGGTTTCCCTTTCTTACTTCATCCATTTTGTGCAAATTGCTCTTGTCAGTGGTGTCATCCCCGTAAAAATACTGTAGTGCAGTGGGAGACCATCTACTGTGACAAAGGGGATTTTCATAGAATATTCCAGAATTGGGTTTAACAATGGCGCAAATGCATGACTTGTGAGTAGTAACTCCGTATAGGAAGAGAATTACTCTACTAACATGTGCGTGACATATGACAGGTAATAAAAACGTTATGTCCATGGTTGCATTCATTTCCGTGCAGCCTTTGTATTTTATGTATATACAAAAAAAAAAAATCATCATGATACTGTATATTGTGATTACATCAAAAAACAGTCAGTCAATGGCACTTTTTCATTTTTTTTTTAAACATGTAAGAAAATCTAGAAGAATACAGATGTGCATAGTGTTTGTATTGCATATTATACAGTATAAATAAATCCATTGCATATATTTATATAAAAATGATTTCAGAATCCAGGAAGCACACACACACACACACACACACACACAGACTGCCGACCATGTATTAATACTGAAAGCAAAACGCTTATTCAGACTAGGACTTTATAAACCTGTTCTGCCTTTCCAGATCTATTGAAACCCCTTCAGGTTTGATTTGTATGTTGGTCTGTGAATAGAGTCCATGTTCGAGTCCCTGCTCTGGTGCTTATCTAATCCTGCTAAGACTGGTTTAGACGAGGGTATTCCCTGCTGGGCAATTATTCTCACGCTTCCTTCTTCCTGATGAGCCATGTTTTATTTCACTCAGGCTTTGAAAGCACCACTTCAAGGTGTCCTTTTGCCCCCTGTAAAGTTTTTGTACACAGACATGCAAGAAAGAAACAGAAACTCAGTTCAGATTTTGCTCTGTAGTTTCAAACTGGAAAAGACATGTTGTTCATCTCACTTTTATAGTTTTTTTTTTTTTTTAAATCATAGTATATCTCGTGGTAGCATTTTTAGGTTAGTTTTTTATTCCTATCAGTAACTACTCTATGGCTAGCTTCTGAAGATATCTAGCTAAATGCTAATTAAATAATGTGCTAATCAGTTGGAAATTATTTGCTAACTTTTTAACAACTTTGTTAGCAAATTGGCAAAGCAAATTAAATTTGGCAACATGACACACATACAAGACTAATTATTTTTGATATTATTATTAAATTATTGGTGGGTTCTCCAAGCCCAATTCCAAGATTTTAGACGTAATGTTACACTACACAAGAATTACACACTCGATGGTGAGCGGATTAGGAGCAGCAGATCGGATTGTAAATTGTGATGTCGCCATCTCGCGGCGAATACAAACAAGTGCAGTTTTGTCTTGTGCGTTAAAAAAGCCGAATCTTTTATTCATAGTTTATGGCTTTTCCGATTACTTTTTTTTTTTAAACGCAAGACAAGCTATTTAAAGGTCCTACTCCGGTTTACTATTTTAGCAAGAACGATTTATTTACTGTGTAATTCTATGTTTTAATTTAATCTTAAAAAAAAAAAAACGAACAGAAATTGTTTTATGTTATTTTATTTTAAAATATAAATTTTATCTAAATTTATATATGGTACTTGTCAGTGAGATGTTAGATTCAGGATACTTTAAGTTACATTAACACCAGAATCCCACACATTGAAAAGGGAGAATCATGGCGGTGTCTGCGCGTCTATGTCGCCCTCTAGTGGTCAAAACATTAAAAGCAGAAAAAAGGTGGATTATTTTGTCAATGATTTATAGCTTTTGGAATTTCTTAATACACCTATCCTCGGTACACTGTTTAAAAAGCGTACTTTGAATAACATAGAAAAATGTTTAAAAACACTTTTTGAAAACACCAAACGTCCTTCGTATGTATGTCTGTATGTATCTATGTACACTTAAGCTAAATATATCTAACTTAATGTATTGTCTATGGAACCTTTCTTAAAATCTTTTCCTTCTGTGTAACTGGGGACAGAGACTAACATTCATGTTTTTCCCAGATCAGCTGTGTAATAATATTTGATTAAATTTACAGCTATATTATTTGTGACACATCTTGTTTTTTCTTCCCTGGTATGTTTTTTTTTTCTACTAGTAACCTTGTAACCCTATAATGAAGTATTTCCTGAATCCTGAAGGGTGTGGTGTATTCCGGGATATCCTTGTTTCATCAATCATCAACTTTTTCAGTTGTGACCTTGAAGACTGCCTGGATTTCCATACAATTTATATACTGTACAGTTGAGTGTATAGTTTGACCAGTTTAGGAAAACAATACAATGCCATTTATAGCAACAAGATGTTAATAAATGGCTTATGTTTCACATATATTTATTCATTATCATAAATAGAAAAGCAAATACTGTATGACAACAACAAAACGTAAAATAAAATAAAAAAGAAAATGTTCTTTGCATGTCCATGTCTTCATATGAGCCGAACCTGTTAATTATTTAAATGTTCCTGTCAGGCCCCTTACCCCAGTGAAGGGCAATCTTAATTCTTCAGTATACAAATATTTCTTAATGCTTCATGTATACCTTCATCTTGGACAATGCTACGCTTTTAACTATATGGCAACAGTTTGGGAACTTTTCTATTCCAACATGACTGAGCCCCAGTGCACTAAGCAAGGACTATAAAGACATGGTTTGATGTGTCGAGGGCTTCTCCCTGAGATGGCTAAAGGAGGAAACCTTGAGAGAAACCAGACTCAACAGGGAAGTCATCCTCCTTTGGGTGATAACGGATAGCAGGAATTGGTTTGCTGTCATGCTGTGTTTTAGAGACGTGGAAGTTCAATGCAACAGTTGATCTGTTTAAGGTAATATGGAGTCCAGTCCATTATCAGAGGCTCAGGTAGAATGGCAGAAATTCCAGTCCTCAACTATTGAGCAACTGCAGTCCGCAGAGAATTAGCTGTCTCCATCAGCCATATCATAAATCAAACATATACTGTACAGTAGTATGTGTATTTTAGTAATTTTACTACAGTAAGGTTCAAAAGAGTATATGTGTCAGGACACAACAGAAAGGACTCCGACATTCTAGGCTTCTGACAATGATTATTTAAAGATTTAGATATTTAAAGCTCTACAACCATGAGACACCGCAAGGGTGACCAACCTGCTGAACAACTGCTGATTGAATTGCTGTAGACTGATTGAAACGATGCAGGGCCCATCATTGGTGAAGTAAAAACAGCAATACAAAAATGTGACAGAAGCAGTCAGGGCTGGAGATGATTTTTTTCTACTTCAGCTTTGTGGGTTGTTGGTTCTCTTTTGGTGGTTGAAGAACATTCAAGCTGCATGAACATACATCATTGTGATGATCCCTAAGTAAGAGGGCAACTGGTTCATTTGAAATCTTTCATGCAATAAACCTTGACATATGCTGGCAAGCTCTTTATAAAGATCATTTAATTAAAGCTTTAGACACAGCAAGAGTAGATCAGTTGTAAAGAACAGACAGTATTTTGACAAAATTAAGGCTTCTGCATCCAGAGCTGAAACCAACTCATGCAGGAAATAATTTAATGTCGTAAATAAACTGTCAACGCCTTCATCTACTTTATGTCAGCATTAGATGGCGCACACTGGCCAGCTTTATGAAAGTGTAACTTTAATGGAATCGTAATAAATGGTTTGGTCATGCTTGCTAATAAACTTGAGCATGTGACATGGAAGTTGGAGTCCATGTTTGTTCTTTGATCTTGAAAATTTAAAATTGAGTATTTGCCTTTATAAATATAATATCTTAAACATTTGCAACACCTACAGCATGCTTGTGAGGAAGCTCCCTGTTGCTGTACAGCAATTTACAGATTTTACATTTATTAGGGAGCAATCTAGATTAAATCTGAGGACTTTCTAAAGAACTTTGCATGAGAAGATCCCTTTATGGTTCTTTGTAGATCTCCACGAATAGCATTAAATTATTCAGTAAGAACTGAATTTCTGTTACAATCTAGCTTCATCAGTTTAGAATAACATGTTTTTCCCTCCTCAGACCAGTTTTGTAAACAGCACAAATTACATTAATTCTGATTATTTCTGATTCGGGCCGCTTCTACAGTACATGTGGTACTAAATGAAATACTGATCTGTTTGTTTTGCAATGCAACCTCCGTCTGAAGGTTGCATTGCAAAAAAATTGCCCTTTACGGGAACAAATGATTCATGAGCTTAAAATATCCAATGTGTTGCTGCCCAGTCATCATTTTGTTGCCTGTTAATCTATACTGTATATGAACTACGTATGTGCATTAATACTGAGAAATGAATCTTATTCTCCAAAAAAAGTTTGTAATATAGCACTATGCTGTATTTGCACCATAAAGAAAATATTATTATAAGTTTTCAAGAGTTAATGAGAATATCATTGATTTTGAAATGATTCTGTGAATGACACTGAGTGCAAAAGCTGCTATGAAAAGAACTGAAACAAAATCAAATAGACTATAATTTTTAATACTGGGAAGCAGCAAAAAATGGAAGGAAACTCTGGGGTAAAAGTTGCTGACAGACAAGGCTTGGCCACAAGTCTTCGTGCAGCCAAAAGAAAGAAGATGTGGTAAAATGTCCTAGAGCAGAAAGTGCATCACAAAGCATTATAAAGCTGAGGGCAGTTGAGGTGGAGGTGGCGTGGTGTGGGTTGAATGGTGTGACTAGATTTAAAGATTTTTCCATTTGTTAGTAATATTCTTTCATTTATCTTTCATGTACCATTTTATTTTGGTCTAGTCGCTCTTTATTTATTCTTTACTTTAAGAGCACAAAGTATGAGAAGACAATACATCCTTGAAAACACACCACTGTTTTTGGCATTGTATGCATATGTACTGAGAAGCCTTAAGCAGGGCAAGCATGAAGCACAGACACTGCGAGGTGGAGGATGTGTGAAAAAAGAGTGCTCTTTTATTAATGAGGAAGTTGATTGGTTAAGAGGAAGAGTGGTGAGAGTCAGAGAGGAAGGTGCACAGACTGTGGATCTTAGACCTCTGGAGATGGTAACGGTTGGTCTTAGCAGTCAGATCACTTCTGGCAGAAACTGAAGCCAAGGAGATGGTCGATGGTGATGGTGTGCTCCGCTGAAGAGAAATGCCAGAATAGTCTGACAAAATGACAGTGAAGCACACAAGACATGCTACTTACTGGACATTGTTGTGTTGGAAAACCTTGAGTCGTGCTATTTATATGTACTGTATGTTACTTTGATTTATACCACTTACCTAAACATTCTTGCTGCCCAAGTACACCACTTCATGGAAACAGTATTTCCTGTTTCTGCACTATAATACACTCTGACACACTGTAAAAAATTTTTAAGAACGTCGATTTATTTTATTATATCATTGATCTAATCTGCACTACTATAGCCATTATTATCCCCTATTTTGCATCTCATTGACGCCTTCACACAGCTGTTAAAGTGTGTTAATGTCAGCCGGATTTAGCAAATGTTTATTTCTCTTCTCTAAAATGCGGTGGAGCGTCGTTCCAGTGTGCTCCGTCCTCAATACACAGGTTAAATGTAAAGCAAGAGATTTGACTTTGAAATGAAAGCCATTTATAGCTGACACATCAGAAAGAGGCTGGAGTGCAGGATTTCACTGACAACTGCTTTGGATATGAAAGGATGAGAGATAGGATGTGTGACATGAGAGCGTGTGAAGAGTAATTGTGTGAATCTCACGCTCAGTGTGTGGGTGTCGACAGCTTTAGTATACAGAATAAACACCAAGTTCAAGTTCAAGTAACTTCAAGTTAAGACACAAACTTACAATACGTATGTTTTGACAATAATTATTATTCTAAAATATTATTATTATTATTATTATTATTATTATTACCTCTATTCCCCAAGTGTACTTTTTTTTAATTAAACCCTTAAGTCCAGATTTTTGACAGCATGAAAACGTATATGTATTCATTTAAACTGTCACTTGGTCACTGTGGTACATCACTACAGTGGATTTGAAATGAAGCAGCGTAAACTTTTAGGTTAAATGAAATGAGTTGCATTAACCAGTAACCACACACAAACACGTACTTTGTGTTGAGCTTTAACCTGGTGCTTTCTGTGTTTGGGGCTATTTAGATATGATAAGGTTCAGACTAAGGAAGTAAGTCATACTTCTTAAAGTCATTTTTTGTTCACTTCCACATATCTTCCTTTAAAGGCTAAAAAAGAAAGAAACAATGGTAAAATGCACTAGAACTGAAACTCCACAACATGCAAACTGTGGCATGCAAAGACCAGTACTGCAAAACTTTCCCCTCCACACCAAATATCTGCTGGTATATGGACATGAAAACACACTCACTTTGTTTCTTGTCTTCTGTAGTCTTGTGCATTCCTTATTATAAAGGTCATGAAGGTAAATCAATGCATTTTCCCAAACTGAAATATGACGATATATACAATAATCACCTGGTGATCAGGGTCCGTGTCGCCCACAATACATTTAATAAAATTAAATGACATCCATCAAGGAGGATTGCAATTTGTGAAACATCCTGAGAATTACTACACTCGGTCAGATTCAAACTATTAGGTTAAATTCAATGAGTTGCATTAACCAGTAACAACACACAAAGACACAGTTTGTGTTGATCTTTAACCTGGTGCTTTCTGTGTTTAGGGCTATTTAGACTAAGGAAGTAAGTCATACTTCTTAAAGCTATTTTATGTTCACTTCCACATATTTTGCTGTAAAGGCTAAAAAAGAAAGAATCAATGGTAAAATGCACTAGAACTGAAACTCCACAACATACAAACTGCGACATGCAAAGACCAGTGCGGCAACACTTTCCCCACTTTTTTTGGAAAAATGCATTGAAATGTATGCAAGAAGTCAATAAAATGTTAGTTTTTATTAGTAATAACATGCAGTCACAGAGAAAAAACATTCAGCAGACTCAAAGTAAGCTTTTGGAACAATATACAGTATTATTCAATCGTTAGTGTAACAATATTTGGAATCTGTTCCTGTACATTAATGCACTACAGCCTTTGAGATTAGCAGCTGTTCAAGGTGAGATTAGCACCTGTTTACATGCTGCCTATGTTGCAATGTGCATATTTACATTATTTAAGATTTCATGCATCTATGCTATGTGTTATCTAGTAAATTAGACAGACATTAGATTTAACCTTTCTTTAACACTTCTTATCTCAGTGAGCTCCGCCCAGTCCTCAGTTTCTTTTATCACTTTTCTGAATTCGCTCCGCTCAATTCAGGAGAATTAAAATGTAGAGACAGGACAATCTTTCTTGTTTCAGTTGTAAGTGATGTACATTGAGTTTTTAAGGTTCAGTTAAAGTTCAGTCCACCATTTACTGTTCATATGCACGGGACAGACGGTGGCTTAGTGGTTAGCACTGTCGCCTTGCACCTTCTCGCCTCGGGGACAGTGTGCATGAGTTTGCATGTTCTCTCTGTGAATGGTTGGTTTCCTCAAGGTCCTCTGGTTCCCTCCCACAGTCCAAAGACATGCAGGTTAGGCAACCTGACCTCTTAAGTATATATCTCTAGGATGGGGAGTATCCATTGCCTGATGTGCAGGAAATGCCCCTGGCCACAAAAAAAAAAAATCTTATAAAACACTAAACACACTGACATTGTATTGTGCATTTTTTTATTCTCACCAGACCTTAGAAAAGTCCCATGTAATGTTTGCTACAGTTTCCACCTTGAGCATGGCTATTTTTAACGTTTGGGTTCAACTTTTTGCAGTTTTACATTTGTTATTAAGAGGAAATGGCATCTTGTGATGTGCACACTGAATACATCTGTCACATTTGTTAAAATATTCATAATTCATCCCCCATCATGAAATGCTTCTTGTCCAATGAGAAATCTGTTGCATACTGTAATTAATTTACCCATCGTAGCATTACCATTAAAGGTCATAGAGCTCTGCATGCAATAATACTGCGCTTGGTGTCATGATGATGTTTCCTGCTGTGAAGAGTGCTGTGAGACGATGATTCATACAGTATGTTCACATGTTAAACTTTCTCACTCACCTTCTATACCGCTTTATCCTGTATTCAGGGTCACGTGGACCTGGAGCCTAGAACACTCAACATGCAAGGTGACAGTGCTAACCACTACACCACCGTGCCGCCCACCAGAGAACTTTGCAAATCCAAAATGTGTGTTGTTTTTTTCTAAGTAGATGCTTATTCAGATTTAGACAGATTGAACAACTTTGTGCTTGTTGACTAATATTGTTAGAGTAGCTGCTACTTTAAAACAATACTGTGGATATCTATAGCTACACCTTCAAGTCCATTTCAGTATCATATGGAGTTCAAAGTTCAATGTGTCCTAAGCTGTGTCTTTAAGTTATAAAGCATGGGAAGAAGACACATACTGTAGCCCTGTAAAGGATAAGCAGTTTAGAAGATGAATTAATAAGCATGAATGTGTTTTGATTTGGATGTTATGGGGAAATCATGTCTAACTTGCTTGTGGTTTTTTGATAGTGATACTTAGTTGCATAAAAACTTTGTATCTTGAGCTTAACGCTGCCATGCATCAATCAGACTGTAAAAGTTGTGTACCTGTGCTGTCATCTCACTGCTTCAACATGGCACAATGGTCCTTCATTTAATTACTTGTTATAGACAGTTTAAGCTATGCAAAGCATTTAGAGTTTAAGGAAAGGTTTTTAAACAAACAAAGGAGAATCACAAGACCTTAAATATAATAATATAATAATTATTTAATTATATAATAATAATAATAATAATAATAATAATAATAATAATTATTATTATTATTAAGTACATTTTGCACATTCAAGTCCCTGGAAATTTTTATACACCTTTATGTATAATCAAAACCATGCATAGCATGCATTCCATACCATGGAATCTCTAAATTACAGTAATAAACATTTCTTTTTAAATACCTTAACATGGCATGAATGTGTATGAAACTGCAATTGAATTTGATTGATTTTATTTTAGCAATCCTGATCTACTTCTACTCTAATGCATCTATAACATCAAAAACAAAACACATCCATGTTTATTCATTCATCTTATAAACTGCTTATCCTGTACAGGGCTATATGTGTTCTTCCCGTGCACTTTTGTTATATAAGAGATACTTTAGGGTACTAGAGTAGAGCTCATCATCAGGAGCTGTGATTATATGGATAAAGGTTATTCAATATGATTAATAAAAACAGTTTGACAGGAGATTACAGGTTAACTGTTTACATGGAGGCTGATCCATATATACTGTATATAGGTTAGGCTTTCCTTTTTTTTTTTTTTTTTTGAGAAATCTCATCTTGAAATCTGCTTTCAAGAATTTGGACAATTGGCTAAAGCATCACTGCATGTAAAATGTGAACCAATCAGTACACCTTCCTCAGCCAAAGTCCAGAAGCCAGTGAATGTTTTGAAGTAAAGACAGGTGGGAGAGAGTTGCTGTCAGAGTTTACTGATCATATAAAACCTCATCTTTTCACCTAAAGTTACCCCACTGTCAGGCAAATATGCACAGAAAATATACATTCATTTCAACAATAGAGAAAAGACCTGGGTCGGAGTGTTCTGACTGAGATGATTACATGATGTATTTTTATCTCTATGGGGTAAAATATTAGGTTTCATATAAACACAGCTAATGATATATTCTTGTACAGTACCTCGTGTCCATATCCTTGTTTAACCAAACATCCTCACTTGAGACTTAGATGAAGTCGATCAAGCAATAACAGCCCAAGTAACACTGCACGGATCAGCTGTCTTGAGCCACAGACTCTCACTGCAATCTCTTTACCGCTAAATATCCCCCTCACCGCCTCCTCTCCTGTAATGATAAATATAGCTCACACTTTGCAGAGGGGCAGCCCTGAGAAGCCTTATCAGCACGCTTACACAGGCCTCATGCACAAGCCTCTGTGCTTCTTCTTCTTTTTTGTTGAAGGCCTCCTCTGTTTGCTTCTTCAGCCAAGTAGAGCACAGTAATTCTATTTTTACACTATTCCATTTTCAATTAATTGCTCAATAATAATTTTCTGAATTGCCAGCTACAGTATGCATCACATGTTTCGGGGGTGTTGTACCCTTTTTCGAATTGTTCGACTACCTCAAACTCATCAAGAATGTGATTTACTCATTCTCTTCCAGTGCTTAAGCTTTATCATGCTCATATAAAAGTGTACATTCAATGGGTGAAAGAGGTGAGAAAAAGAGGTTGTACATACTTGTTCTCCATAATTAGCGCAGCTAGATTTCACATTCGTTTAAATTCACACACCACCAATCTGACTTCCTCTACAAAACAGTTCTCAAGTAATTTTATGGGGACTTTAAACTGCATGTAGAAATGTGCAGATTATTATTATTATTATTATTATTATTATTACTACAAGATGCCACAGTAATGAGAGGGTGAAAAATTTGTGATTGTACAGGGAAAAGGAAATAAATTGATGTTAGTGGTAGTGCGTAAATGTGCCCATGTAAATGTATCAGATCTTTTGATCTGTTTGTTTTAACCAGACTATTTAACTACATGCAAATTACGTAAAAATGACAGGCAAATTGTTTTATATTTGCCAATGGACGTTTGGAAAAAGAGGAAGATTCAGATTAAATACTTCATGCTTTATGCTTTATGAATAAAGGATGTGTTTCAGTGGTTACAGGAAACAAGATGATCAGGTGCCATGACTATACCATGAATATAAATGACATGCTCTCTTTTACCCATGCATAGACATGCATACACACTAGCGATGGAATTCAACTGATATAATGTTATCATATTTTCTTGGAGCTGAATCGATTTAAATTTAGATTTTGTAAATATCAAATTTACAAATATCCTGTATATATATATATATATATATATATATATATATATATATAGACTACTGTATATATATATATAGATATTTTAGTTAAAATGCAAACATAAATAAATTAAAATTGTATTAAATAAAATCAATTATTAAGTCAGTGTGGTGATGGATGATTTGCCATACAACAGAATCACGATACATAACTGAATTTTTTTTTCTATTATACACACTGTATATAATCTGTAGATATTTTTTTTTCAACATTTGTCCTACTTTCCCCACTCAGAACTGTGCATAAATGTGAAAAAGAAAGCACTTTCCTCTCCTTACTATATGGGTGAACAAATACACAACTTATTATTTACAGAGGAGGAGTAATAAAATGATACAAAAGAGACAGTTAGGAAGTAAGGAATGTACAGTAATTTGAAAACTCAGTAAAAGTAAATCTACCAGTAAATCTACATCAGTATGGCTGAAAAATAAATGAATCAAGGTTTTGGACTGGTCTTGTCAAACTCCAAACTTCCACCCAGCTGAAATGCTGTGGTGGGACCTTAACCCTCATGCTGTGTTCCGATCAAATCTGACCGATTTACATGTTTCCTCTCTAAAAAAGTGCAGTAAATTTTATTCATTTCTTGCGAGTTGAATGTTAAATGACTTAGTTCGCACATACTGTATGGGATTTGAACACATAAAATAAATTAGAAATATTTTTATAAAAATTTGTGTTTTTTATGGAACTTTTATACTCATGGTGTTCCTGGTCAAAAATGACCGGTCATTGGAAATGAATGAGTAAGACTACAATTAGTCTAAATAAACAGAATTTCAAGCACATTTCTACACTCCTTTCCCACACCTAACATGCAGGTGGCTTTGAGCAGACACACACACATGCACACGCACACACACATACTCGCGCACAGACACACGCGCACACACACACACACACACACACACACACACACACTTCTTATACCTCTTTTTAGCTTTCCTGGCAACATGCATTGGAACAAAACAAACTGCAACCAAACATTGTTTTAGGGTTTAAAAGGAAGAATCAGAGGTTGAGGATGACACAGAGTATAACCAGTGGAGAAAGACTCTGACACTGAAGTTGTGAAGCTGAAATTGTGATCTCCTTTTGGTCCAAAAATAAATCCAAACCCTAACCCTAACTCGATATGCCATATCCGAGTGGATGATATCAATTCCTGTTTTCAACTTTTCCACACGGACTTTATTGTAACAATTGACATGAACATGACAAACCTGGAGGGGAGGAGGGTTTATGGAAACACCTGGAAAGAGGTCGACCCGGTGAATATTGAAGCCTATTTGGGTGTGGGGTTTTTGTGTGGTGTCTACAGATCCTGCAACAAATCTGTGTCCAGCATATGGGATGAGGACACTGGTCAGGCAATTTTTCACGCTACAGTGTCTTTGCAGACCTTCCACATCCTGTCAGTGTGAATCGCTTTGATGACAAGAGCAGCCCGCAGTCAACGATACAAGCTGGGAAGTTTGGCAGAAGTGGGTGGAGCACCTACCATAAACCAGGACCTGACATCACTGTTGATGAGCATCTCGTTGGCTTTAAGCAGTATATGCCAAATAAACTATCTTAGTATGGTATAAAGATATGGGCAGCATGTGATGTGAAGACGTTATGTCTGGAACATGCAAGTGTACACAGACAAACTGGCTGATGGTGTTCCTGAGAAAAATCAGGAGAATTAATTTGACCACTGGAAAGGGGGGGGGGGGTTGTTCCAAGAAATTACAGTA
>JAQMYJ010000008.1:22807502-22821816 GCA_030014305.1 Clarias laeviceps | reverse complement strand
TTAAGGTCACTGGCAGTCGTATAAGCATTTCACTGCATATCGTACTGTGTATGTGACAAATAAAATTTGAATTTGAATTTGATATTCAACGACAAAAAAAAATCCCATTCATCATTAGTCTCCTACCATAAACAGATGTTTGTTTTGTGATACACATTGTATACTGTAGAGTCATATTGTACTGACATCTTGTCTTTAAGTACTGTAATATAATATTTTGTCAGATCACCCATTCTTTAATTACCAAATGTTCACTGTGTTGAAAAAGAAATGCCTGCACAGGGTTAAACAGTAGTTAAATTCTTCATAACGTATAAACTGATCCTGCATTTTCAAAAGATTAAACCTACCTATTGCAGCCTGTGTAAAAATCCACAGGATTCCAGAGATGACCTGTATTCTCATTTTCCCCAGAGAACAGTTCTCTCTCTGTATTTGCTAAAGATCTTGGTCACAAGTGATGAGAAACTACAAGAGTGAGATGAAGCTCCATTTACAGCATTTAAAAATAGCTTAACCCAGAAGAGAGAGAACACTCCATAGATATTAATATAATCATTTACTTCCTGTGCTCACTTCCTGTATATAGGTTGTTTGACAGAAAGACAGATAAACAGAAGGCAATGAAAAGCATTTGCTGTAGTTATAGTAGAAATATAGATTTGTGTTTAGCTGAACCATTAAAGAAAAATCTTACTAGTTTATCCATAGATTTAACTGATTTTATTAACTGTATTAAATATTTCAATGTGCAGCAGCTTGCTCTCTTGAGATCTGTGGTTTTGTTTTTTCACTAAACAAGTATATCTCTCACAAATACACCTATAAACATCTTACAACAACATTCAGGTGGTTTTGGTCTCACCACACTCAGAAGCTGGACTGTATAATAGGTCATGGTGTCTGGTGTCCACGCCACATAGAAAAGTAATGCTTATTGGTGGTGAATGGCTTTTTTTTTTTATTATTACTTTTCACATTGCAAATTTTTTTTAATACATTTCTATTTTTCTCCTACTGGCCCTGATCAGGGTTTGATCGATTAAAAAATGTTGTAGGAGTTAAGGACCTGATCTCCTAGCTCAAGTCTTATTTGACTGATCATTGTCTGTTTGTGAAAGTAAATTGTGACTATTCTATGTGTACTAGAGTGAAGTTTGGTGATTTTCTTTTAGGCTCATTGCTATTTTCTCTCTACATACTTTCTCTGGGCAACACACTAAGTTGTCTCAGTAAAGCCAGATGAGAGACTGTTACGTGGTGTGGTATGGAGAGCCGCACCACGAGATGTTGTGATGTATATAAGAGCCCTAACGCAGGACTCACGAGGGGGTCAATGAAATAGGAGCTTGTGAGAGTGCATAAGATACGCACGGAAAGGCCTTTTTGTTTGGAGATTGCATGGGATTATTGATTAGGTAACTTAAAGGAAATAAAAGAAAACTGAAAACACAACATAAACAGCGCTCTGCCTTCTACGCGAAAACGGACGGGGCTCTGGAAACTAAAACAAAAACTTATATCCTCTCGGGGCCTACGCCCTTACCGAGGATTTATAGAGAGAGTTTCTTAATTCATGCTTTGCACTTAACTAAGAGCACACACTGAACCGAGGTGTGTCACTCTCTCTTTCTCTCTCTCACGCTGGCGTTTTAGGGAGACAGAGGCTGGGTCTTTGCCTCTCTCCGTCTCTTGAGTAAAATTGACTGTCTTTCTTTTTTTCCTTCAATCTTTTCCTCTTCTCTTCTCAACTCAGGCTCTGATACCTTATTGGTGCTACCTAACTGATCGCACGAAGTGCAGAGGTATCAGGACCCTTAAATAAACAAGCCGCTAGGTGTGGCTCATTCAGGCTGATAGCCTTGCAGCTGCGTTGCCTGGCAACCGTGTGTCTACCTGGCCGCGCCTCTGCCTGTTCAGAACTGCGGGGTAGCAGCCTGCGGATCTGCCTGTTCTGAACAGTGCAGAGTATTTATGCGCGGTTCTGCCCCTCGTGAGACCTGCATTGTTACAAGAGACACCAGCTTAATTTGAGGAATTTGTGAAGGACTTTAGATAAATCTATGGTTATTAATTACGTCTGCTTAATTCTGACAAGACAGAAGTATGGGTACTAAGGCTGCATACATCTAGAAGTAAGCTTTCTGTTCACAAAGTAACCCTGGATGGCCTTACTGTTTCATCGTGTACAAGATTTAAAGACCTTGGTGTAAATATAAATTAAAGTCTTTAATTTGAAGCTCACGTAGATAACATTTCTAGAATAGCTTAGACATATCTTGGAACTCTTGCCAAGATAAGAAATATATTGTCACTATATGCTGAATAAAAATGATGCATCACATGGTAACAATACTCTATGTATTTTTGTCACCTCTAGGTTGGATTATTGTAATGCCTTACTGTCTGCATAAACAAGCTTCAATTAGTCTAGAATGCAGCAAGCAGAGTCACTAGAACCAGAGAACCAGAAGATTTGACCATATCAAACCTATTGTAGCTACACTGCATTGGCTCCCATTGAAATTTCCCATTGATTTTAAAATATTCCAGCCTCCTAACACGCATGATGACTGCATTTCAATCCCTGCGATCCTATATCATCTAAATGAGCATGGGTTCCCTGTGGAGTCTGGTTCCTCTTAAGGTTTCTTCCGATTGCCATGTCAGGGAGTTTTTTTTCTTTGGCACCGTCACCCTCAGCTTGCTCATCAGGGACAATCTAATAATTATGATTTATACATATTTTTATTATTCGTGTTTTTAAACTGATTTTTATATTTTTTGATTCTGTAAAGCTGCTTTGCAACAATGACCATTGTGAATTGAATTGAATTGAATTGTGGGCATGCGTGGCGTAATCACAAGATCTGAAGGTGTGAAGGAAGTGGCTGATGATGCATTATGTACTAAACCCTAGGTATTGTTTCCAGGGCTTAATCAAACCTCAACATTTATTTCCTTATTGCTATTTTCTGTGAGTATGACTCACTAAATCCTGTAGATAATTCTCTCTCCAGTCTTGAATTAAACTTCATACTTTCTTGGACACAGGTACTATAACCCAGGTACAGTATATTAACTGTTTCTCTTAGGACTGTTAAATACTGTCCTAATATAGTCTGGTGAAAATGTAAAATGCTTCACAACAGAATGAACAACAACAGGATGATAACTTCACAAATACATACACTATGATACAAACACTGTAAAACATCAGAGAGAGAAAGAGAGAGAGAGAGAGAGAGATTGAACCAAACCAAAACATGGTAGCACATCAACATATAGCCTTGAACAGTGCTACAGTAGCTACGGATAAATTCTCACTCCTGTTGTTCCAGGATCATTGCTCAATACAATGTATACAGTTATATGTAACTGTTTCAAAGACTATCTGTCTGATGAGAATAAATACAGCCTTTTTATGCAGTTAGATTCTTTCTGTGGACAATATATTGCCAGTGTTGATGTTTTTTTTTTTTTTTTGCTTTACGATTCAATAAACAGTGTGCTTATACAATTTCTTTCATTTTCTGTGTGTGTGTGTGTGTGTGTGTGTGTGTGTGTGTGTGTGTGTGTGTGTGTGAAATGTCATTGGTTTCTATGAAGTAACTCCGTCACTAACATGACAGATGTTTCTTTATTTCACCAAGACATGGTTGGAGTTTAATAGAATTTAGTTCTCTACTGATATGATTTTCTACATGGCTGGTGATGTTTCCAGGGTTTTAATCCAGCAGGGTGTTGTTCCTATCCTCTAGTTCAGAATCTGGGTTTATCAAAAGTCCAGTGAAGGTCATCATCATTAGCAAAACAGGACACTTTCCTGATCCCATGGGACAGGCAGCTGTACGACACTTGGTATGTATTCACAGAGCGTAGTAGTGGTAGTGTATGTACCAGAGTTTTTTTCTTTTTTTTTTAGCAAAATCTTAGTGTTTTGATTTCATAAAGCTTAAAACCACACCAAAAGCATAATAAATTAATAAACTGGACATTACGAGAAAACCTACCCATGTCACCTACTATAAACAACCAGAGGATCACAAAGATGACCTGTATTCTCATTCCAAACTCAGAACAGTCCTCTCTCTTGCTCTTACTTACTACTTGCTAGAGTTCTTGTTCATGAGTGATGCAAAATAATGTTGCTTTTACAGTATATCAATAATATCTCCGTGATAAGAAGTAGTGTAAGAACTATACTTTTTTAACTACTCCCTTTCTCCAAATAAAGTGACTGTACAAAAGGAAAGAAATGTACAGAATGCTTTAACCATCATGCTTATTCAGTCAATTGCAGATGTCCTACATTTTAATGCATCAGACAATAAACAGCTGTACTGTACATGTTGCTAAGCAAAGTTCTTTTTTTTTATGTAAAGTGGTTAAATGTGCAATGCCAAGTTAGGACCAAGCTGCCTGTTTATTGGTCTCACATTCACACTAATTATTAATCTGAATTTATTTTACGTTCAGGGAGCTATTTGAATTAATATTATTTTATTATTGTTATTATGTTTATAGTTTTATGGAAAAAGACAAAAAAAAAAAAACTTCACTGACCAGGTTTGGATTCTTGATAGAAGCACAAGACAAATACAGGACGATTTGGTCCATCAGCTTTCCACACTGTACCAACAGAAATAGTCACCTCAACCTTAAGACCAGACCTGGTACTATGGTCCAAATCTCTGCACACCATCTACTTCATAGAGCTTACAAACCATGGTAGGATGCCACAAAATAGGCCAACCAGAGAAAGAGGCTGTGGTATACTGCGCTAAAGCTCAAGGCAGAACAACAGGGCTGGAGAGTGCAGTGAAAATCCTGAAAACTATAAAGACAAGTCATGCCTACACTGTAAAAAATGAATCGTGAGGCTTGTAATTTTCATTAAAAAAATTGATGTAATCATTAAAAATAATGTGCATATTTCATTAAAAAAATGGTTTTCTGTGTTTTTTATAATACATTGAGAACATTTCACTAATAAAATTAAGAAATAAAGTTTACCTATTTTTTTAAGGAAATTAGTGCAATTTTTAGGCTTAATTTGAGGAACCATTTAGTCAAAAATTTTGAGGAAAAAAGGCTTCATATTTATTTTTAGAGAATTGGCTCAATTATCTGGGTTTGTTTAAGTCACCTTCATTTGAATCTCAACAACAGCAGTGATCAGACGCCATTTTGAAGGAGCAGACGAACAGTATAAAATGTTAAGAAGTAAGTTAAGCCCCTTACTAATTTTTATATTTTATTTTGATTTCTTAAATAAGCTCCTTTGTTGTACTAGTGTCGGCAATATAAATGAAATAAATTAAACATTGTGAACATTTCTGAAAACATGTCCGCCATTAGCCATTAGCATACTTGAGTTTGTTGTATGTCAGTCTCCATAGTTCACTGAAACAAGTTTTGGGGAGTTAGTGTTTTACAAATGTTACAAAGATATTACATATTTAATTCTAGATGATTATATTTTTCTGCCTTTGCATTTCAGCATACAGTCTATATTTGAATACACACTGTGATAATGTGTTAATTCCCGAGACAAGTGAGGTATTAAAGTCTTACTATCAGCTGTCCTCTGTTGTAAAATAATCTTGATAAGAGCAAGAGTGGGGTGATGCCTTGAGATAGAGAGAGAGAGAGAGAGAGAGAGAGATAGGTTATGTGTCATTGTTGCCCCCTAGTGTTACACTATTATGTGTGCACCCTTTGGACTAAGGTTTTGGGACTTTAATGTTGATCTCATTGTCTAATGCTTAACAGTTCAAAGGTGTTTGGTATTGTCTTGATTAGCATTATTTAAACCTCAGTGTTGTCCACAGTCTTTAGCTGCATTCCATGTCGAAGTGCACTTCATTGGTTTGCTATGTGTACTTCCTACTCCGTTTGTAGGGAATGTCATTGAAGGGAACTTCCCTCGACAGAAGAGCACCCTGCGAAGTCGGCAGCATAGATCTCACTTTCTCCGTGTGTTACTATGGTAACAGAAGCACCTCGGATACCTGTCGCTGCTGCAGTGGATATTTCACACTAAGGACATTAAATATTGAATATTTATTGAAACAAAAACTGATACCATTATAAAACATATACTATTGAAACATGTATAACTTGTAAATAAATTATTGATTAATAATAATAACAATTGATTAAAGATGAATGAAGATTTTTTTTTTTTTTACAGATTACTAGCCTATATAATACTAAGAATTTCTTGATGAAATTTAAATTTGAATTAAATATTAATGTTAATATGATGACGTCCTCGATGATCATGATAATCTATACATATAATAAATAACTGTAAAGTTGTCATGTCTGTATACATTGAAGATATTTTCCGGAAAAATAATTTGGGGGGAACATAAGATGAGTAATAGAACACATCAAGATGGTTTGCAACTTTAAAAACTTTACATTATTATAATTTGAGTTACAGCCTATGTTAAAGAGCTTACACTTTAAAAATACTGGGTTGTTTTTGTAAACACATTGTTGGGTTGTTTATGCTGGGTCATAATTCTGAGTTATTTTGGGTACTTTAAACACATTGTTGGGTTGTTTATGCTGGGTCATAATTCTGAGTTATTTCGGGTACTTTAAACACATTGTTGGGTTGCTCTATGTTGGGTCAAATGAGATGTAGTGAGTCATTTACAAATGAACACCTGGATTATTTTGACCCAACAACCGGTTCATTATTTATTCTCTGGTTTCTACAAATGCCAGCCTGCAAAATGTTCAAAATATTACAGTTATTGTGTCATAAAGTGTAGTTTTAAGAGTTGTTTAAGCGAGAATGTATGTGTGTACAGCTGATAACATTAAAAGCGTCTATTTTAAAAAATGCCACAGCGATTTTGGAGATTTGAACTCCAGACAGGCAATACAGGTTCTCTGCACTGATGTAGCCGGCCAACACTGCCTCACCTCGGAAAGTACTTCTGAAAACTACGCTGGTTGTGATGTCTCTGTAGTAGTTAAAACAGCGGATTTATTTCATTTTGTGTATTTCTAACAGGCAATCTTTGGTATAATATGGTTATATTTCACAGCTGTGTGACGCATCCTGTACGCTGCATTCCATTTGCAATATAACCCGGTGTCCTCAAACCCTCAAGTGTGCACTTCCAAGTCAAGACAGTTTTTTGCATTCTTGGAATTGAGACACGGCATGACGAATTTTCTGGATTCTTCACTTCTGATGCAAGGGGCACTCCACTTAAAGCTGGCAGTATTTTATGGTAAGTTAATATGAATTTTTACCTAAATTTTAAATGTTGTAGGTGTGGTAGGAGCAAGCTCATTTTCATGTTTATTCTCTTTTAAGTCGCACTTTGATATGAGGATCTGGGGAGTTCATGTTATTATATTCTGCGCCAATAGTCGGCTAGACTGTATTTTATGAGAAAAGTGGGTTTGTAGCACACGCAAATAAAAAACCTAAATTTACTAAATGTAGTCTTAAATGTAATTTTAGGTAAATTACTAGTAATCTTCATTAAAGTTGTGTGTGGAACATCTGTTGTCAGAAGAAGCAATTGGGGTGTGTTTAATGACGATCTTAATACGTCTTCTGACGTTGTGTTATTTTTACCCAGCAGTTTATTCTTTGGCGAACTTTCTGGATTCTTCACTTCTGACTGGATCATGCTCAGAGCTCTCAGTGTTTTATGGGAAGTAAATGTGAACTTTTACTTATTTTATTTAGTACTGTAAATTGCGGTAGGAGCAAGCATATTTTATTGTTTAAATTAAATGTGGGATTAATATTTTTCTCATTCTGTTTTTTATTATTAAAAAATGAGACTGTGTCATTGTTATATTTATTACAGGTTACATCTGCATCCTTATGAAACATTTATTATAAGTTGTAAATTCATTACTTGGGATTTATATCTCGGAATTGTTGAGAATTTGAAAAGGGGTGAATGTTTCGTATTAAATCCAGATGGAGTGCCATATCCTGTTATTAACGTTAAATAGTAAGGTAAATTAGTCAGAAATTCATGTTCACATTATGTATTTTTGTGTATTGACAAGAGAAATTTTTTTGCATTAAATACATATGTAGCTGTACGTCCTTAACAAAAATGCTTGATGTAAATGTTATTATATTTCAACACTAAGAGATGGTGTGTAATCCACAGGTGGGGACCAACATGATGGGAATAATATCTACAAAATATGGAGATGACTGGAGCATTGTTCCACATTTTGTGCCTTCGGGATGAGACAAGAGGGACCTGACAGATCTTTCCTCTTGTTGGAGGCAATGCTATAAATACAGACTCCTTGGTAGAGGCTGTTGATATTTGTTTTAAAGTTTTTTCGTCTTTGATCTTAACTACACAAAGCAATGTCTCCTCACCTCCGAGTTTCTCCAGCATACTGTAGATTAGTTTGAAGGATATAAGTACTCATCTGTTAATTTTTTTTAGGACAACATTTTTTTCACCCCACATTTAATTAATAACATTTTAAAATGTTTTATCGTTTTTGTTTTTAATGTCATTTTGAAGGAAATGGAATAGTAATAGTTAAATAACTAATAGTTAAAATATTAAGATGGGGAATGTTTGTCATGTGAGCATTATAAGATTTGTACTTAAAACCTCTATATAAAAAGTGTTTAAACATTGTATTAAATGCAAAAAAAAATGCAATTCAGATTTACAGGGGCCTTGTTTTTATTGTTTTACAGATTGTTTGTTACATTTATTTTATATTTAATAAATGGGCGGCTGGGTTATGGTTGGGGTGTTTTTCAACCCAGCAGTTTTTAGAGTGTATAATCTAAATAAAAAAATTCTAAACATGGGCTATTGTTGTTTACTTACAATATTTGTTAATTTAATTTAAATGAGATTTGGGCTCGGAATGTTGAGCCGGCATTGTGATCCTCCTCTTTAATTTTCTATGTAGTCTAATCAGCGCTCAACCGTACGCATAAAGTTTTCCAGAGCACACCGGCAGAAGTAGACTAATGATCATGAATGCGTCAGGGAAAAACAGTAAGGAGACTGACTCTGGCCATTTGTTTATATTAAAACAAATATTTCGCGTTCTATAAGTATATATTTTTCACGTCTGTGATGCAAGTATACACGGAGGTTCATTTTCTGACATGCTCAAGTTCACCGAATCCAATATAGTGCCCTGGTTACTTTCATTATTTTACAAAATCATAACGTTTTGTTGTCATTGTGAGTGCACTTAAATAAAAGTAGTCTTATAAAGGTTATGTAGGTTATATAGTTTTTGCACATTAATCTGACAATAAAACCCACTTTTTCTGACACACACCCAGAGTCTGTTTTCTGGCTAAGCAGCCGTTACACATGATAAAATATAAAGGCTCACTGTATTAACATTTATTTTGCTTAAATTTGATGCAAATAAGAAACACCTATATTTAATTTAAATTCTAAATTTGTTCAGGAAGAAGAGTTTGAAATGTCAAATTGTTAGGGTAAATTTTTGAGGGAAGAATCACTTGATGTGTCGGCTTGACAATCTTGCTGATCGGCTTGGACATGGTGGACGACTGGGAAGGAATCAAACACACACATGCATGATGTAATTTATTTAGGTTTTGCGCCAAATGCCCTGATCATATCTGCCAATACATTAAAGAGCATGAGCCATTACTTTGTTTTCTAGAAACCAAATAGAAACAAAAGGCGAGAAATCTTTACAGACACTTCCATGAACCATATGAGGTTTTTGTCATATAAGGAATGATGAGCTCAGGAACAAGACAGGCCTAGTAAGTTTAACATTGTCAAAAAATATATATCAGAAAAGCTAACTGCATGAACATTTCCACTTTATATAAATAAAGTTTCTTCACTTAATATTAGAGAATTTGGTGCTTTTTATTATTAATAACTGCCCCTAACAGATAATGTGTTGCTTTTTGTCAAGCTGTACATGTGAAATACTCAACACATAAGTTTGCTATACCCAAATACAAAATTGAGACTCCTGGGTAGAGCTGAAAACATCATGAACCCTAGAGAATCAAAAGGAGTAAAATAGACATTTTTAAAAGGAGTAAAATGTGGACATTTGATGAAGAAGAAAATAGAGATTTTTTTTTAAAGGTGCACACACACACAATAGAGACCTACATGATTATCCCAAATGATCCAAGAGTGAATTTTGCATAATTGATGTCCTTTAAACATCAACAAAAATGAAAATTAAAGCTAAAGGAAAACAACTGCAAAAATCACTTGGTACATCAATAAAACTGCAGAAATCATGAAGCTAATCTAGTTTTACATGTGGATTGAGGAATTAGTTTTCTCTGTAACCCATCTGTTATTGTTTTAACTGGTGGCGCAGCCATGGACTGATTCTTCTGATCCTGGTCCAGGTTTATAAAACTTCCTAATCTGTGGTGCTCAGATGATCTGAAATGATGCACAGGGATCACTGCACTTACATCACCTTAGAAGCTTTAGATATATTTTCAGACATTATATGAAAGGAATATACTTATGACATTACAGCTCTGGAAAAAAAAAAGAGACCACTGCAGCATAATTAGTTTCTTTTTTTCTTCTTCTTACCAGTGCATGTATTGGCAAAATAAACAGGTTTGTTTCATTTTTTTGTGAACTGCTGACAATATTTCAATATTTTTTTAAAATAAATTCAAAATATAACTATTGTTATTTAGAGTGTATATTTAAAGTTAATTACAACATTAAAAAAAAAAAAACTATATCATGCAGTATATGCAGAGCTTTAATAACTCAAATAAAACAAAATGCTAATAATTTGTGAACAAATTGTGCTAATGCTTTGGCTAAATAGCATTAAGAAATTTGTGTTTGGTATTTGGTGTAATAACCTCAATAGTTTCTTCCAATGACAGCTTTTGGCATCTTCTCCAGTTTTTTTACATTGCTGTTGCGTAACTTTATACCACTCTTTTTGCAAGAAAACAAACAGCTCAACTTTTGTGACCATCCACCATGCTCTTGATGACATTCCAGACTTTTCTGGAGTAAATTGCAGTGCCGCCTTATTTTTGTCCAGAGCTGTATATAGTTGGATATGTTCTCTGGCAATATGTTCATTTTCCCTGTTAATACGTATCAAATCTTACTCTGTCATTCTCTGTTTCCTGTAGAATCTGGGGAAGATATAAAGTGCTCCCACCAACAGTGACAGCAGGATGATTATTTCAAAAAGCCACACAGACGCAAACACCATGACACCTGAGAGAGAGAGAAAGCAAATTAAGAAGAATGTTTTAAACGTAGTGGGTCAAATGCCTACTTTGCTCAGTCATTTCAGTGGCTTTGTTTACGAATTATATGTTTACAGTAGTTTTTTGTGTTCTCAGCACATTTGTTCCCTGCCATCAGTTTAAATTAGAATGAGAACTAAAACATTTTTAGCTAGTCAAATTTTGGTTTTGCAAAAGATGGTGTTACCCGTGAAATGATAACATTAATTTGGAGCTTGATACTGTCTTTATTCCACTAATGCAGAACTCACACCATACACATTTGGTAGTTGTTCTTGTAGTTTATATGTAGTTTAGAATCAATGTACATTTATGTGTGCGGTCAAACTGTAAACACAACAACTAACAATTAATATTTAGTAATGTTTCACATCACCTAATGCACTAAGCATTATCACATGTGATAATGTGGATTTTTAGAACAATCTTTATGTAATAAACTTACATTAAACTTCATCCATCAACTAAATGTAACGTATATTCCACAAGTATTTCAAGAAGGAGCATTATATACAGTCTATGTCTACACAAACAGCAAAGGCTTTATTCACTGATTACTTGTTCGTTTTCTTTGTAGTCTAGTTTGCATTCTAAAAGTATTTCTAGATGTTACACATCTTTAGCTGTCTTTTGTTTCCTTGTCACTCACTCATTGTCTATACGACTTTATCCTGTATTCAAGTTTGCAGGGGGCCTGGAGCCTATCCCCGGAGGCTTAGGGCACAAGGCGGGGTACACCCTGGACAGGGTGACAATCCATTGCACATACATTCACTCACACACTACGGGCAATTTGGGAACGCCAATTAGCCTACTCTGCATATTTTTGGACTGTGGGAGGAAACCGGAGTCCCTGGTGGAAACCCACCAAGCACGTGAATAACATGCAAACTCCATGGACACAGAGACTCGAGCCTGGCCGGGAATTTAACCCGGACCCTGTAGGTGCAAGGCGACAGTGCTAACCTGTGTTTCCTTGTCATCATTTCAAATTATTATCATTAATAAAAATCCATTCATATGGGAGTACTTTGCGAATGTCATGTGATTTTATTCATTAGGAGAAAAATGCAGGAACACAGTCTTACCTCCACTCAATGTTGCAAAAGATGATACAGAAGTATACTCTAAAATAAAATAAAAAAATAAATATTGAGCAAGATAATATTTTAGTTATTTGTATGCACTGGATAATAGCATGTGTTGTGAATATAAAACCAATGTATAATCAGTTGTGTAGTATTTTTTGTCTGACATTGTTTTTATTTTATTAACAAATAAAAAAAATATTTACTTATTTAAAAAATAATAAATTTAAACTTTTTTTTTCTTTTTTTAAAAACAAGTTTTATTTAAATTACAATTAATACAATAAAATTATGTTTATTAAAATTTTATTTTTTTTCCAGCCCTGCATGTTTTCCAATTATCCCTACAGGTTCCACTGCTGATTACCTGTATCAGCTGTGTTCAGTCAATCAGAAGCTGGAAGTTACTAATTCACCTTGTCTTCCCCCATTCCACCCTCACCCTCCAGCTTCCACCTTCTGATTGACTGAACACATCTGATCTAGGTACTCAGCAGTAGTAGTAGAGTTGTGGAGTAGTGCAGGGCTGCACCTTTTGAAGACCAAGGTTGGCCACCCCTACTATACATGATGTATTTATTCCTTACTCATTTAAGAACCAACTATTTAAGGACATTCACTCTCACTCATGGGTCTTATTGTCTGCTTATATGGTGGACAATTTGGAAAATGGCAATCAGCATATAAAGCATGGCTTTGAACAGAGGAAAGAAACTGGAATACCAGTACCCAGTGGAGTCCTGGATGTATTTGTATGTAATTAGAGTCTTAACTTTCTTTTTCATTCAATCATTCTCACTCAGTAAGAGTTAAAAAAGTTGTTTCTGTTTGTGTGTTCAAAAATTGCTGCATAGTTTTTTGTTTTTAAAATCATTATTTATAAAAGACAAACTCACCAGGACATGGAAGGAGTTCAGTGATAATGTGATCATGGCTGACATTATTTTCTACATAGCAAGTGACTTTTCCATGATAGTCTTTATCTAGTATAAGAGTGCTGGTCCCATTCTCCAGGTGAGAGAGGTTGTTTAAATCTGAAGTCCAGTTAAAGTGGAGGTTGTCTCCATCAGCAGAACAGGACACATTCATGACTCCAGGGGACAAGCAACTGTAAGATACTTTAACTGCAGACACCTGAGCTGTGGATTAGAGATAAACACCTTAAAATGATTTACTACAGAGGCCCTTAAGATCATCAAACCAAAAATGCAACAACAAATCAAAAACACAGCAATATTAATAATGATAGTGTGTGCAAATAAGTAATTTTAATATACTTATTTGATATTTATTTTAATCACATATATAAACAGTAAAAAACACAACAGGTAAAGAAGAACCAATAGATTATATTGTATTTTTAAACTGTTTATCAAAATTGGCCTTTTCTATTTACAAAATCTAAAACCACAAATATCCATTCCTAAATGAAATGCATTTATTAAATGTTACATGTTCATTTTCTTTTAGTAATTAAAACACTAATGTAGAGAATTTTCCATAAATGGTAATTATTTTTGGGTTTACATGAAACATGACATATTTTTATGATTAAATATTTAATAATTATACAATAACATTTTTGTAAAAGGTATTGATCTAAGAGCTTCTTTAAAGACAAAAGATTTTAGCTTAACATAATCAAAAAGTCATATTTAATTGGATAAAGCTTCATTTCTATAAACAAATGTAACAAATGTAATTTGTTTAGATATAAAAAGAGCAAATGTTAAAGTGCCCCTATTATGCAATTTTAAAGGTTGCTACTATTGCTTAATGAGTCTCTTAAAACAGGTTTACATGTATGCAAGGTCAAAAAACACTTCAGTTTTCTCCAAAAATAGATTTAATTTTACCCCATTTCTAAATGATTTGTAAACGACTCGTGTGAAGCAGTTGGAAGATTCAGTCTGTCTAAACCCCTCCTTTCCGTGAGCCCTCACTGCTGTGA
>JAQMYJ010000008.1:22797107-22807402 GCA_030014305.1 Clarias laeviceps | reverse complement strand
CGGTCAAATAGGATCTGAGCCAGGAGAGGGCTGTACCCTTAATTCCTACTACATTTTCTAATCTGTGAAGAAGAATCACACCCCAGTTCAGTCGTGTGTGTGTGTGTGTGTGTTAAAAGTGTGTAATCCGAGTGCGTTTCTGCTCGTCCTCAGGTCTGTGTGTGAAGACAATCGCTCTACCAGATAAACAGAAAGTGTTTGTGAATATCTGTCAATCAGCTGATGTTCCGCCCCCTCCACCCATTTCCCAGGATGCATTGGTGGAGCTGCTGGAGTCAGATGATCCTACAGGATATAAAGTTCCCATGAGTCTCGGCGAAGCGCACGCTGAGATGGACAACAGTGAGTGTTTCCTGTTCCTGTTTAGTCTCCTCATTCCATCAGTCGCTCACTCTGGGGTTATTTTGCTCTTTATGGTGTGTGTGTATGTGTGTGTGTGTGTGTGTGTGTGTGTGTGTGTGTGAAAAAAAAACAATCTTTTCAGGTTCAAACAGCTGCACAGTTTATGATGTCGTCATTAATGAGGAGTTCTTTCAGAAGTGTCAGGTGTGTGTCTGTTCATTATTATTATTATTATTATTATTAATGTGTGTAGTAGTAATAACAACAATAATAATAATAATAATAATTGTGTGTGTGTGTTACAGAAGGATTCATTATTCCAGCAGTTTGTGATCGCAGTGTCACTGGAGGGACTGGAGAATAAATACAAGCTACAATTAAATAGAGGTGTGTGTGTCTCTCTCTCTCTCTCTCTCTCTCTCTCTCTCTCACACACACACACACACAAACAAATCTGAAGGTGTTTCTAGACAGAAGGATTTCAGATCTCATGTTAGGACCCTGACGATTTCGCAGATCTCTTTGGCGGAGAGTCCAAGTGCTCTCGGTGGGAGGGGCTTACTCCCTCTCACCTGTCAATCACACCATCGCTAGCCAATCGTGTGGTGTCTGTGTGCTGTATGTGTATGAGCAAGTGTGTGGACTGTGATCTCTGCCGTGTGTTATGACTCTGATTCTGATCGTGTTTATGTCCGTGTGGTTCAGCAGGTCTGATGATCACTAACACTCCTGTTTTTATTCTTTGTAGACGTAAAGATTTTGAAAAACAGGAAGTTCATGGGCTCACTGACAGAGCAGAACATCCGCACCAAAAGCAAACCCATCATTCAGGAGATCAGCTCTCAGTATGTGTTTTTATATGGTGTGTGTGTGTGTGTGTGTGTGTGTGTGTGTGCGCGCGCGTGTTAGTTACACTCTCCTTCAAAGTATTGAAACACCAAGGCTAGTTCTGTTGACTTTCGCCTTCACTTCTTAATGTTTGTATGTGGACTTGTGAAAAGCTTAACATGGCACCAGTAGGCCAGCTTAGTTTTATCTAAACAAAAATATTGTAACAGACAATGTAAAATATTGATATTATTGTAATATAATTCAGTTTCCTCCAGGTTAAGCAGCAGTCACAAATCCCCAAACGATCAGCTGCTAACACACTGTACAAATGATTTTTCGAGTATTTTCTACATTTTCTTGAGGCAGCTTTAGAAGAATCCAGCGTTCGTAGCCTGGTCTTAAGTTTGCGGCCGGGTTGATGGTCTTGTCCATGATTCTCTCAGAAAGCGGCATTAATTCCACTCTTTGTAGATCCTCCTTTGGAATGCCTTAGGAACAACCTAACAACAACGTCAGATATTGGTGGAGCATTTAGATCCAGAAGACATTTAGAAGACATATAGAAGACCATATTCCTACGGTAGCTGTATGTCTGCCGCAACAACACATTAAGTTGTTCATATGAGTATCTTAGGGCGTTCCTATGAACACCGTATGAACCGATATTCGTACAGCATACAAAAGTGCCTCAGTGTTCATAGGGCGTTTTTAGGCAAAAGTATGGTGTTCATGACGCGGCAGTACGTCATTTGCGTGGTGTTTGTGATGTTCTTCAGGGGGCCGTATAAAAGCCGCATGTGCGCTGGACGATTCCTCATTTCCTGCTGAGAGAGAAAGTTCAAGTCGTCTTTTATTGTCACTTCAACCATATACAGTTCAGTACACAGTGACACAAAACAACGTTCCCCCAGGACCAGGTGCTACATACAACATAAATTAGCAACATAAATGAACAGAAACTAACTAACTAACTAAGACTCAGTGTTGGGGGACGTTACTTTTTAAAGTAACTAATAACATTACAAAATTACTCGTCATTAAAAGGGTGAGATAGCGGTATAACAGAGGGGGCGGGCTATCGGGGGCGGGGCCTGTTGGACGACTTTCACACACACTAATGGAATCACTGCTGTCTGGCTCACGGATTACATAAATTGTCCAAAAAACAGATTACATTTTTGAAGAAATAACTAAATAACTGAGTACTTAAATGCTGACCTAATGCGTTAGATTACTCGTTACATCAAAAAAGTAATCCAAGTACTCTAACATGTTACACCCAACACTGCTAAGAAACCTAATTAGCTGGCTAACTGAGACAAGACAGATTAAAATTTTAAGTTTAAGAAAAACAGAGTCCTATACAAAAGTGACAACATAAAGTGCTCGTGCAAATGTGCAAACAAGAGCGACAAACACGACATTATAAAACTCTGTGGTAATGAGGTGATGAGTTGAGGTAGTGGAAGATGAAACAGTAAACGTTTTGTAAGTAGCAGCAAGATAAAAACAGTTCGTGCAAATTAGCAATTGATAAATATGGTGCAAAAGAGCATTTACAGGTTGGTGTGTACAATAGTTTGATAGTGTAGATCAGTGTGTTTCCGTGTCTGTTGATTTATCAGTTCAGACTCAACGTTTTGGGGTACTTGAGTTAATCTGAGTGATTGTGCGTGTGTGCGTGTGTGCGTGTGTGTGCGTGTGTGTGCGTGTGTGTGTGTGTGTGTTCATCAGTCCAGTCCCTTTTTATTGAGGAGACGGATGGCTTGTGGGTAGAAGCTGTTACACAGTCTGGATGTGAGGCCCGAATGCTTTGGTACTTTTTTCCAGGCAGCAGGAGGATGAAGAGTGTGTGTGAGGGGTGTGTCACAATGCTGGTGGCTTTGCGGATGCAGTGTGTGGTGTAGATGTCTTCAATAGAGGGAAGAGAGATCCCAATCTCCACAGAGGAGCCATTGATGTTCAGCGGAGAATGGTCGCTTCACGTCCTCCTGAAGTCAACAACCATCTCTTTTGTCTCATCAACGTTCAGAGTCAGATTGTTGTCTTTACACCAGTCCGTTAGCCTCAGCACTTAAACACTCTGTACGCTAACTCGTCGTTCTTGCTGATGAGACCCACCACGGTCGTGTCATCATCAAACTTGATGTGATTCGAACTGTGTGTCGCTACACAGTTGTCAGCAGTGAACGGCAGGGGACTGAGCACACAGCCCTGGGGGGCTCCTGTACTCAGTGTGGTGGTGCTAGAGGTGCAGTTCCCGATCCGCACTGACTGAGGCCTTCCGGTCAGAAAGTCCAGGATCCAGTTACAGAGGGAGATGTTCAGGCCCAACAGGCTCAGTTTCCCGATCAGGTGTTGGGGATGATAGTGTTGAATGCTGAGCTGAAATCTATGTACAGCATTCGAATGTAGGTGTCCTTATTGTTCAAGTGTGTGAGGGCCAGATGGAGTGTGGTGGAGATGGTGTCATCAGTTGAACGCTTAGGACGATACGGAAACTGCAGTGGGTCCAGTGTGGGGGGCAGCAGAGTCTTGATGTGTGTCATGACGAGCCGCTCGAAGCACTTCGTGATGAGGGGATTGAATGCAACAGTACGGTAGTCATTGAGACAGGACACCGAAGACTTCTTCCACACAGGGACGATGGTGGTGGTCTTGAAGCATGTGGGAACGACGGCGCTGCTCAGAGAGATGTTGATGACGGTGAGAACATCTGCCAGCTGTTCAGCACATTCTCTGAGCACTCTGCCTGGGGTTTTGTCTGGTTCAGCAGCTTTATGTGGCTTGACTCTGCATAGAGTTTTTACCTCACCTAAGCTGAGGTGAGACATAGTACCTGGTCGTTCGGGGGAGGGGTGGTCTACCTCCCCGTCACGTCGCTCTGCATGTCGAACTCCGTGTAGAAACTGTTCAGTGCATTCAGCATAACAGAGATGTGGTCAGAGTAGCCGAGCGGGACTCTGTCCGATATGTGCCGGGGATGGTTGTGTAAACACGATCCAGTATGTTTTACCCTCTCGTTGCACATACTGTCCACATACTGATGGAATTTAGGGAGCACTGACCTGAGATTTGCATGGTTGAAATCTCCAGCGACAATAAATTTTCACAAATTTTCTAGCACCAGAGAAAGAGTGGATAGCTGCCACTTTCCCATGACAAAATGTGCCGACAGATAGGAGATGTTCCTACATCGACTTGTGTAGGCTGTAAGAACTCTACAACCACCGTACAATAGAAAAGTCAACTTTTTTTTTTTCCAAGAATGACTTAAATTGTTCTTAAGAATTAAACGGCAGCTGTACTGACCTCCTAAGGAGTCTGTAGAAAACTGATCCCCACCACGAATGTCTGACTTCATAGGAACAGGGAGATATTAGATTTCAGATACTGTGTAATACCTTGGATTATGAGCATAATTTGTTCCTGAAGCGACTCCTATTTCAAAACACCAAATCGAATTTTCCCATAAGAAATAATGGAAACTCAAATTATTCGTTCCACAGCCCAAAAAAATAAATACATAAAAATAATTAACACAAAATATAAAGTAAAAATAAAACAAATTAACCTGCACTTTACCTTAAAAAAAAAAAAAGGAAAAATAAATCCAGACAGATAAGTCTTTCTGTTTGTGCACGCAGGCGCTGTGTCTGTCTGTCTGTGTGTGTGTGTCTGTGTGTCTGTCTGTGTGTGTGTCTGTGTGTATGTGTGTGAGACTTGCTTTTGCTTTACACGCGCGCTGTACACACGCTTACAAACACAAAATAAAATGTTTTACACACACACACACACACACACACACACACGTGGTCACAGTGTTATAGTAAACAGTACACACACACACACACACACACACACACACACACACGGATGTTAACTATACGAGTGATGCACACGCACTGAGAGCGAGCATGGGAGACGATTACCAACAATCCTGTTCATATTTCAAGACCTCGCATGTTTACAGAGGTAAATTTTTTTTTAAATATTTGCTCGTTTTACGAAACACTCACAGACCGAGGTACTCACAATTCAAGGTTCCACTGTATACATGCATGTGTGACTGTTTCATATATGTATATGCAAGTGTTTCATGTGTGTATGCACGAGTGAAGTTTGATTTAAGCCCTATATGGCACCTCACAGTCTTTTTAGGCACATTTACTGATTCTCAATGAGGCTTATCCTGTACTGTACAGCGGTGGTGTTCTGATCTTCTCCAGAAAGTACCCGTGTGTGCACAAGCATTCATTCCAACCAAGTTCACTTAGAATAGTTCACTTTTTAATGTCAAAAGAAAAGCTCTAAAAAATGCCTGTAATTTGAAGTGTGATAAGACTCTCTTCTAGTCTTCTTACCAAACTTCAAATTCAAAGTCACTGAATCAACAGGGCAGAGAGTGAATTTCCACGCTGGCCTGATGATTCAGTGACTTTGTACGGTGATTATTTTCTTCGTAGTCTAGTTTGTATTCTCACAGTATTTCTAGGTGTTACACATCTTTATCTTTCTTTTGTTTCCTAGTCATCATTTCAAATTAGCATCACTATTAAAATCCATTTATATGGGAGTACATAGCGAATTCAATATTTTATTCCTCTATTTAATCTGTGATTTTATTTATGAGGAGATGAGCTCATACAGACATATAAAACATCAGAAAAATTAAGGAACAGAGGATCTTACCTTCAGCGAGTGTTGCAAAAGACGATGCAGTAGTAGATTCTGACCATAAAATAAACAAATCAATATCTCAAAATAATAGTTATCTGTATGCACTGCATAATGGAATGTTTTGTGAACATAAAACCACTGTATAATTAGTAATTTTTTAATTCAGTTTTTTTTTATTTCTTCAAAAACATGTTTTATTTAAATTACAATCAATACAAAAAACAGTATCATAATATAAAAATTATAATTATCTATTTAAATTCTTCCTTATATTTAGCCCTGGATGTTTTCCAATTATACCTGCAGGTCCTACTGCTGATTACCTGGATCAGGGACCATATTTACTAAGCGTCTCAGAGTAGGAAAACACTCCAAAAAAGTGGACAAAAATTCTCAGAACGATGCCCTTTTGGTCCCACTTTCAGGAGTAGGAGTAAAAGCTATTTATCGATATTCTTAAAATAGGAAATCACTTCTATCTCCACCAAAATGTAGGAGAGCTCAGCAGATGACCTAACTGGATTGGAGTAGTGATAGAATACATTTTTATTTTTGGTTTTTAATCATGTGCTGTATGTAACTGGTCCAATAACGAACATGTCGTATGCTGTCTCCATAGGTGAATGATACTGTAAAAAATTTTTAGTAACAGCGAAGATGGAGCTTTGAAACAGTGACAGCCTACAGTGTCATAAACAATCATTTTAACTTTGCTCTTACAGCACCACAGATCATGTGCAGATTCATACATTTCCCACCACAGCATGAAATCAACAACAAAACAAACTGCATTCATGGAGTCGTGGGCATCAACTCTGGCACACATTAAAATAATTCTATTTCTATATACTTTTTATATACTTATATTACATTATTTGAGTGTACACATCTGTTTATCTTAGATTCTTTGTTCACTTCATTAACATGGCGTATCCCCGTGTTTCACACTCCTCAAAGGGTACATGCTGCAAACTGACAGGTGGCACTGAGGCTTTCACAAATTGCCCATTCACTTTTTATTTTTAGAGGTAAGAGTTGGGCAGAATTTTACTTTAATAGTTTGTTTACATTCTTCCTCCATGTTTCACTTTCTTTTCAAAATCATATAGATCAGATTATGACAGTCCTGCACAGCTCTATTATAGAGGCTTTAAACAGTTATGATTGGAGCAGTGTGATTAGGATAATGTCATGCAGCTGAGTCACGTATATATACATTTTGTCTGTGTGCATAAAGCTTTCACACCACTGCTGCTAATTTCACAATTTTCCTTTTCCACTGTTTAAAATGACAAAAACCTGTAAAAACTACAACACCCACATGCAGCCTCCTTTGCGGCTCTCGTCGTCATGAAACATGTCTTACGTTTTCCTTGAAACTGTCTTACTCCAGCAATCCTAAATAAAATGAGCGCGATTCCTACGAGTGATTCTGAGACGCTTAGTAAATACGGGCCCAGATGTGTTTTGTCAATCAGAAACTGGAAGTTAGTAATTGACTTTGTCTTCTCCCACTCCACCCTCATCTAGGATAGTATCTTCCAGCTTCTGATTGACTGAACACATCTGATCCAGGTAATCTGTAGTGAGTAGTGCAGGGCGGCAGCTCTTGGGGACCAGGGTAGGCCACCCCTGCTCAACATGATGCATTTCTTCATGAATCATTAAGTAACTGCCTATTCAGAGACACTGATTCTCACTCATGGGGCTTATCCTGTACAGGATCACTGGAGGCCTAGAGCCTATACCGGGGACTCTGGGCACTAAGTGTGTGTGTGGGGAGGGGAGGGGTATGGTGCACCCTGAAGGCATTGATCTTTCGCAATCATGCACACACTCACTGTAGACAATTTGGAAAATGCTAATTAGTAACAAAGCATGTCTTTGGACTGTGGGAGGAAAACAGTGTACCCAGAAGAAACCTGCCAAGCTGGAGAGAACATGCTGTGGGACACGAGCCCTTGATCCTAGAGGGCTGAGGCCACAGTGCTAGCCACTACACCACCGTGCCACCATATTCAGGACAGGATGACATTGGTTTACTGTTTTGGTTATTTTGGGTTATCAGAATCAACTAAACTACCAGAAATTATCAGAATCAGGTGGAAACAATAATATTAATTATGCAAGCAGGATGTTTTGTTACTCTAGTCACAATTTTTAGTTGAGATCAATAATGAGTGAGGTACTGTAGCTGATATTGAGTAACTGACACTGCTACTATTTCTAGGTTTAGCTGCTCATGTGTTTAGAGACTTAACTTTCATTATTTCATTAAGTCACTCATTCTCACTTGGTTGTTTATGTTTGTGAGGTCACACATTGCTGCATTGTTTTTTGCATGTCAAAGCATTATTATTATAAAAGACAGACTCACCAGAACATGGGGGGACTTCAGTGGTAATGTGATCACGGCTGACATGATTTTCTACAGAGCAGGTGACATTTCCATGATGGTCTTTATACAGTATGAGAGTGTTGTTCCTGTTCTCTAATTGAAAGAGTTTGTCTAAATCAGAAGTCCAGTTGAAGTGAAGGTTGTCTCCATCAGCAGAACAGGACACTTTCATGACTCCAGGGGTCAAACAGCTGTAAGACACTTTCACTGAGGACACCTGAGCTGTGGAGATGCACATTTACATATTTCTATTTCATTTCTTGGCTCATTGCACACAAGTCACTTTAAATAAGACACTTTCGTTCATATTTGCACACCCACTGGTTATTTCTATTTCAACTAGAATTTCTATATTTTTCTACATTGTACAGAATCTTTTCTTTTCCATATTGTACAGCTAGGTTTTCTTACATTTTTCTTATATTGTATATTTTTGTCTTCTATAGATATATTATTCTTAGCAAAATTTATTTTCTATTGTATTTCTTTTTTTATTCATATTTATTTCCTATTAATAATCTTTTATTTTTAAGGTCATGAGAGGTCTAATAAGCATTTCACTGCATATCGTAGTGTATGACTGTATGAGACAAATAAAATTTGAAATAATATAAAATGTATGAACAAATCTGTTCAAGACCAAAACATTAGCCTAAAATTTGTCTCTGTTCATGAACAACTCCTCCAAACACGACCCAAAAAACGCCATCCCGAGCTGCCGCCATCAGCTGAACAAAGGCATAAGTGCGTCGCCCAGCAACAGTCCGTATTTGCAGATCACACACATGGTAAAAGAATTTTGTGCAAAGTGTAGTGATGTCCAAACCTATACGAAAAGTATCATCGAAACAAAACTGTGATGAACAGAGCGCTGCACCTTATGAAAGAGAACACTGTGTCTTTTTTTGTGCAGCGCAGAAAAAAACAAATCTGAATAGATTTTTGGTAAAAACAGCTGGTCACATACTGTATGAACCAGAGGCCAAAAAACAAAAAAGAGAGAAAACCCAGTGTTACCCAGTGTTATTATGGAAGGTGATTCTCCCTCCAAACACTAACCTTCTCCCCACACATCTTCCTTTCCTCCAGAAAGGTGCGTGAACAATACATGTAAAAATAAAGTGTTCACTCTCTCCCGTACAGTTTATATTTAATGCTGTATTATTTTTGTATAGTTAAAGCTATATTTAAAGTGATGGAGAACAGATTAATTCGATTTACATGTATTTCTATGGAAAAAACTGAATCGGTGTCCGACTAAATCAGGTTCCGAACAGAACTTAGGAATGAATGATGTTTGATTTGATTTCCGAGGTTCCACTGTACTTCTTTAATTGAAATGAACTGTATATTTCTTTTATAAACATTAGAAACAACAATAAGTGAAAAAGTAACATTTGACTACATTGTATTTTTAAACTGTATCAAAATGTTCTTTTTTTATTTACACTGTATCTAAAATCACAAACATCAGTTTCTAGATAAAATGCATTCATTAAATGTTACATGTTTATTTCTTTTCTGAATTAAAAGAATATTGTAAAGAATTTTTCAAAAATGTTTAGGTTTACATGAAAAATATACATGACAAAAAATATTTTCATGATTAAATTATCCAATAACATTTTTGTAAAAGGTATTAATCTGAGAGATTCTTTAAAGAACAACAGATTTTAGCTTAACATTATCAAAAGGCTATTTTTAATTGTGCATTTGTTCATATTTAATTGGATGAAGCCTCATTTGCATAAATAAATGTAACTATTTAAAGATAAAAAAAAATCAAATATTAAAGAAAATGTTTAAGAGGGATTGTAGTGTATAAAACTGGTTATATTGTAATGAAGTGACTTGTAAATGTTGTAGTGATGTGTGATGTGATTAGAGGTTGTGTGGTCCTACCTTCAATGTTCAGCTGGAGAGTATAAACACCTTTACTCCTCCCATCTGCATCCCGGGTGTCTAAACTGTATGTTCCAGAGTTGCTCCTCTCTGCACTGGTTAGTATCAGAGTTTTATTATCATTAACAAACTGCCATCCTGG
>JAQMYJ010000008.1:22629395-22643219 GCA_030014305.1 Clarias laeviceps | reverse complement strand
CTTAGAATTTCCCCTTAAATTTAGGACTAAATCTTAGTAAAGATAAAAATGATTCACAAAACATCTTAGCCCTAAAACAGCTCCTACGGTAAAAATTGTTAAGAGTAGAGAGGAGGACTTTTAAGAGGCTTCTGTCCAATTTGGTTTTCTTGTTCTTTTACTTCATTCCATCTCTCTTGGATTGTTGACTACATACCACCCAAAAGTGCAACTTAACCAGACTCTCCTGCAATCATGTAAATTGGTAAAAGGTGAGACATTTTGATCCCATCAATCTGAAATGGATTACAAGTAATAAAATCAGTTTGGTAAATAAATGTAAGAACTTATATATATATATATATACTGTGTGGAAATTGGTTGCTTCAAAAATAGACACATTTTCAACATTTGGCTGTTTTAATTACCTTTAAGATATTTAGCCTATAATAGAAACTTTGCAAAAAGTAACCTGTAGTCATAGTTCTACAATTTCATTATATACAAACATTATGATTTCACTTTGAGTAAGTGATGTTACTAAATATTAAATTTTCACAAAGAGGCCATTTGAGGTCAAAGGTCATTTTTTATCAACCAATCACAGTCCTTGAATTGCTGCATCATCCATAGCAACAGGGTCAACCACACCCCCTCACTAAGATAAAGGTTTTTGTACTTTCTTTACTCAGAGTTGCTCTAAGAAGTTTTCTAAATCACTTTTAGTCCAAGACTCCCAGCTAGGACTTTTTAGGCTAAGATAGGAGCTCTCTGAAAGAATTCTAAGAAGCTTTGTGAATACGGGCCCTCAGTATTATGTAATTTTTTTTTAAATATCATGATCCATTAAACAAAGAAACTGACTTATAGTATAGTTGAAATATTGACAAAAGAGGGAAATAAATAAGCTTGTTAGTTTTTATAATCCCTGTAACAAGATCTCTTTTGAGTTATTGTTTAATATTTAAAAGCAAAAGTGGTATAGTGACATTTTACTGGCACTGGGAGAGGGTGAAGTTGAAACTCAAACCTGAGGAAGATTATGCAGGGGCAGGAAATTACAGACCAATTGCTTTAACATCTAATTACTGCAAAATAATGGAGAAATATATGAAATATTAACATATTATATAGTAAGCAGAACATTATAATAAGACATCAGAGTGGAGATAATATGTACTACAAATCCAAATTTATGCTTAAAGCATGAAATAAGGAAAGCTAACACGGAAAGTGTAGTAGTTGCCTATTTGATATTGAAAAGAAGCATGATGTGGAAGGAAGGATCATTAATTAAGCTGTATTCATGTGTATATAAAAGACCAGATGCATCAGTGCATCAAGGCCTGTTTTTTATATAGAAGTAAGGATTTGAAAGAGCTAATCAAATAATTTTGTAGTTGACCGAATGCCTGAGCTGGTTTAATGAGTTTTGCAGTTTTGCAGAAAAACATTGTACATTTTATAAGATAATTTGAAATACAGTAGTGCCAGTACTCCAGCCAATCAGTACCAGACATACCCACTTTGTTGTAATTGATTACCAGACACAGGCACTGACCCTCTGTCATCATGGGCTAGCTCAGTATTGAGAACTCCCCTGGAGTGTTTGGAGTTGGTGGTGGAGAGAAGGATGCTACACAAACTGTTAAGCATCATGGAGAACATCTAACATCCCTTTCACAATCTACTGGCTAAACAGTGGCACACGTTCAGCAGAAGAATGCTTCAGTTAGGCTGTAACAATGAGGATTTACAATAACTCTGCTTGTTCAAGAACATTAGTGAAAGAACAGCATCATGAACAACATGTGCAATATTTCGCATAAACTTCTAAAAGGTAAAAATTAGAATAATGACTACATTATGACAATATTTTTAGAAAAATCAGACCTTATGACTCATTTTTGTCCATGTCTGCACTATAGCTCGTGTCTCCCTGCTTCCTTCCTACATATATAAAAGTGATATTTTGTGTCTGATAGAATACTCATGCAACTTTACAATAAATATTAATATCTTTTGCCATATATTATTTTAATATGATAGTATGGAGCTACATCTAAATTTCAAAGAAAAACCTACAGTCATTTACAGATGAAACTGATTGCACTTGAAGCCCTGAATGAATCTGAAATTGTGCAACATTTCGCTGCTTCTTCTGGAAGTGCTTTCTTCTTGTGTGCCTTTTTCCTTTTCACTCCACCTGGCCGATTTCTCTCCATCCTAACATGTCTGTTTAACCGCTTTGCTGCTCTAAATGATAGCTGCACATTGATGACTCCAAAGTATATCCAATTTTCATTTCTATAGTATTGTCCCTTGGGAACATATAATGAAGTGGTTGCTGAAATGTGAGTGGTGTACTCACTTTTGGTGAGATACTGTACATTAACTTTTTCCAATTGTGATTATGCAAATAATAAGGAACCTGCTTACATTTTAAACATTGGAACGTGGAAGAGACATACAGTAGAGAGAAGTCCATCACTAGTAAGTATGACGTGCAAGACTTTAAATCCTTTCATGGTGATTTAAAAGGGAAGTCTTTCAACCTTGAATCTTGGATAATTTTTGAATCCAGTTTTTTACTGATCAAAATATTTCCAATTTTGAGTTGATGCACAAAACTGCAAAATGGATATAAAATGTACTGTATGTCGAAGTAAAACAGTTTTTGTTCTCATAGTGAAAAAAATAAAATGGCCCTAGTTGAAAACTCCACAAGTTTCGCTTTAACAAAGTATTAAATATGTTTTCGAGTACTTTGATAATCTATTTAAAGCATAGTTGTTGATCTGTTTCACCTTTGAATGTGATCTTTTAATGTTTTTTTTACAATCCACCTTAATGCATCAAGGCTCCAGTAGTTTACTGCCCATTTAGAAGAGGATCCACTTGGATACATTGGACTGTGCATTTTGATGCAAATTTTAAAAATACTAAAAATATTTAAAAGATAAAAAAAAAAAAAATAGACCATTATTTATAATAAACTTTGTAATAATCTTTATTTTAATTTTCAAACCAACTTTAATTGGAACATTGGAAATTTAGTTTGAAATTGTTTATTTCTTTATATGTTTTGTTCAAGGTTATTTCACAGTAATATTAAAGTTTGTGAGAGAGACTATTCCACTGTTACAGCACTAAATATTGCATTTTGTTTTAATTTTAAGATTGTACTGTAATACCATAAAAACAGAATTTATTGAATTTTGTAATCATACTTATACTATACTGTCTCACATTTCTTCAGGTTGTTGTTTTATCTTCCAAAATAAAAATATTATTACAAAAATGTGTAAAATAACAGTTTTTCTCTGCTAAATGTCTAATGCTATGGCTTTATTGAAGGTGTTTGATTTGAATATTTTAGCGAAAAAAGTGCTGTTACAGTAATGAATGTGTTTACTTGTATATGTTTAGGGAAAAAAATTAAAATAATGTTTCTCTGTGAAAATAATGAAATAGTGTTTCTCTGCCACAGATTAAATAATTTCTGTAGATGTTATATTTTTGCACATAATATGAATTAGAGTATTTTACGTTCATTTTACAGTTTTTTGTCATTTAAACTTTTTTTTTTTTTTTTTTTACAGTTTACTTTGTCTATTGTAAGTCTTGCAACAAAGCAATGGATAAAAAACATTACATTTTTAAAAGGTATTCCAATATTTAGACTTAACTTCTACTCATCTTGATCCAATAGAAGAAAAATAAATAAAACACTGGTATTGACATGCTGAGACAGGCTGAGTGTGTCTTTCACTGGCCATGTTTCACTTCTGAGGACACACATTCCTCTTGCATTTTGGGCATTTTGCTCTCTTTTTCATCTGGACTGTTAAACACCAAGCTCGCCGTACTGCACCTCGTCTTCTTTCTTCTTCTGATTCCTCTGGCTTGGATTAGCGACCACCGCGGCATCTTCATGGAATCACCCTGAGCTTGGGCTAGATGACAAGGAGACAGGAAGCACACAAAGACATAAGCGATGATCTTGGTTTTGCCCTTTGACATTTTATTTATCTACATAGCATTCATTAGGCTTTTATGGAAACAAATTTACCATCAGTTTGTGTATTTAAGTTCAAGTTTTCTTTGTCACTTTGTCTTGTCATTTTGTAGCTGCTCTCATGCACTGATGAGCCTTTTAGGTTTCTAGTTAAAGATTGTTTTTCTGGCATTACAACTGTTTGTTTGTTTGCTTCATTACTAATGCAGAAAACCTGCAATGCATTCAAAACCTTAACCAAAATATCTGGGAGTAAGTTCTTTACTTTATTCCCTCTGGGTCAAGTTCCAGCATTGCTACTAGTTTCATGATGTCACAGGTCCATTGTGAAACGATATTTACTAAAAGTTATTAGGCTCCCTTTAAACCATATGTTATAAAGTAATTTTGTTTTTATTCTGGCCACATTTATATTTGATATATGATGTGTGCGGATCGGACAGTTCCCTCATTGGGAGCAGCCGAAAGCAAGTTAAATTGAAATAAAGTTAAGATAAAAGTATGTATTGGATTACTGCCAGACATATCATTTTGGTGTTAAATTAAATTTTAGTCTCATATGACCATGTGCATTTTTGCAAAAGCTCAGTCGTGACTGCATGTGGGTTTTCTTGGGGAGTGTTTTTTTTTTTCCTGCAACCCTCCTATACAAGGCCCATTTGTGGAGGATTTCACACATGCAAACAATGACCATTCTTTGTCATAAATTCTTGCAACTGCTTCAGAGTTGCTGTAGGCCTCCTTGGGTAGCCTCTTTGACCAGTCTCCTTGTGACTCTTTCAACCGGTTTGTAGTGATGTCCTGATCCAGGGAGCATCTGTGTTTTACCAAATACCTTCCTCTTAATTATAATTCATTGTAGACTTCATTGTGGTTCTAGGCTGTGATAAAGCCTTTGAATGTTTTTGTATCCATCTCCTGACTTGTATCTGTGCACAACTTCATCCTGGAGATCTTTTGACATTGTCTTGCCATCCATTGTTTCCTTCAGTTTTACTACCAGGGACTGAAATGCTCTAGATTTTCATGCTGAGCTAATGGAAATGACTACACTTGATCACAGTTAAAAGTCAAATGGCTTTGTGTGCCATTGATAAGGTGATTAGCTTCACCTGATTGACAGTTTGTAAGTCATTTTTAGGATGATCCTTTTCCAAATCAGTGATTCATAGCATTCGTTAGCCTCCAGTTTTGTAATTCATTAGGGATTCAGATTTTCTATTTTTTCTAACATGTGTTATAACTTTCACTTGGAAGTTGCACTGAGGGAGTACAGCTGGATAAAACAAAAACTGTGTCTTTTATTTTAGGCTACAAAGCAACAAAATGTGATTATTTTAAAGTTGGGTGTGTCAGGAAGCTGAGCTTGGTATGAAGAAACCAGTTGCAGGAGATTGACGACTGAAATGTAGGAGAGTTCCCTTTTCGTGGAGAAGATGTGGTTGAGAGAGTGAATGCAGATGTTCCAAACACTTAGCATTCAGCGTCACCAGTATACTATTCACTGCCCTGATCATCTGTCATCATCTGCACCTGTTTCTCACTGCTTCATGCTTTAAGTTATATTTTATTTATGGTTGAATAATTCATACAGTAGGTTACTATGTGGCTTATCAAGCAAAAACATTCCTCTGTAATTAGTCAGGTACAGGTAAACAAAAAGTCTGAGTGAGAAATTTGAGACAAACGCTTGTAAACAAATGCCAAAATGAAAAAAAAAAAAATTAATCTTCGAAAGTGAACAGGATTTTCGATGACAAATTGTCAAATGAAGCCAAAGACTGGTATTTTGCAACTTGTAAATGAGTGGATCCATATGAGATTCCCAACAAAGAGTTAACCAGTGATTCCAACCTGCTAATGCCACTAAGCACACCTGAGTGTTTTCTTATCTTGTGTGTGGTGATGGTGCTCATTCAGCTGAGCAGCTCAGAGATTATAAATGTACAGTAATGTACAGTTCACAAATATATGGCTACAGGACTTGTACAGATTGGTCCTCTGTCCAGGGTGTACCCTGCCTCGTGCCCTAAACCTCCTAGGATAGGCTCCAGGCCCCCCGCGACCCTGAATACGGGATAAAGTGGTACAGACGATGAGTGAGTGAGTGAGTGACATGTACATCTTCTAGAGAAACAAATATGCTCTCAAATCAGCATGTGCTAGCCTACATGTAAGAAAGCTCCTCATGTGGAAAGCTTCACATTTTATTTTACTAACATAGACAATTAATAAATGCTTATTTATTTACTTAGGGTAATGCAATTTCCTGTCTATTTTTAAACCATTACAGTCATGTAGAACACTTCTGCAGTTTTTCACACAACAACATCTTACCATAATTATGTTGACAAATAAAATGACAAATGAATAATAATAAAAAACAGGCTATGTGCGCCTGACTGCTAGTGCGGATGAAGTATGATCTGGAACAGCTAAACAAAACACATAGCAGGCATGTGGTCAACTATAGATGAGGTCGGTAAGTGACAATAAAAAAAACAAAGTGTGCAGGCAATCGAAGAAAATCTGCTGCACCTCCTCACGTCCCCTTTATTAAACCTCTCAATAGTTTCTCTCCACATGCTTAAGGACGTCTTCTTTTATTTATTGTCTATAATGTGTGAGCCTGAAGTCTGTCCCAGGAGTCTTCAGGCACGAGGCAGGGTACACCCTTAACAGTATGTCACTACAGGCAATTTGGGGACGCCAATTCGCCTCATTTGTCTTTGGACTGTGTAAGGAAACCAGAGTACCCGAAGGGAAACCACCAGACACATGCAAATGCCATGCACACAGACTCAAGGTAGGAACCAAACCCTGACCTGGAGGTTTGAGGTCACAGTGCTAATCACTACGCCACTGAAGAGATAAAAAGATATTTGAAAAGAAATAAAATATATTTAAAATGAAAAAAGAAGAAAACATGTAAATATATAGAAAAATATAACCAAAAAGAAAAAACAGAATAAAGATATCTGAAAAGAAAAAAAAAGAAACCTTAATTAAAATAAAGAGAGAAAAGATATAGTACCCTTTATAAAATGCATAAAATCTCCTACACAATGGTCAAATGTAAAAGAAATTAAGCAATCACTAATGAATATACAGGATCAATTTTAAGTGTCCCATAAAATGTGTTAACTCTCCCATGCTCTGTCATTCTCTTGGATCTAACATGCTAACGCCCCTTCCTTCTCTTCGTCTTCCTCATTCTCTCTCTCTCTCTCTCTCGATATCACTTACTGCTTCATCTCCAGACAGACATATCTACAACTTCCCCTCTTTGTTCTTGAGGATTTCACTAGAACATGTTAAAATAGTTTATGTTCTACATCAGGTGTACATGACACCAGGCGTTAGTCTTTTGTTTTTAATAAACAGAGAACTTTTTGAGACCCAACTTGTTTGAGTCTTTGACTGTTGCTCTCCTAACATCGGTAAGCTTTAACCAGATATACAACATACCTTCCCACTCATTTACAAACAAGCATTTGATTCCAATAGCATTCCACGTCCATTTATATATAATGTACCTTGCTCTGCATTCATTATCACCCAGTGATAACACTGGGAAGCTAATGAACGTCATCTACATGTCATCCCAACATTGTGGGTACAAACCTGTATTAAAATCCATGAAGTGTTAAACCTTTAGACATACCTGGTGTTGTCTCTGTATTGCTTGAGGGTAAATGAGTGACCTGAGTATCTCCTTGTCATCCTGTGATTGGGCTGTCAATAAATCACACCAAACACATCTATTAAACTCCAAAAACTATATAGAAAATACCAAATGATTGAGATACATTAATTGTTCACTTTATCAGCAATACTTTTACAACAACACAATTCATAAGATCATGAAGATACAGGTCAAGATATTTGGTTAACGTTCACATTAAAAAATATAAACGTCATCTCTCTGATTTTTTTTTGCTAGCTAGACTGAGATAAATTTTGCTTAAACATGCTTATTTCCTAAAATATGATCTCATAAAGCATGACCATTGCATGTCTGTGAATGTAAAATAAGCTGGTTGGACCAACTACCATGCCACAGTCCTGGAGATCACAATTTCTCCCCACAGTCTGATGTTGATTTCTAAACATTAACTAAAATGCCTGTCCTGTATCTGGATGAGTCTATATATTGCTCTGCAGCCACTGATTGGCTGATTGGATAGCTGCATAAATGTGGTACAAAATGCCCAGTGAAAGTACATTATATCATTAATCATCTTGCAACTAGAAAGTAAAATAAAAAGTGTAACTTTCTGACCTTCTTTGTTCATAAGAGCTCATTTCTTCTTCTTCTTGTACATGTAGAACATTATGGCGTTGAATAGTAGGAATGGCATGACGAGAAGAACACAAACATATCCCAGGATATTCAGAGTGTAGTCTACAATAAGGTTGAAAAAAAAAAAAAAAAACACTTCAGACAAGTAAACTTTCAAAAAGCAAAGAGAAATTTAGGCGATGGGTGTTTACAACAACGGTGCTGCAAGTGGTCATGAAAATGAATAGAATTTTAGCTCAAGAGGTATAACAAACAGGGGCCTGTATTTATTATAGCATAGTTTAAATAACCATATGCAAAGTCAGAACATTTATTTCAGTCAACAGTTGAATTTATCTTTGACCAAGTATCTTGTATTAATGATGGGAGAGTCAACCCACATGTAAACCCATCTCCAGTGTGGCTCAAAGACTTTTAATAGGGTTTGATTTCATGTATAAAAATTATTTTAAGTCCTTTTCAAGTTGTGCCTAATGAATCTTTGCATTGTCATCCTGGAATATGACTTGTGCCACCAGGGAAGAAAAAAAAATGCATTAGACAGGTACATTCAGGTCATCAGCTGACCTTAATTGTTTTGCCATATAATGTTGCTGAGCCTAAACCTGAGAAACTGAAGTAAACCCAGATCATAACACTGCCTCCAGAGACTTGTACAGTAGGCACTATCCTTGGGTGGCGTCCTCACAACAACCTCTTCAGGCTTGTGCTATGACCATGGTAAATCCATACCACTTTGTAGGAGGCCGCATTAAATTTATATTACATTCTTGTTGAGCTTAACACGTTTACGGCGTGCATGCAGCAGATTATGAATGCGTCGGTCACATTTAAAGAAGTTAGTGCTAAAATATATAAAATATATAATTTCTCACACCATCATTTTGTGATGAAAAGCACTGTGTTTGCGATGGTATTTACACAAACCCGCTGAACTCAATGACAACATAGTAAGCATGTGATAAGTCCCTGGTAATGGCGTGGTGCGATCTGATCAGACATAGTAATAACTTGGTTCGATCTCATTGGGCCTGGTGAGTGTGTGACCAGGTGTAGGATAGGAAATTAGTGACCTGACAGACACATAGAGAACCTGGAAGGGATGGGGCTAGGAAGTAGTATGAACTTTATAAATGCTTTTTTTTTTTTTTCATTTTGACCCAGTTATTTGATAATTATTATTTAAATAGACAGACTTACTAAGACATATCTGGAGATTAATGAAATCGCTGTCATTGCTGACATGGTTTTGTACATGGCAGGTTACATTTTCCTCATGGATTTTATCCAGTACTAGAGTGCTACTCCCGTTCTCAAACCAAGTGACGAATCCAGAAGACCAGTTGAAGGAAAGGTTGTCTCCATCAGCCGAACAGTACACTCTCCAGACCATAGGAGACAAGCAGCTGTATGACACTTTCACTGAGGTCACCTCAGCTGCAGATTACAGAAAGTACAAATAAAATAACTGTCATTAATAATTCCCACTCTTATGTTTCCTTCAACTCGTTGCTTAACACAGATAATCTTGAAACTTGACACATACAGCAATTTGTCAACTGGATTTCTTTGTCAAGATTTATTTTTAAAAAATACATGCTGCACTTATTTTATTTTTTTGTAATTACATTATAAGTTGCAACATCTCCAAAACATATTAGAGATGCCATCAGTTATGTTCTAGAAGCTATAAACAGTTTTTCCTTCACTTTTTTACCTCTTTTAAATGTGCTGTACAAAAAAAAAAGTGCTGACACTGGAGACTGCATCAACAATTATTATACTTTTTGTCTTTTTTATTGATTTAGGGCTCCTATCAATTAGTTGTTACTATAAAAATGGCAACACATTAGAACAAGTGCATTAATATAAACCTGTGACCTGAATAATAGCCAGAACCGTCGGAGCTGCTGTTATAGAAAACATCTTCAGATGAATCAGATTTGAAACCTCAGCAGACTCCATTCATTTGTACCACAACTTTAGTTAGAATAAATTTATATAGGTGAAATGTTGAAGTGCATTTTAAAACTATAAAGGGTTCATGTGATTAGACAATGTGTGGTCTTACCTTCAATGTTCACCTGGAGAGTATAACTGCCTGTACTCTTCCCGTTTTCATCAAAGGTCTGTAAAGTGTACGTTCCATAATCGCTTCTCTCTGCACTGGTTAGTATCATAGTCTTATCATCATAAACAAACTGCCATCTTTTATTATGTGGTGTTAGTGGGATCCAATGGCGATATACGATATGATTGGTAGATGTCCCGTCTGTGATCGTTAGGTTAAACCCAGCCACCCGGGGCATTTGCAGGTGTAATTGTTGCCCTAGAGCTACATAACACTGATTACTCTCAGTAAATCTACAGACAGCAGGATCTTGAACCAGCAAACCTGAAGCGGAAGGGAAAAAGTGGGGGAAGCTTTTTGTTAATTACTATTTAAAACACATCTCTCATGTAAACTTCATTGTATTATTATACAAAATCTGGAATTCAGTGCTTTGATACAATGTCTAAATACAGAAAGAAAAATTCCTGCCGTATTTAGTTTGTAATTTGTTTAGATGAAAACATTAAGATTAAAAGTAAAAAAAAAAAAAAAAGTTTCAATTACACAAACTGAGATCTCTATAACCAAAAAAGAGGAGTACTTAAATACCATGTGTAGACATAAATAAATGTAGTCATATATTAATTTTGTTAACAATGATTAAAAAAATTATAATTTTAATGCTAAAAATTATAAATAATTAAAAGCCATAACCATACATAACTTGACTATAATAAGATGATGTGAAATCATCATGAGAGTGTATGTCATTAAAGTTTTAAACCGGACATGATTCCTTAAACACACAGTGGGTAAGCAAAGAATCATTAGCAATGGGCTAAACAATGCTGTCCAACCTGGCAAACATGAATAAAAGAACGTTTTCATTCTAAATGAATAACGTTTCTTCATAAAACCTACCTGAGGAAGCTGCCATGAACATTAGCAGGATCCCAACGATGTCCTGCATTTTATTTCTGGACTGGAAGAAGTCTGGAGAAGAGAGGCAAAAACATCTAGAAACCCACAAACTAATTAAGGGAAAGTTTTGCAATATTGTTCTCCCTGAAATCTCTTACACTCACTCACACACACCACAACGTGGTAAATCTCATCCCTACCTACATACCCATCAAATAGCAGCAGCCTGTGCGCATAACTGAGGTACAAAGGTGGACACAGAAAGCTAATGAGACTCTGCAGGACTGGAACCCCCTCTGTGAGCCCCATGGTGATGACATAATAATCGACGCCACAACAGTCATCAAATCCTTTTTGGCATCACTATGTTTTAATGATTATATCTCATTATATAAGTCTTAGGTATTGTGCAATAGTCAGTGTCTTTTTACAGCACAACCTAGGCAATATGATGAAATTAAATTCATTTCATTTTAACCAGCTATACACACAGACTGAGCAAAAAGTATCTTTTAAAAAATATCATAAATATAAAAAAATTGTCAAAAAACACAGATTAAACCTTATATAGATTAAAAATAAACAAATACAATAGATTTTTTAAAATCCCATATTTATATATTTATATATTTATATATATATATATATATATATATATATATATATATTGTCTAGGCTGATAAATGTATGATCAAACTAATTATTGTAAAACACACACACACACACACTAAATATTGTTTACAAATTACAATTATAAACAATCATTCCAAAACATGGGTACATTAGATTTTTTAATATTAACATTAAAAAAAGAAAAAGAACTCCTAAATTTCTTTTAGAATTTTCATTTATGATTAGACCTTTTTAAATGAATTGTTATTACACAAATTAAGCCTTATTTACCTTATTAAGTCTTACCTTACACCGAAACAGAGAAATAAAATCTAATCCCAAGTTGTTTGCAGTATTTGCCATGCTTTATGACGTGCACTGCCGGTTCCGTTGTTACGTAGATAACAAAGGCAAAAGAAAAAAAAACACGTTTTATGAGTGTTTTTCTTGCTTTGAAGCTGAAGCTCCGAAGCTTGTATAAAGCAGAAGGGGCGTGTCCAAATAAAGCCGCTATTCGAGGCGCGTGTCGGTTCCCTGAGAGTCACGTGACCAATGACAAACGAGGCTTCGCCTTTGCCGGAATCACATGATTCTTGTTTAAGTAAAGGCTCGTGCACCTGGAGTATCACTGTTGTAAATCATTATATTGGAGATTTCCTTTATTCCCCAATTACGATTTAGGATTATTATTTTTATTTTTATTTTTGCAATTTACAACGAACGATATCTAATAAATTAAGATGCACAAAAAACCTTTGGTCTATATTAATGATAATGATAATGACCAGTGTTATTGTATCTAGGTTTTTTGCCCTCTTTTTTTTACCTTCCTCAGTTAATTTTCTTTATTGTGTGTTTTAATCATTTGATTGTGTATTGAATCCTTATCACTGGTGAATTCATATATTCTGTTCAAATATTCCATTGTGCTGCTTGCAATTTTTGTGTATATTTGTTAAACTAAATTTGCCCACTAGATGTCAGTATAGTGAGCCTTAAATGAAGCTTCATGAAATGAATCTTTTGGTGAAATAATTGCCTGGGAAGCCTCGACACCTAAATGAGGATTCATCTCATCATCACTAGTAACCTATATCTGGTCAAAATAAGCAGCATATCAATGCGTAACAAGGGTATTTACGCACATTTAATGCACATTATTGTGCAATATAGCTTGATTTAGTTGATTTTATTTCTATACAATAATAATAATAAGTATTTTTGTACGTTAACCATTTTTGCAAGGCCATTCTTATATTTCGGTAGCGTTAAAATCTACACATTTAAAAAATAAGTATACATTTTGTTCTACATTACATATCCTGAAACCCAACTGCAGTTTGTGCGTTATGTGTACTCTCATATATTCGTTTTTTTTTTTATCGATCATTTACCATTGTTGCGTTTCCAGTGTTGTGCCGAAGTTGGTTCCCCCATCAAGACGCGTTTTTCAATAGACCCACTCCGTGAAAACAGCGCAGGAAGCGCATAATTTGTGTGTGTGAGAGAGAGAGAGACTGGTGCGTAGTCATACAAAACTGCTATACTATTAAATTAAATTATTTCATTACTAATGTTTATGTGGATTTTTCTTCTACTCTTATAATCCTCCCCAGATGAAAGCCGTGGAAAGGATCAAATGATAGTTTTGATACTTGTGCCTGTTTAAATGCACGTGTTTTGTTTTGATGGCTCCAAGTTGATCAAATTAAGCTTATATTTTGTTAATAAAACTGTTCTTAAAAATTCGACATATTTCACAATCATTTTGTGTGGTTATTTATTGCGTTGTCTGATTGGACAGAGTAATAACTTGGTTCGATCTCATTCTGGTGAGTGTGAGACCATGTTTGGGATAGGAAATAAGGCCTTGTTCACACGGGCGTTAAAATCGAGCGTTTTTCTTGCGTTCGTAGCGGCCGGTGAGCGCGGATCAAG